>VZRF01009678.1:830724-1006632 GCA_013396875.1 Vireo altiloquus
CAGTGTGTTAGGCAATTGGTTTCCTTAAGACCTGGTCTGAAACTCAGGAAAATATGTGTAAAAGGCTTGTATAAAATATATTAGCTCCTCTTTTGCATATAAAGTATTGATCAGTAAGGTATTACATTTATATATCTATTCTACTTAAATACTTAGTATCCAGGAACACCTATCTTTAGAAATTACCCAATAAAGAAAATGGGTAATTCCCACTGGGAAAAGAAAGGGAAGGAAAGTATTCCACATCAGTCTATGTTGGGTAAAGGACTTGGTGGTTCTTTGAAAGGCAGTTTGAGAGTTCTTTGAGCAGGTTTGACACTGATCCCACACTCTGAAGCCTCTTTGGTAGGAAGAACTTCCATAAACCTCTGCCTTGGCAACCCTCCCCATCAGGATGCAAACATGATTTAGAGATTTGAAATACTCAAGCTCTGACAGGACCATAACTCCTGCCTTGGTCACCTACACTGAAGGGAAGAAGATATTCCCCCTCTAGGCCAATTTTTAAAGTCTGAGAATCCTTTTTGAATATTATTATAATTTTAATTCTTTCCAGCCAAATTTCATTCAAACAGTAAGAAAACATCTAGGAAGGGAAAATGATTAATTTAAAGGTAGACACGTTTTCCTCATGACCTTAGTAACATGCAGGAGGAATTGCATGTACTATTATTTTACATGCTTTAATGCCATGATTACTATTTTTAAAGCAATGGGAATTGGTATATTTCCCCTTTTTTTCCCCCTCCTGATTTTCTGGTACTGTTGCAATGTTGAGCAAGGGTTTTAAATTTATATCTGAAAAAAAATAATTAAAAAAAAATTAATTTTGGTTTAGCGGTAGGGCCGCATTTTCCCTCCATCCTACATCCCATTCCTGCAGGATGCTTGGCTGTGTCCCAGTGCCTCACAAAACAAAGCCCAGCAGGTCACCTAGGATGGCATTAAGATGTAAGGGTCACTGACAGGGAAGGACCAAGCCTGAATACACAGGGCTCAGGTTGTATTAAATTATTGTTATATTTAAGCCAGTTACTGAAGTAACTGGCAAGTTTACAACACTGATGTAATAAAACACGTTGCTAATAATATTATTATATCAATATTCAACAGAAATCTTGACAACTGAGGGGAAAATATGGATAAACACACACATTAAGCAATTCCAAAAGATGAAAACATGATTGTTTCTACCCAGTATTGACTTCTGAGTACATTTTTATCACCCTTTTACCAAAGTAGCAATCACTTATTGTCAGTTTTTTACATTGCTTTTTTTCATCCTCCTATGTAAATCATGTATCTTTCTTAAAAAAAAAAAGAGTTGTGAAGAAATCCCAACATGAGAACTGTGACCAAAGTTAACCTTTGCTCCTTAAAAAGAAATGTTTGCATTTTATATTATGATAATGCTAAAGCTTTTACTGTGATATTAACCTAGAAATGTTGTTTCAGAATTAATGATGCTTATATTCTTGTTAAAATAACACAGACTTGTTTTTCTTTTACAGGATATTGAAATTCCACTTAAACAAATGCGCACAATGTAAACACAAAATAAAATGTAAAAGGAATTCTCCCAAATCTTCTGTAAATGGAAATAAAGTATATAAAATTAAACTGCACAATTTGCACCCTCCTGAATACACTTGTCATATGTAAGCACAAACATGGACAAAAGTATTTCCAAAGGGAAAAAAACACATGCTCAGATATTATCTGGGAAAAAAAATGCATTGAAATTCCTCTGTGATGAACAGACTTTTTTTTTTTTTTTCTCCTCAGGGTGACCTCTACCTTCAGAATATGATGGTTTTATTATGATTAATAAATTTCATTTCCACAGAGGAAAGGAACAGTGTCAGCTTAAACTTAAAGCAAGTGGGTTTCTTTTTAAATGCTAATTTTTAAACACGCCCTTGCATGACACCAAATTTAGAAGCTCAGAAGGTTAGCAGAATAGATTCTGATTTCCAGGCTGAAAATAGTAAGAAGGATTTAAACTATATTGTCCTACTGCAAATCAGTGAGCTGCTTCAGCCCCACACACGCTGCTTCATTTACTCACTGTAGTGCTTCCTTCCCATTACAATTAGTGGCATTTAAATGCTCTGTGATAATTTACACTGCAAATTATCATTCTAGGTAAACAACTTACTAAAATTTAGGACACGCCAATGGTAAGGTTTTGAATAAATTAATAGTCAATGCAATTCTCTGTGTATTTTGCGGAGTAATAAAACAATGTATCCAAACTGATAGGCACAAATTCTTGTCTAAGAACACAGCTAATGCACAGTTCTAATCACTAACTAGAACGAGGTTTGTTCCTCTATTTTCCACTATATCTGGGACAAGTATTCAGGACATCGTCGGAAAAAAAAATGTTTGCTAGCATTTTGTTATCATACTGACACTGGTTCTTAAACAGCTGTTCTAACTCACTGGGAAACGACAGAAAAACCTCCAGTGTAGACATGCTAACTTCTATAAATATAGCCATAAACTGTCCACCAATATTGGCATGTTCTTCTTTACTTATGCTGTGCCTCAATCTGTTCAATCATTTTCAGCAGAGGGTTTAAAAATGCTAAAATACTACATAAAAGCACAATTTGTTGTTCATTGATCAATTTTTAAAAAAATATATAATTAAAAAAAGAAAATTGTGGGATTATATTTTCAGGGCTTTTGAAAGGGAATCTCTCTCTAAGTTATCAGTCATAGGTATTGTTGAAGTCTAAAAATTGGGGAATTCTTCACCTCTCTAACTTATTGCCATTTCAGGATTTTAAATTCTTTAATACTATGGCTGTATTTCCATGCATATCTGATACAGACAATGGAGCTCTGCTATTGGATCCATTTAGAAGCTCCTAAATAACATATACACTATAGGTCTTAATAGCATAATTAATAAGGAAAAATTCACCACATAAAATATGAACCAAGTTAACACATTTTCCTCAAGTGATTTGAGAACTATAGCAGGAGAATTTTAAAGAATTTAATGCACATATTTTACTTATCATTATCAACTCCCCCCCTCCCCATTTTTTCAAGTCTACATATTGCTGGAGGAGCTACAGAAAATTATGAACCTGCTTAAGAACTATAAGGAGAGAAGTTAAAAATTGGGCACTGCTTCAGCTAAATCTAACTCTGACCTCAGTCATATGACAATCAAAGCCTGTGTACTGCTGGAAAGTTCATCTTTCTAACTTTTCCCAAATATTATCCACTCTTTACCTGCTTTGATTGTAATTGAACAATCAAGCAATAAAATTGCTTCTGGAAGGAATACAAGGAAAGCAAGGGTTACCTGGCCTTAACCACATAAATTATTCCAATAACAAACTCTGTGCTCTTCCTCTTGGTCACAGAACCATGGTGATACCAAGAGAGATGACATGAGCAGCACAGCTCCTCCCTGTGCAGACCCCAGTCACAAATCCCACGGCTCAGCAATATTTTAGGCTCACTGGGTCAAATCTGTGCAGCAGTGGAAGCCCTTTAACTTAAAATCCATCCCACTGCAGTGGGATTGTGTCCACTTGTGGTGCTCAAAGAACATGCGACCAATTAATTAACTTCATTTTAGATATTAACATCAAGTGATTTTGGCCATTTCAGACACCTCAATGACCAACAATCTCTCTCACTACCTCAGAAAGCAATGGACAAACATGTCTCTGAAGTTTTTACTTAAGATCAAGGAAATTGAAATCTGCTGATAAAAACAGTTTCCAGGCATTTTCCTTGATTGGAAAGGTTAAGAATGCTAAAATTCTCTATGCCAAGTTTTGAATGCACACCATCAAGCACTGAGGTCTCTGTACAAGGGAGGACCATTACACATACTTTATTCATAGCATCTTCCTCCTCCATGACCTATAATGCGCTACAGATTTGTGATGTGGAGCAGAGAAAGAACTGGGAAGTGACAGCACAATAAAGAGTGAAACTTCAAGGTGTACTGCAGGGCTGAACTCCTGTATGCCTGGAGAGCCATAAGGGATTTCCTATCACTACTGTACTAACACATTCCTAGGTTTTCATGGAGATAAGAAAGTTGACCAGGCTCTACCATAGGTAGAGGGCAATAATGAAAGGTTTCCATGAAAGTTCCTTCATAAATATGCCACTGATGAAATATTAAAAGCACTGTTTACTTTTCCCTGCATGCTGGAGAAAGGAGAAAGTTGAGAAGCCTATGCAGACTTTTCTGTGTGTAGAGATGAATTTCCAATTCTTGGCTGCTTATTTATGTATGTCACATCTCGGTTTGGCCAGTTAATTTCCTTGCTAATTGACAGGCATGTTTTGCAGAAGTTTCACTGACGCTCAGATGTGGTTTTAATTTTGCTTCTGTTTGCCAGCCTGTGTCTTCTTTAAAAATTTGTGAGATGTTTGCAGCCAGCCAAAGCTGAGCTGCCACCTTCTAAAACATTTAAATAAACATGATTGATACTGGTTAATTTGCAGAAATGTAGAAGGGTAACAAACAGCAGCACAAGTGACTTTTCCTGAGCTGATGCTGGGTAACTGCTATGGAGCTTTCCCAGGCACAGACCTCAATTTCAGAGCTCTCACTCAGTTTCAGTCTTGCTGTCTGGATATACACCAGGCTGGGAATTGAAGTTGATGCCTAGTCAAAAGTCTAAGAATTCTATGCTACCACCACCACCTTTCTGTGTAGCTGCTACCCAAGAAATTTAGATTTTATATAAACTTCCTTTAAAAAAGCCACTGGAGGGTCTGAGGCTTGCCATCAAGTGACATCTAAACCCAGCTCTATTCCAATGAAATCAAAGCTTTTCCTAGGTCTGTAAAGCATTTTCTTAATACTATTGCTGTTATATTTAGGGACAATAAAGCTTGAAGAAATTCTTATCTAGTTCAATAATAAATATACTGGGTACTTTATTTATTAAATTTTAAAGCAGTCTTTTGTGTTCATGTATAAAGTTCTGCAGCCTGCAACCACAGCATTGTTTTATGTTTATTTGCAATATGATAATCTCAAGATAATAAAACTGAATCCTTGCTCATTTAATGGATCTGTATATAGGCATCCATACATGCACACACAAAACCCATCTTTCACGTGCACTATTTTTAGCCCATCAGAGAAAAACCAACCTAATTGCTTCATTAAAAAAAACAGCACAGGAGGTGCACCCGCGCTCACAGGCACTTGTTGAGGACAAACACAGATTATTCACCATTTCTGTTATCAAAGGAGCTTCACATTGCAAATCCTCCACTTACAAATCACAGGACCCCAGCTTTCCTTAATCTTGTCATGCTGTCACGTTTGAGCAGCCGTGCGAACTGACCTAGAACCGCGAGCACCGGGCGGGCAAGCTGTCACACAGATAATGACAGGGACGCCAGCCAGGGCTGCCAGCGGCTCCACTGGGCGACTAAAAGGAATTAATCAATCCCCATGAAAGGAGAACAGAGGATAATCAAAGTGTTTACTGATTTTTATCAACTGATCCAATAGCTGGACCTCTTCAGCACACAACTACCCAGAGCAGTAAAAGCTGTAACAAATGGAATTCCATATAAGCAACTATTTACAGCAGCAGTAAATGCAAGTTTAAACTGCCAACATAAAGGACACTTGAATTTATAGAAGAAGTTTAAATTTGTGCATTAGTGAAACATTTCCTAGTCGTTCCAGAGCAAAAACTTCAGTATCTGCTATTTTTCACAGGGAACAGCAGCACAGCCTTAAATAAATACTAGCACAAAGACCTTACAGATGCTCCTTCATCTTCATTTTTTTATTTGATTAGCAGAAGAGCATAACATAATAATAAAAGCTTCTCATAGAAAATGGTTATTTTTCCAAATTGCTTCATGAAACGAAGTCAAACCCATTGGCAGCCACAGTAAAAGGGAAGAACCTCTCTCAACCGAGCATACATCTTCACACAGGAATTCTAACAGGCTGAGGGAAACACCTCTGAAGCTGCATTCTTCCAAAGCAGCCTGGATTGGACTCTTTCAAATCCCTTTGTAAGACTATATGATCCGATCCATATCTCCTACCAGGCACATTAAGAGGTCAATGAGATGCATGCAAGTTCATATGGCAAAATTTTGTCGAGATGCAATTATTTATGTACGCTGGCAGAGGTAGGTTAGCCACAACAGGCACTGTAGCCACTCTAAGCATTTCATCAAACATTAATTTGTTTTAAATAAGTATCTCCATATTTGCTATTGTTCAATGAATTAAATTTGTGGCAGTGTTAGTGCTGACAGGTTAATGATAGTATACAGGAAAATTGCAATGACTGGAGCAATTGCTTTTGTTAAAAATGGCCAATATTCTCTTCAAATATTTCAATAGCACAAACCCCATTGTTTACTTATTGAAGCTGCTTGCTTTTATTCAACATCTTTCCTGGAGTTATAAAGTTAAACCTTTCAAAATGTTTAATCTGTTTTGGAGACTGTATCTTTCTCCAAATGGAGGTCAATAACTTAATTTAAGGCTGTCAACTTCTAAAGCTTTATAGAGCATTTCTTTTGCTTGCATGCAGACACACACACACACACAGAGAATCCTCCCTCCTGGGACTGATTCTGCTCAAAAATGTAAATAAATACAGTCACAATTGGACAGATGTTATATCCACTTCCACCATACTTCATTCCATAATTCAGCTTTATATATATACCTTTGCCTCTCTCTGTTATTTCAAAATCATAAACTGCAAATACACTTGGGAGAAAAATAATACCAAGCATGCATCAGCACTAGATTTTTTTGCTTTTACATAAAGGCTGGATAACAGTTAAAAACTGGAAGAAGACAGAGAGTAATATAAATATAAAATAATAACCCTGTCCCATTTTCACACAAAAAATATAAAATGTCATTTGCAGGTACATCTGACAATGCACTTGCAAAAGACACTAAAAATGCTTTTTGTGTACAAACTAAGAATTTTGATGTTACAAAATCTAAATGAGAAAAAAATACATTGAGCACTGATTTGAAAAATTCACTAAGTATGCTAAAACTGCAAAATGAACAATGTTCTGCAACCAACATGTAAATAAATCATGGGTTTAATCTGGGTCTCATTCTGATTTATCCAGAGATTGATAAGGCAGATGCCCATTGCCCCCACCACACAAGACCCCCAGGATTAATTCTCTCCTAGTGGAACTATGGTCAGGAATTTGCTAGAGGAAAGTCCTCAGAGATCCTTGTTAAAATTCCATCATCAAACCACCAGGAGGTTTCGGATAGTTTCCCTGTCTCTGGTCTAGTTCAGATCTGTTTGCGAACCCTTTAATCATGTCTGCCAGAGAAGATCTATCCCAGAAGTGCAGAACTTCTCTTCTGAACAGTAATTATTTTCAGCCTCAGAATGCACTGGATGCAATCAAGAGTGAAATGCTTTTAAATTTCCCATGGAAGGATCCCTCTGTCAGATATCTGAGGAGGTTTCCCTTCTGTAACGTGCATTCAAGAACAGGCACAGATACACAAATAGAAATGTGTGTATTGAAACAAATTGCTCATTAACACATTTATCTACTCAAGATTACTTTATTCCCAAATCAAAAAAAGATATGTGGCTGAGGGCTAAGTATCCTCTGGCAGGAATGATGAAGGATTAAGAAGAAAAGAGTGAATATTACCAGCAGAACCACCCAAGACCTCCCATTTCCAATTGATGATCAAGTTCCAGCCAAAGCATTGCCTGTTATATTACTATTTGTAATCCACAAACACACACATTCTTTACAGGGAAGCAATACAAACATACATATACTCACATTTCAAACATTGAGCATGTTATAAGTATCTTCACTTGATATCAACTTTACAAACACAGTAGAATTACTATAATTGAGCTTAGAAGCACTAAAAAAAAAGCACTATAAAATCATACTGCAGGTGTTTTGCATGCATCTGAAAAACCACAGGAAGGTTAGCTTTGGTTCTAAAAGTATCTCTATGTTTGCTCCATGTATTCAAACATAAAACATCAAAATAAAATAGTTGGAAGTCAACTTAGAAATTCAAAAGACCAAATTCAACTTTGGCAATTTGACTCACAGGAATATCGCCGGAGAATTACTTTTTTAGGAAGCCAAAAGCCATTCATATTCTATTGCTGAAACTTAGGTATATAAGAAACAGCAGGTACAGGCTTTCATCAGCTTTCTCCTTCATATCTTAGTGCAAAAAAAGGCACCTACAGTCACCTGTGATGGATGTGTTTATCACATGCTCAAAAACATGCCTAGCAAAAATACCTTATTGTTGAATCAATTCAACAGAGGTAATCAGCTGGTAAACTGAAAAGTTTTAATAAATACACACAGAGATCCATTTCTTTTTGTGTAAAGTTCACTGAATGTACCGATAAATGAAAGTGTTATATTTTTGACTGGAATTCTAAAGAAATGATATATGGAATAGCTATAAAAAAGTCTTGGGCACTTAAATTGTGCCTGAATTGAGAGAGAAAAAATTCTTTATTAGAGCAATGATTATGGCTTAGAAGGGTTCACTTTTCAAAACTGGCCCCACATACCCCACATCTAACTCAGGAATTTCAAGTCAAAAAATCGCTAATAAATATATTATTATATCGCTAATAAATATATTCTTAGCGAAGCTTTGAATAACAAATTAGTAGCCTCCCTACTACAGCTCACTTCAATGAAGAGCTGAGCAGGAAGCTCAAGTGAAATAACAAAAGCCAAAATCCAAGCTGAATGATACAAAGAATGTGACAAATGTTGGCTTCCCAATATGCATTTTCTTCATAATTTATAGGACTTGGAAAAATCTATGTTAAATCAGGTTTCACTACAGAAGAACTTTTCAGATTACCACCAAAAATGCTATAGCTAGCATAGAAATTACGACAATTTTAGCATATTTTGGGTTTAGCTGTGATCATCTTTTCCATAAATAAATGTTCTTTATTCATTTCTATGTAGATCATCATGGCATAACCAGAAAACTCATCACCTTTCATTTACTTCTGCTAATATAAAACTCTATCAGCAAACACTTCTTAATAGCAACATTTGATTTCACACTATATACCCTCTCATCCTTCAATATGAGAAGCTTCCATGAACTTGATTTTTTTGCACAGCATTATTGGCAGAATATGTCCCGTTACTATTTATTTTTGCCTTTTGATTCCTTACGTAGCAACATAACACCATCCTTACCTGAATTAAGACTAAACTTGTTCAACCTCTATTGATTGAAAGAGAGAAAACCTCTTGACATATTCAATATACTTATAAAATATAAATAAACCTTTTAAAAACAATTGTTCATTCTTCTGTACCCATGGCTTACAACATGATAGCATATCAAGACTTTTTACTTACTAGAGAGCGATCCTCTGAAGGCACAGACCCTCTCTCCCACTATCTCATCCATAGGATAGACTTTGTGAGTGCTTTAGGGTCTGCAATACCCTCGTGGGCATCGTTTGCCCCCAGCGAGTTGAAAAGAAAATTGTTACATCTATAGCACTTACAATGTCCTACACACATCTGAGCCTTTGCTCCTTTCACCAGATCTGTCTGGTTTGACTTTTGAAAGTCACAGTCCTGAAGCTTTTACTGGAAGGTTTAACATATCCTTACACACTAGGCCATACGATATTTAAACTGGAAATAAAACACCAAAGTCAGCAAAATAACCTAACGGCTTTTATATGGCAGAACCTATAGGCTGAAGCCATAAATTCATTAAACTATTCCAGAGATTTATACTATGGAATTTCCTATCTATGCTTTGTCTTACGATTAAATGCAGCATGTGAAAAAGGATATTGAGACCTGGATGGATGCATCAAGAAGTATCAATGATTGTTACCTGCAGAGGTGTTACAAGAAATTTCATCTGCTGCAACGAAGACGAATTGATTTCTGCAAGAGAAGATAAAATTCACAATACTGCTTGCTGACTGGGAAATGTGCTAGCTGCCAATTGACTTGATGTTTACAGATGGGGTAGGGAAAGGGTGCTTAATTTTAATGAATGTAGCAAGAAAAAGTGTTGAGTACTATAGAGTTTATAAGGATCATGAGGTAGACATGCTGGGATTTTTTTAAATGAAATAATGGTGACATTTGGATATGGACTATGCACAAACTCTTGCATTGGAAGCTTCATGTTTAGTGTTACAGATATGTCAATATATTTATGAAGTCTAATAAAAATAAAACAATATATTGATATAGCTATTAAAGGGCACTACTGCAAAATATGTAAAAAGCGCTTTTGAAAAAAAAATTAAATTGCAATTCACTTTGTGCATCTGAAAGGAGGATATTGAAATTAAAATATTTTGCTTTTTCTATGTCTAATATGACTGCAATCAGAAAATTAATTTTCTGCTATTTATTAAAAAAAATGACATAGTATATTCTCATATACTGTCATCCAAATACATAGAAAAGTCTTTTGCAGAATCTTAAGAAAATAAGCTAGAAATATGAATAATTTAATATAAACCTTCTCTTGCAAAATTCTTTTTTCAAACCAGGTAACATAAGAAGAGAAACGCTAAATGCACTAGTGTTTCAAAATGCAGAAAACTTCATTGTGGCACAAATCCTGATTTTTTCCTTTCTGAAAGTCTAGGCAAACAGGATTTGGGTTAGTGGAAACCATGTTTAAGGATTAACATCAAATGATTCCTTTCTATGCATATCCAGAGCTTCCCCGGAGTACTTTTTGCGTTGTGCAGGATTAATGGACCCGGGTGAAGAGTTAACACTTGGATGTGGTTTCCTCCCGGCTGCACGCAGCTCCTCCAGCCTGCACAGCAAAAACCTGACGCTGATGCTTTGCACAGCCTCAGTGCAAGAGTCCAGCAGCCAGGAGCCAAAGGATGCAGGCCAAGGACTGCCTGGAAAAACCAGCATTAGCTACCGAGGATCCCACTGAAAACCATATCCCTCAGGGGCAACAAAAACCTTGAGGAGTTAAGCCCTAAGGGAACAAAATCTATTTCTATTGCTTTACCTCCAGCTTATCAAGATATTTGAAATTCTCAATTTAGCAATCTGTGAACCTTTTTGCTTAGAGGTTCGTGTTCTAAGGGGAAATAAAATAAATCCGAAGCAAAACAAGGACTCTGCAATCTGTACTGTAGGGACAGGATTGCTGAAGTCCAGAAGCAGATCATTGTCTCTGCCCTACCAGAAATACTGACACTGCCTTTTAGTGTGAACTTAGTGATCAAATTGTACATTCATTTTCAAATGATGTTCAATTGATAATCTTGCTCTTTATTTTGTCATCATCAACAGTTTCAGGTGCTAATGAGATTTACCTAACAAGTAATGCTAAAGACATGAATTTAAAAAACCAAAGGGGGATAAATTTCACATTATGAATACAGAACTACTCTGTATTTACTCACTGTATTTACTGCTACCACCTCTGTGATAATTATACAGGCAGGAAAAGTTAGATGCTTGCCTAAAAGGGACTGAGCCAGTAGCAATGCAGACTTACCAGCTACTGTTTTACAGAAAATCCTTCTGACTCATTTCTGTGAAGCTGTTAAACTGCCCTCTCATCTAAATGAAAAGATCACTTCTCCTTAGAAACTGCCTCTAAAGTGGTTACTGAGAAACTCCTTTTGTTTATCTCTGCTCAGAACAGTGGAAACATTTAACCACAGATTCTCTATCTTCACATGTTGAAATACATAATTATCTGCAAGGGTGATATGCTGGGTTAGTATCTCCAGAAAGACCCCAGAACACTAACTGCAATTTGCCCTTTGGAATGAAAAATATTATTGAAACTGTTATGAAATCTTACTCTTTTTTTAACCATCTCTTTAATAATTACTGGGAGAAAACTAATTAAAAAACAAAATAACCCAAAATGTCTATTTAAAAAACAACTACTGGAAGCATCTCTTGTCGTATTGCTTCACACGAAGATACTATTTTGCTTTCATAAAATTGATTTCACAACTACATACGTAACTTCTAGCAGTAGAACATTACATATTGGTCAGCATAGCAACTGTGAGAATGAAAAGACTAGAGGCTGGAGTCCAATAAGCCAGCTCGGTATTTTATAACTAATTAGGTGTTATTTGTAGCAATTATAGAAATTCTTAAGTGCTTTGATGGCTTTAATGTTCTCATAGTGGCAGGGTTTTTTTTTTTTATTTAGCTGAATTCCATAGTGTTGTTTACAGAGACCTAGAGAGGAAATTGCTCATCAGAGGCATCACAGATATCACACCTGATGGCTTCAGCAAGGGTCAGCCCTTTGTGTGGGCAACCCCAGAGTCTGAAGAGGGAGTCCTTTGGGGTGGAGCTGGCTCTGTGGTGCCTCAGACTCCTTCTGTCCTACAGCAGGAGGAGAGCAGAGGTGGCAAAGGACAGCTCACCTTGCCCAGTCCTCTGCAAACGTGGAGTGTTCCCTTTAAAGCCCAATTTTCTGCACTAAATCGGTCGAGCATACAAGGCTTAAAAATCTCACAAGGAAGATATGATGAAAATTCATGACGCGTTTTAGGTTGGTTTAGTGTTCCTCATCACTGCTACACTTTTAATGATTCAAAAAGGTACGGGAATTGTAAGGGACCTAACTTTATTATACAATAAGCCCTGCTCAATTAAGATACAGAATCACTTCCATAATTTAATTTGTGTATTAACAGTGAAAGTATAGAACTAAATTTTTACTGTTCACTGGTTAATACTTCAGATGTAAAAGAACATTTAAACAACGGAAAACTTTCTTTTTTAAATTAAATTTTAGAAGTTGTTACTGGCTGTGAGAAAGAAAAAAAAATAAAAAATCAAAGACCTGAAAGGATAACATGACAAATACATTGATCTGAATGTACAGTTGGATCTATTCAACCTGCCAGATCCTCACACCCTGGGCTAAGTGCAATCCTTTTAAGTGCAGGAGTGGCACCCTTTGGCAGTCTGAGCTCTCTGATGTCTCCCAGTGTGGGTCAGGAATATGTGCTGCTGGGACTCCAAATGGCTGTGCTCCATCCGAGCAGCTACCTCCCAAGGGCAAACACTCTGCATACTACTGCTTCTCCCATGCCTATATATCAATTTTTATCTTTCTAGCAAATTGAAAACTAACACATTTTTTACCAGTATGGTAATAAAGATGGTTTTAAATTTTGAAAAAAAAAATGTTTAAACATTTGATATATATCCTGAATTCAAACAAGAACAGAAGGGGAGGACAGCAGAAGTCCTATTAAGTGATTTAGATGCGCTTTCTTCCTTTGGGGTAATTACTGAACCTGCATTACACCGTCTTCAAAGGTTTGAGTATGTTCTAATTTCCTCTGCTCCATTCCCTGTAGCCCCTTTGGCAGTAACAAATGTGTGCCTCTAAGGCCTCACATATGAGAAAAACCTCTCTCATTTGGTACCTGCTCTTTCTCTCCAGCAGACCTTTTGCATATCCAATACATTACATGCTCTCTTTCTCTCTTCTTGATACTGTTTGGTGAAAACATGCCACACTATATGTGCTGAGGGTTTTAAGTTCTTTAATCACTGGAGCCTGAGCCTTGCCCTTACTATGGATGCCTAATATAACACAGCTACTTCTGTGAAGAAATACCTGAGCCATAAGTGATTTACCCACTTTACTACTGGAAAATTCAGAACCTGCAAGTGGAAGATAGGAAGAGATTCAGAGAAAGGGTCTCAGACACTCTTTTTTTTTATGACTTGGGGATCTAACCATCATGAAGCACATCTCCAACCTAAGTTCAGAATAAACTGCTACCCTGAGTGCTGCCTGCAGAAGTTTCCCCGGAGCCATCCCACCCCAGCAGTCTGCACTACTCCCCACTCCTCGAAAAGCACCAGCTTCCCACCGCCTTCCTCTGCTGCTGGCCCTGCTGCTCCTCAGCCTACACAACTCCCAGGTGGCTGGGAAGTTTATAAACTCGGGTGGTTACAGGTGGAAAACCCACTCAGGGCCGATGTGTGCTCTGTGTGTCCTCTCCTCTCCCTAAAACCCTGGCTGGCACTCGGACTTCTCACCACTGTTTCATGTAGCACACGATTCAGAAGGAAATTCTGTCACACACCCTTGGCTTTCACCCTTTTGTTTCACCCTTGACTCCCAGAAGTTTTCAATCCCTCCTCCTCAGCAGCACAGAGCTTCCTTAAAAGGGGAAGCCGTGCTAGAGGTCAAGGTGGGTTTTAAGAAATTAATCACGCTGGCTCTAGGAAATTTGAAATGTAAAAGAAATGATAATCCACTAACTTACAGTGATTGTGCTTCATAGGCCTAAATTCCTGGGCTTTGCTGACAAAACTAGACAGAAATAATTTTGCTTAAGACAGAAGTGCAGACCCCCACCCAAAAATATAGCAACTGCTGAAAACCGTGCAGAGCCCCAGAATATCAAAAATTAGGATGGAGGCAAACACAATACTGAACAGAACTTACAGTGGGAACATCTAAACTATATTCAATCAATTGAATTTTTCTGGTAAGACCACCATGGGATTGACAAATAAAGCCAGTGTTAGAATTCAGGGATCAGAATCTCAGCCAGTAAAATTGATGCAGCTTAACCAAGAGCACTGATTTCCCTTCCTGGAGCTGCTCCAAACTGTATTCCCCAAGGATCTGGGGCTAACTACCGAGTGTAGCAATGATTTTTCCCAGCAGAGTTATATGTGGTACATCTGTACATTTCTGCATTATATTATTAAAGCTATTATATATTTCCTTCATGCTCTAAACTTTAAGACTTTGCTGGTCCTGTGAGGACTCTGATGTTGAGGGCTTTTTCACTATGAATTTTAATATAGCTGACTGCTGGCTCCTTGAATGGTTTCTGCAATATTCAAGGATGGACAAAGTTTCCCTTTATAATCATTTTATTAAGTCCTTCCCAACTCCCTCCTGCTGGTGTCCTAAATTTAAATATCAAGGCTATCAAAGAATTTAAGCTTTTTAATATTAGCATAATAACTATAATTAGAAGGTTGATTTTGCTATTATCATGCTTTATATTCCCATTACTGTAAGATCAAAGTACATTACCATACCCATAGCATTTGAATCACAACACTAAGACAACTAAACAACTTCACAGCCATACCTATATGATATATTAAATGAAAAAAAGAATAAAACTATAAATAATTCATGTGGTATCAAGTTTCAACAACACTAACAGTAACTTGGTTGACCTGATGTGCATCAGGAAGGTATATTTTACTTTTAGACTAATTTCTTCAATGTCAGGTTCTTTTTCTCTGCAGGACTGTTGTTCGACCTTATTAACAGTGACGATGCCAAGACAGGAAGATGTGGATATTTTGCTTTCACTGAGGCACTCTGCTTTCCTCATCACAAGACAATGCTCTCCTACATCCATCATTCCCGACCATTTCTTTCCCAAAATTCTGTGGCAGGCCTTGGAAGCAGACAGAGGAAAGCCCTGACTGAAAAAGAAGGAAAGCAGCTACTTCTAGACCTATTGCTGCATAGAAAACACTAAAGCTCCTCTGCACTGCCCAAGCAAAGGCAGCTCGTCCATCTGCCCAGGCTCAGCTGCCACTGCAGGAGGTTCTGCATCCTCCCTCGCCTCCCTGGGTCCCTCACATGCCCCAGGGTGTCTGAATGGCACCACAGCTCTGCTTCCAGGCAGCTCCACCAAGCCCTTCGTTCCCCTGCCACCTGTGTCACCTCTGCACTGCTTTTGTTTGTGTCCCCTTTGTGCTCAGTACAGGATGTTACAGTGTGCCCTAGCCAATGGCAGGATGTCTCCCCCAAAATTCAGACTGCCAAAGACAGCAGGAGACAGAAAAGAAACTAATTCTCTCATTAAGTTTTGTCCTGCTACCAGTCACACAATTTCTTGACCAGGAATAATTTGTTTTCATACCAAAAAGTACTTTTACAATTGCAAAATAACCCCATACCTTCAAGAAAAGAAAAAAAAAACAAAACAACCTAGCTCTTCTGGACACCGATGGAAATGTACAGTGATGTACCAAGCCCAGTGATATGCCTGCATTATTCCATTTACTCAGAGAGAAAAAAACCAACCAACTGACCAACCAACCCAAAAAACCTAACGGGATTTAAAAAACCTAAAGGAAAAAATGCTCAACATTGCTTTCTCATAATTTGTATTCCTATGTCAGGCTTTCCCCAGCAGATGGGCAGGCATTGTTTTTTTAGCCCTGATATTGAACTAGCTAAGCAACCCACTGAAATGCTACATGAGAGACTCCTTTCAGCACGGTCCAGTACTGGTGCTGTAAAGCAGATTGGAGAAATGTCCACTCTGCACACAGGATGGGTACATTAATTCTGCCATGGCAGCGTCTTCAATACAAACTCCCCCTCTCTCTTCTTCCATTGGCCCTCAAAGTCAGTATAAACAAAATTTCTAGCAAATTGGTGCAACCTTCCAACTCAGTACTGTTGTTGAAAAATTAAAAAAAGAAAAAAAAAGCTTAATGTATTGCCAGAATTTGGACAATATCTTACATCAAAAGCAGTGGGAAAATCTGTAGATTTTTCACCTTTCATATTTTAGATCTACAAGTTTTATTTACTGATTTATTTGTTTTCTAAATCAGAGGTATACAAATAGACTTGAGTCTGACTCATATCACCAGCTGCATCAGTGGAATTTTTCTATGTATGATTATTTAATATATTATACCTGGTACAAAAGTATTTGTTAGCAATAATGCAATATATAGAGTCTAAAGATTAATGTTTATCAGCAAGAGGAACATTTTTAAGTAGATCTTGGCATTTTAAAGGGAAACCTAAACCTAATAGGTGAAATTCTGAATACTGCACAAACCCATAGTAGAATTCATGCTGATCTCAGTGGGAGAACTGCTCTAAAATTATTGGCTTTTTACTGTGACTCACACAGTCTATGCACTTAAATTAAATACTTGTGGAAGTAGCGCAGTAATTTTGTTTCAGAAGTGCTCCAAGTCAGCAACATAAATTGATGCCATTATGGTCCAGGACTGCTAAACTAAGGCTATTTTTGCAGTCAATATTTATATTTGAAAATTCTGTTTAGTACTATATTTTGGACATATCATTCATTCTTTTTAGGGCAAAGAGCATTTTGAAGTCAGTCTTGTGTAAAGAATAAGTATTTTATCCACTAAAATACATCAAAAAACATTCATTTATTTAATTGGGGGATTTATTCTTTATGTATATCATTCCATCCATAAAATAATGCCTCAAAAACATACTTTATATTTGTTTCTGGTTTCATAGCAATTTTTATGGCTTACTAATAACCACCATTTTATCCACTATAAAGTTTCCTAACGTACAGAGGTATAATTATAAACTTCAGCAATTATGAATAACAGCAATTCTTTCCCTTTACATCATATTAAGTTTGGAATGACTTTACAAGTTTGTTGACAGCATAGTTTTTTTCATACTTTATCTAAGATACCATTACATGACAACCTAGCCAGGATTAGTTAAGAATTCCTTCAAGAAAAACAAAATGAAGTTTAGAAGCTGGTACACGTTTGCTTTAAACAAAGTCCTTTTTTTTTTTTTTTTTTTTTTTTAATTTTTTTTTTTTAAAAAAAATTCTTTTTTTTTTTTTTTTTTTTTTTTAAATGCTTGTATATTAAATACCCTACAGCAATTTTCACAACAAAGTTCTTTAGGATACATGGATAAACATTTTATTCCCACTCCTGCAGTATTCTTACAATCTGATGCTTGCCTCAGGTGGGTTCCTAGAGTATCAGAAGCTTGACAAGCCCAAAGGAATATGAAAAAAAATCTATTTAAATACCTAATCAAATGCTTTAGATTCCTCGGAGGTGCGAAACGCTACAGTGAAAACATGCAAGAGTGTAAATTGCCTCTTTCTTGATTAATTTCATCAACATTGTTATTTAAAGTTTGCTCTTCTAATACTTCGTCACCTTGCCAGAGCACATTGCAAATTACACGGCTAATCCATACAGGCCATATCCATGTCATCCCAGTTTTAATAATAACATTTCATCCCATTATCTCCTGCCTGCCTCTTGCACAATGCTCTTAATTCCTCCTTGGTTTTAGAGCACTCAGGTTGACAACACTTCGAGCACGTTCTAATCTGCCTCTTTGTGGTCTATCAAGCCAATGATCTGAGAACTGAAGAGTGTGTAATTAGCCACTGACATGTCCAAAGGAGCTGTTATGGTCTGTCATGTCACAGGCAGTGACCCAATGGACTGTAACAGTTTTGGTCTGCTGGATCAGGAATCAATGTTTTAGTAACTCCCCAACCCCGTATTTATCCAGTCTGCTGAATGCAACACTGAAAAATTTTAAAGTCACACTTTCTTCCAATATCCTCTAAGAGAAAAGAAGTTTTCTTTTAGAGGATATTGGAAGAATATCCTCTAAAATATCCTCTAAGAGAAAAGAAGTTTTCATGAGCAAGTAATGAGACAATTCCTACTTTAAAAATGTTAACCAGCCCTTTCCCCCGCTAGTTTTAGAGAAAAAAAGTATGTATGAAAATGCATCAAATTAATATACTCATAATCACAGTTATTTACTATGAGCTTTTCCATTAAGTAAGGAACTCCCAAGTTAAAAGTCGTGCTACATAACCAGATGTAGGCTGGACGTACTAAACAAAACCAAGAGAGGATACTGAAGCTGAGATGTAAATGTCAGAATAGGTGCACTGATTTATTTTTTTTTTCCTGGAATATGGTGAGCATGTAACAGCTCTCCCTAAGTTCAAGAAGAAACTGGCAGCAAAAATGCTGAGCACCGTAAGCTTGGAGCTCGTCAGGAAGCCAGGTATGGAAATCTAGGCTTTAGGCTACCTCTACCTCCTCTCCCAATTTTTTCTTCACAATTTCCGGTATGGATGTCAAAACAGATTTCACAGTAACAGCCAAGCCCTTCCTTGTCTATGGGGATTCCTAAAATATCCCTCGATACTGCAGTGAATGAGAATGGAGGTTACAGGTAAGAGAAGAGGAAGCAGGGTATGAATGAAACCAGCTCTGACACCATCAAAGCTTAATTGGTGTTTACTAAGTTTTTTTCACTACTGTATCCCCTCAGTTTTGAAGCAGTGGAGGAGTTTTAGCAGTTCCCTGGATATTACATGAATAGTCAAACTACACACAGGTGAATCAAGCCCTTACCAGTAAACAGGTTAATTCCACCCAGTAGAGGAATGTATTAAAGTATCAAAGCAGCTCTCTAGAATTGGTAGAAGATTATGTTTTTAAGAAATGTAATTGTTTGCACTGTTTTCCTACATTAATGTGACTCACTGTGTCTCCCCCAAAAATTTCCTATCTGCAATATTTTAGAACAAACCATGCTTCAATTATTGGAAAGTACTCTATATCACATATTTTCAATTCAGGAAATTCCTGTCAAAATGCACTACATTAAAGTCCCTGCTCATGGAATTTCAAACACTTTGATTTTTTTTTCCCTATAACATTTTCTTAATTCATATTCACCCACTTTTACTTTCTAACTCTTCACTAAAAGGCACTGTTGTGGTTATACTATCAGTCATATACTCCAGTCATCCCCAAAACTGTGGAGGAACTGGAATGAAAATGGATTATGAAATATTAGCGTTATGCTAGTGATCCTCCAGCTTGCCAGAGATCATACAGGCATAAAGTTCTAACAGATAGATGGCCAAATCCACTACCTCTCTGTAACAGCCAAGCCAGTAATTTGATTTTTATTTGCAATAATAGGGAATAAAGAAGCTTTATCTACCACACAGGATTGTCTAGGAAAAGAAAAAAAAAAAAACTAGGCCAATAAAACATCCCCACATCAAATCTAAGAATTCGCAGAAGTGTTATTCTCAGCTATTGCTATTACAAAAGCTAAACACATCCTCTACCCAGTCAAGGTGCCAACTGAGCCTTTTCCCTTTCAGAATTGGAGTAGCCTAGAATATGGGCTGTACAATTCTTCCCTCTGGATCACCCCACAAACCTTTCCATTTTTCAAGATTCCACTGGGATAGCAAAATACAAATGTCTGAAGGCTCCAACTGGGAGTCGAAAAGTTACCACTATATTCTAACTTTTTTCCTCTTACAGCTTGATTCCTTTAGAAACTAAAACTGCATAGAGAAGCTCTGTCTCCTTAATCTTAGAAAGTACAATCGTGAAATGAATGAAGTACTGGATTTTAAAATAGTTATGCTTCTATAAAATTATTTAATGGAAAATTAAATTCTGGCTCAAGATGATATTATATATTGCATATGCAATCAAAACCTTAATTTTTAGTATATATCTCTAGTAATCTTCAATAAGAGAAAATAATTTGAATAGAACTATAGTGGTTTTCAACGTTTAATCATAAAATAGAAGATGTACTCCATAATATAATAAAAAACCCCCTCCAGCTACAGAAGCTCACATTTTATATTTTGTGGTTTTTTACTCCTCTTCCTAAATTTTCATTCTTTAATGAGCATGTTTACAATTAAATCAAATCTGTACCTATTCTATTTTAGGATAACCTGAGCACAAATATCAAGTGCTGCTCTCAACTACTTGCCCAAAGAGAACTGGAAAAATATATTAAACTATCTATAGATACTACTGCTTTAAAAAAACTGAATGCTCCACATAGAAGTGCTAAAAATGTAAACTATTAGAATATCAGGATTCTATCAGCAGTAAGATTTCAGATCTGGAAGATACATTATTTCCACATGACAAAACCTTCTCTCTCAAATTTCATAAAACCCTAGGTATAACCACAGAACACGTAACACAAATTGAAACTGGGAGAAAAAAAAAAAAAGAAACATATTTTTTTACTACAAAGTGTTATGTGGGAAATATTTTAGGATATGCCTTATTTTATTAAAAAAAAAAAAAAAAGAAAGAGAAAAATATGGTAGCTTCTGGTGATAAGGGATTTAATCCAGACAACAAAGAGGTCAGTGGGAATCTTCCCGTAGTTTGGAGTGAGGTTTTAGTTTGGCACTGTGTATGAGGAGGGGATGGTGCTCAGAGCAGCATCCCCATGTCCATGTGTGTGTGTGTGTGCGTGTGATGGATGGGGAACGTGTGTGTATATATGGATACACCACCATCCATGTATAAACACACCTGGGCCCTGCACGGGGACAGCAAGCAGCACAAGGGGGGTGACTCTGCCTCTCGGACAGGGCTGTGCCTTCCTCCTGCTGCCAGGGCTCAGCTCATGGCCCTCCCAGACACACTTTGGCACAACATCGCTGGCAGCGTTAACGCGCGCGAGAGGAACGAGAGGAACTCTGCCCTTGCTCCCACCCAAGATGCAATAACCAAATCATAAAACACAAAACCGATAGCCAGTCAATGTGAATAACTCTGCCCATAGGCTTAATTCAAGCAAGCCATTCACTGAGCTATGTGATGGGTCTGTCAAATCCAGTACAGCACTGCGGACATACCAGCAACACCAAGTGAACATGCAATGACAAAATGACAATACGCCCCACTGCCATGCTCCGACTCCTTCTACCTCAGGAACACAAAACTGCATGACCTTGCTTAGTTTCTCTCACTTCAGACTGAGACAGAACTCTAACAGCTATTTTTTATTTATTTATTTTATAAAAATATTTCATGAAAGATGAATAAAAGCTGTACGAATATTTTATTGACATCTGATTTAGTGCCTTTTGAACATCCTCACAATTGTTTTTTTTTCCAAAAATGCTCAGTTTAGAGAGTTTGCCAGGCAAGTTCCAGACTGATGAAGAATATATACAGATCAGTAGGTCCCTTTTTAGGACTTGTACTAATTGGAAAACTTATCACAAATATTTTAAATCTTGGCTAGCTAAACATAAATTTTTTTGATCCACTTCTGCAAAGACTTTCAAATCTGTAAGTGCAATCTAGTATATGACAGATTACACAATATAAGAATTGAATTCTGAATTTTTTGGAAGTTGTACCCAGTGATTGTATTGCTTCATAAATAAAACAAAATGTACTTGTTTCTTTGTTGTTTTTATTTTATGATCTTAAGAAATGACTGGAGAGATCTGCCAGGCCTCTGTTGTGAAATTGGCTTTAGGAGTCCATGATCTGCCCTAACAAATACTTAAGGGCTTGCATTGATTGGTTTAATGGCATTTCCTTGCCACCTGATTCTCCCCTGTATATCTGTTCCTCGCCTATTTCCAGCAACATTTCCAGCTGTGACAAACAAGGATACCATTGCATTTCTTCACAATAGAGCCCTCTCACAGTAATCATTATCAATCGACTTGGTCTATTGATTCTGGAGTCCCAAATCTTTCTGTTAACCTTTATTTTTAATTTACCAAAATATGTCTCCAATCTAAAGATTTCCTCTTTCCGTCTCCTGACTTAAGAAGCATTTCAAATATGGAACATTGCCATTCATAATGGATATGAGTGGTGACCAAAAAAATCAAGCTTTTCTTATTTTTTAAATTAGTATGAAGTATTATTTCCATGACACGTCACTGCTTCAATAGTAAATACTCAGTGGTCCTCACTTAATTTCGCTGGGCATCATTTTTTACACAAACAGTAAATATAGTTCATGCGTAATTAAATTAAATAGGGGCTTATATGAACACTAAGTGTATAAGGAGATATGGAATCTTCAATGTTGTGAGAGGAGAGCAGATGATCAATAATTACATTGAGAAGAAAAGACACAAGCAGTTGTACTGAACTATATTTCAGCACTTTCAATATTAGTAATTTCACAAAAGTGGCTAAATTAAATCCATTTAAAAATCAACAAAAAGGTAATCAAATTAAACAAACTGTAGTTGTGAGTAATCAGAGGTATCCATGTTTGCACATAGTTTCCCACATGCAAAGAAATGTTTGAGCAGATTGTTATTTGTTTTGTTCTCTGTGTTAGTTTTGGGATTCTCTTGTTAAGAAATCCAGTTATGAGATTTGTAATTAAGACAAGAAACCATATTACTTTGGGGGAAGCAGATCGAAGATGAGGGTTAACCACATTTAAAAAGAGAAGCTAAATGAAAAAAAAAAAATCCAAATGATATAAAATTCATTTAAGATATCTAAAACTATGCAAACAAAGACAGGTTATTGCAATTCTAATAATACACAAAGTGTATCTGGAAATTAGACAATTTTTTTCAAAAAAAATAATTACGGATTGTAACAACTGCATTACTACTGATGCCATCTCCAGCTTCCTTTACAGCATTTAAGAGCACTAGCTTCCTAAACAAATGCTTTACCTTCTGGCAGCATAACTCTTTGTGATGTTGACTCTCTGCCCATAGCAGGACATGTGACCAACTGATATTTTATCTTACAGCCTCTGATCTGGTTTATGAGAAGTTACATCAATTCAAATTAAAGCATTTAAAACTCAGCTTGATACTGTTCAGTTTCTCTATGTAATACATAGGTCGAATTAATAGAAATAAACCACCTATAAAATGATCCAGGGACACCTGAGCGATAGCTGGCAAAACCTGGCTGACCACAGGAGGTTATTTATAATTCTGTCCTTTTGGTTTAGTAGGTTTTTTAGAAGCAGGAGTTGCTTTGCATTACAAGCTGACAGAAAAACCCTAGAGCTGCGACATGCTAACAAACCTTTGTGGAAATGAAATGAAACTACTGAGTAGCACTTCACCTGTGCAGGTTCCCCTAGGTAGAAATATTACATTGCCAACAAAGTGCACACAGCACAGATCTAGTTGGTATTACTGACCCAAAATCAATAAAAAGTAGCTTGCTTACCTGTCTGACACAGCATGCCTCAGCCATACATGCAAATTACTTTATTCACATAACTTTAAAAAATATATATCTCCATTACCCAGAATAAGCACTTGAAAGGCAAATATGCATGCATAGCATTGTAACATTCATACCATGGGACTTGGTTCTAAAAATACAGAATCCATGAACAGCGCTTCAATCTAAGAAATTGTGCACTAGAATTTCTTAATCTCTTGATTTCTTTAAGAAACAGAAGCATTTATAACACTAATTTAGCATTTAAATAAATTTTTCAATATGTATTTAAGACTTAAGAAATTATTTCCATGATTCCAAGGGAAACTTTTCTGGTATCAGGTATTGAGAAGCGTGACCTTACTTCTCACTGCCATCATGAAACAAATTATATGTGTGTCTCTGTCACCATATACACCCTCCTTTTGCAAGGGAGCTCTCCTCAAGGACTTGAAAAACACTAAAGATAGAATAGATTTTAAGAGTACAGTTTATGAAGAAAACGTAGGATAATCCTCCTTCTCATTACAAAATCATGCCCACACACTGCAAAGACTTAATTTTATGCAATTTGATAAAATCCTCTTCTTACTGAAGTCAACAGCAATTTAGACATTGACTTCTAAGGGGCTCCAACATTCATCTTTCAAGGAGACACATTAATATATGTGACATTGCTCTTAGTTTATAAAAGTTAAGTCTTTGAATGTGTGCTGAATTTAATAATCTTTCATTGCTGATATTGTTTCCACCAAATCTGGTTCACATTTTGAGGATAAAAATACAGAGCAAAAGAAAAATAACTGTTTTTTTTTTTTCAAATACTGAAAAAATCAAATGCCTGGGAAGAAAGCAAATGGAAAAAAAAATACTGTTTGCATTGGATAGTTCAAGCTTAGACACAGTTCATTCTCAATTTCCACTGACTAAAACAGTGTCAATGATAATTGAGGGCACTCAATAGGTTCAAGGTTCTAAATCAACTGAAATAATACTCCTAAGACAAATAATGATCCTTAGTAGCAGACCATCATGAATCTGTACATTTATTTATCTACATTGTACAAGGGTCACAGGCGTAACTGGATGATCTACAGCTTGGGGAATGTGCACATCTCATGCCCGATTCTCAATTAAGGCCCAAAGTCTCTCAATTTACGGCTATTCATGGATTACAATAAAACAGCCTGCTTTAGATACCACAATTATCCGCAGAGCAACAAGACAGTTATGAGACTCCGACAAGGCAAATTTATAGGACCATCTTCAACTTCCACCGGTCAAATATTTTGTGAGCAAGGAAAGGAGGTCTTACCTGTCACTGTAGGCAGCTGCAGTGGCAGTGGCAGGCTGGGCGTACCGGTAGGCAGCATAACCACCCTGAAACACAAACTCACGCTCTAACTGCGCTGCTGTGGCACCTTAAATCACGTTTTTTCGCAACATTTGACAAAACAACCGAGGGAGCACGGAGTCATGCCGCAGTTCAGTTAAATGCATAAGAGATACTGCAGTGGAATGTCAAGGGAATTCGTTTCGGTGAAATCGTTAAGCAAAGATCTAGCACCAAAAAAACTTTTGTCCCGGAGATGAGGAGAGAGCAATGAACTGTATTGATCAGTGTAAGGGTTTTTTACAAGACAATACTGTATTCTTCTCCAAGTTTTCAAGCAGCAATTGTTCTTATGAACAAAGTGTATGCATATTCACAAAGCAATGCTGAACTTAAAAGACAGCCTCAGCTAATAATTGATTCCCTTTTTTTTGTACGAAATATGATTTATCATGCCTGGTTGATTAAACCTATGAATTTGTGCACTCAATTAACACTTAATGTTACATAGGTTTCCAATTTATACATAAAGTTATAATGAAGAAGAAAAATTCTCTTCTTCCATGAATTAACATTCAGTTGTATGTAACAGTAATTCCAGCTGTTCAATTAAGCAAACAGGACAAACAAACACACATTGGAAAGGAATTGAGTGCAGTGATGCATTGATTATCAAACTGTGAAAACAGCAGAGCTTCCTGTTCAATGGACCACGGTGTTATATCAACCATTTCCAAATGATCTCAGCATGCCAATTAACAACCCCAGCCCAGGCCCGCTGATAACACAAACACGATTTACGTCCCAATTAGAATTCTCCCCCCCAGCACCCTCTGGGACAGGGGGCTGCTGTGGTGCCTTCCCCACCCACCCCCTTCCTAACAACGAGCTGAATAAGACAGTATCAGCTCACTCAGCTTTGAATAAAATTCACTCTTTTGCTGAAGTGTTCACTTTAATGGATTTTTTTTTTTTTTTTTGGGAAGGCTGCATTCACCCAAGATCTTGTGCTAAAGCAGGAAGAATGGGCCACAATGTGTCAGCCTTAACTGTGACAGCAGAACATTTTTACTGCAGTAACTTTTGTGGGTTTTCTATTTTGATTTTGCAAATAAAAATTCACTCTTTTCAGAACAGCAATCTGAACTACTTTTACAAGCTATTTCCCCTTCTACCACTTTGCTCAGTGTATTTCCTCCCTGCCAGATGTAAATCTTTGTGGGTTTGAAGATTTGAAGCAGGTTGGGTTTGGAAATCAATCGTTCAGCTTGACAATGCCACATCACCCTAGGAATAAACACAAGTTTTACATACGCTGACAGCTCATTAGAAACTCCAGGCTTTGAATTGTCAGCTTATTTGAAGAACATTCTTTCTGATTTTTTTTTTCCTTTTTCAGGTGCTCACACAGAGAACAGGACACGTCCCTCCCTGCCAGCAGCAATTGTGTCACACAAGCCCTGGGATGGGGCAGGAATAAGCATCTCCCAATACCTCACCTGCCCTCTCCTCTGTGCACAGAGGCAGTGAGACAAAACACCTTCCCATTTCAGATCATCTGGTTTGCATAAACCAGCAGAAGGTTATCACTGTCAGACACACAGAGCAGGCACACACTGCTGCAGGTAAGTTCTGTTCAGGCCTTCGGATGTCAAATAATTTCACCAGGTACAGACTAAGCCAATAGACAGCAAGGCTGAGAGGAGATAAATTCAAACTGCACACTTGGGCTGGCCTGTGTCAAAGGGACACAGGTGAGAGATGATACAAATTTATCTCTTCTCCCCTCCTGGTTTTTGAGGGCTAAATATGACACCTCTTGTTCCTTTTATTTTTTTCTTTTTTTTTTTTTTTTTCCCTGTGTTCTGATATGAGTTCAATATCTTATTGAATTTGTTTTCATGACCCCGTCCTGGCAATGTGTGGCAGATCTGCAGGCTGACATGGTTCTGTTCACCAGGGTGTCCAACTCCCTGGCTTGTCCTGATATCCACTCCTAAAACCCCTGACTCAAAAGTCAGAGCCACTCCAAGTCAATCCAGCTCTGCACATAACAGCTCCCACCACGGTATGGAATTGAGAACAGGCCACCATAAGTGGTTCTGAATGGGAGAAAAATGAGACAGGCTGTTCCCACAGCAGCTGATCTGAAATCTGGTGGGCTCTGTGAGGATTGGTTTTCTTTCCTTTATTTAACTATCACCAAAAATTGGTCAGTGTGTGAGGAGAGACCCTTTCTTGCTCCCTAAACATAAGAGCTGCATTCCTTTTATGCTTACATCTTGATTTGCTTTCAAAGAATTTCTGCTGAATAAGGAAGCTCGACGCTGAACTTTATTAAGATGTTTTGGATTCAGCAATCAGTCTGACGTTTACGAGAGCCCTGGCAAGAATGAGCATAAAGCAATACAAATAAAAAGAGATTGAAGGCATTGAATTTGCCTGAATTCTCTAGAGAACTAAAAAAAAGCAGGATGTGTTTGGTTATCAGGGAAAACCTACTTCCCTACCATCCCATGTCATGAATTCATAATTTTAAAATAAACTATCCTAAATTACATATTAAAATATGCTTAAGCAAATTATTTTTATAGGGTTTGCGTTCTGTAGTTTTGGTGTTGTACTAAGTTTCCTCACTGTTTTACTTCAATTACTTCAGGTGATTTTTGATTACTGCAGGAAGAAAATACTTGGAGGTACACTTTACATTGGGAATTGGGGTGGGAATCCAGTTCCAACCCCTGAACTCAACTTCTGTGGTTAGTTCTACTTGACAACTTTTGTCTAATTTTGAATTTGGCTGATATTTTAGATGAAGAATGCACCAGTAATCTTCGCTATATATACATCTCTTGAGTAACATTATATATTTATCCTCATGCTTTAGACTATATTGCAAAATAAAATACTTAGAACAAAATTATGCAATAATTAGACAGAAATAAATAACAATTTTCCATTCCTATATATTAGAAATGTTTTAGGAATTCTTTTTTTCCCTTTAAATTCAGGTAGAGAGTACCTGACTTTTATGCTTTGCATATTATTTTGAAAATAATAAATTCAGATACTATAATGAAAAAATGCTACTTCCTTATCTATGTTCCCATATTTGCTACTTCCAGATCAATGTTTCAGCAGCTTAAGTAGCTTTAAAAACTGAGAATAGTATCACTACCTGCAAGTTTGGGGCTGAATCTGGAAAATAGAATGCAACTGGTGGACAATTTTTGCCATTTGTACACACAGAATCCATTTTCTCACATAATTATTCGAGTACCAGTATGATTTTACATGAGTCTGCATTCAGCATGGTGAGGTTTTTCCATCAGTGGGTGTCATACCTGTGGTAATTTATTGCCATACACAGGCTCCTGCAACACTGCTCTATAAAGAAACAAAAATGGAATGATTTGAATGAGGAAGGAAGGATGGAAAGAAAGATGTAAGGAAGGAATTTAGGCAAATTCCCCAGAGCAATTCGTTAGAATTTTCCTCTCAATGTTTTATACATCTCTGGCTCAGGCAAACAGAGCAGTGGGATCTGACAGAAATTAGTTGCTGATTTTTACAGAGAAATCTTAATCAAGTTTAGAAAGAAATCACACACATTTTGAATAAGATGATAAAATGGAAATGAACAGAAAATTAAATACAACAGAATTTTTAAATAAAGTTTGTATATCTGCAGCAATGCTAACTTCCACAAAAAAACTTACCCAGACAGAATCTAGAGATTACAAAACCACGTATACATGTGTGCATCTCCTCATAAAATAGCCAAATTAATTTTTTCTTGTGATCTCAGATGTACTGACACACAAAGTGACTCTAAATGATGAGTATTTTTTTGTTATTTTTTTCTATTAGCTACATATTTAATATTTCATATGAATGTTGAGAGTTAATTTTCCTCAATTTATACTTCCTATACTTCCTTTCACTCAAGGATCTGAGAGTATTTTGTGAACATAATTTAATCAAGGTTCCAAACCTTCTCTAGTATTGAGAATTAGACCTGCCTTATTAAATCAAAATAGAAGAATGGTATTAAAAATTACATGAATTACACCCAGAGCTGCAGAATACAGAAGCTGTCAGTTCCTCCACTCACATGCTATTGAGATTTAAACAGCATTTGTTCTGCCCACAAGCAAAACCTGGACTGGGAGAATTAAAAATGAACAAACAATCCACCCCCAATTTGTGCTGGCCCGAATGCTGGAACAGGCTTGTGTGCAAGGTTTGGGGCACTTCTATATCGTGGTCCCAGAGGTAGCTGTTGCCTCAGAGAAACTCTTGGGAAAATATCCAGGTACCACCTGCACGAATTCCAGCCAAATACAACCACCAGGACAGGTCTGGTACCTTTTTGAAGGTACTGTGTGTATCACAAACAAAGATGAGCTGAAAAGACATTTCATCCCTACCTATAATACCCTTTTTAAAGGGTATTCATGGAGTGTTCCAGCACGCAGAGCAGTGGAAAAAGCAACCCACTGCTCCCTGGGGACCCTTTTGCCCTTGGCAAAGTCATTTCTCCACTTCTTGCTCTGTTCCTGCCAGTCACAGGAGATGGCACACCCTTCCATTGCCAAAACACAAAAAATCCTTGGTTCCTGAAACAAAAACTTCAGTGCTACCTGCACATCCTTGTTTTTCACATCAGAACAGTAAGGGGACCTGACGGCTTTGAGGGACTTCTACCTGTGGTCAGGGGAATGTTGCTTAGATAATTACCTTGGCTTTTCCTTTGGGAAGCAAACATATCCTCCATCCCCAATTCCAGCCTGGCTTTGAGCTAAAGGTGATGGCAACAGCTATCAGGAATTAGCCTCATTCCATACCCCTGACCACAAAAATCTGCCTTATTTGTGCCCAGCAGCATTAAAAAAAAAAAAAAAAGGCTGCAAAACCAAAGTTTTAAACCTATGCATGCCTATTTTACAATGGATTCTCTCCAGCTGCAGGTCCAGAATCCGGGAAAGTTTGGAAAACCTTGCTGTGAGCAGTGGGACTGACTAATGGTTGTGGTTAAACCATGACCCAGGGACTTCTGGAGCTGGTGGTGACAGGGTGTGGAAGGTTCTCATCCTCCCGAGCCATCCCACAATTTAGGTGTGGATTGATGGCTGACATATTCCAAAAATACTCTTTATGACAATGGTAATAAAAAAGAAAGAACGGATTTAAGACAAAGCAGAGCAAAAGTGTAGAGCTATTATTCTAACTGCATATTTCTGAGACTGTTACTATTTTTTGCTTCATTTTGTGGAGTGTATTTTCTTATTTTCACAGGTGTCAATCTTCATCTAAGAACTTCTATATTTGCTGGCAGGCAACTTTAATTCTCTTTTAATGACTTTTTCTCTTAGTGAATCAATACTTAATTTTAAAAGGTCTTCCTTACTTCCTAATAATCTCCTTTATTTTTCCTACTCAAACGCACATTTTAAAGGGAATTCAATAGCTCAGCTATTTCAGAAGGATTATTACATTCCACATAGAGTTATACGAAATATAGAATATATTATATTACATCTAGAATCATGGCTGTTGATTTTTCACTTCAGACTGTACTTTCCACCTATTTTTTATATTTGTAATCTCTTCTATTCCACTGGTTAGTATTGAGCAGCTCTGGGATATTTGCTGTTCTTTGTTCACCCTGCAGCTTTTTTTTGTGCCTTTTTGTATCTCCCTTCCCTGTTTTCCCCTAAATCTATGGTTTCTCTCACCAAAGGCTCTGCTGATCCCAAGTTTATGCAAAGTCCATATTTCTATTGTTTCTCAGTGTAATCAGAGCAGGGTGAAACCCACTCTGCATACCCATTAATGCATATTTTTGATCTGACTTTTCACTATTGTGTGCCTCTTGTTTAGCTTTCTGTGGTATTTCTAAGGCTCTTTTCACTCCAATCTACTATAAAACCCTACATTGTTTAAATATTTTTTCTCCTTTTTTTTCACAGAGCATTTGTCATTTCACAAAGCTTCAGCTTTGCACTTAAAAAGGAAAAGCTGAGTGGAACTATGTCATAAACAATTGGGATTTAATAAATAACTTGGTCTGGTGCAAACTGCTACACTAAGAACTAATACAATGTGAATTTTAAGGTTTAATTTGATTTATACCAGTTCTTTCTATCTCTATCTCCCTCCCCTGCAAATGCTTTATATGCAAGAAGGCACAAATGTGAAGAAAAGATTTTTATAAAATAAAAAGATTTGTATATTATAAAGAAATTAAATTTCCAGAACAGTGTTTTAATTTTGTCACCTGCTATAAAGATAAACATTCTGTTGCATTAGGAGAACTAAGATATGCAATCAGAAATACAGAGCTGCAACTGAGTGAAAACCAGTGTAGTTTTTCCATTTCCTAATGCACACAACTATTGCAGACAACAAAACTGAGGCTACACTAGAAATTAGGAATTTATCCAGTATCTTTCTCACTGAAATCGCCCTCCATTTGGAAACAAAATGTTAAGGTCTGTGAGAGGGTGTGAGGCCACTTAAAAATAAGATTGCCAATGACCAAAGAGATGCTCCTGGCTCTCAGCAGCAGTGGCTTCCAAACCTTCCAGCTGCTCCAGTAACATTTAGCTCCTGCCTGTTCTCTCCCACCCAGCCCTCCTGAGGGAGATGTCTTCTTGCCCTGCAGATTTCTGGCTTGGTAAACTGAGCAAAATGGATGTCAACCCCTTCCCTTTTCCCATGAAAACTGGAAACCACTCTTGAAGAAATTCCACACTGTAACACATGTCCCATACAGCTGAAAAATTGTGCAGCAACAGGTTGGGGTGAGATTAGAGACATTTATCTGGCTTGAGCAAACCTTTGGCCAGTGGGTGATTCTTGTGTTGTAAACAACATCTTACTGATAACATTGCTGTGTACACAGGGAGAGGACTTTACCCCTGCTAATTTATTTTAAATATGTTTTTAAGGTGCACAAATGAATTTTCAGGTAAGGATCAGCCTTTCCATCTCCATCGGAAAAACAAAACCTACTTCATCCATAAATTCAAATTGTTTTCCTTCTTTATACAAAACTTACTAACAGAAATCTGTTCTCTTGGGAATAGTTCTGGAAGATTGCTGATAATGAACACAAGGGATGTTTCCTAGCATTGCCTATTTAATTTTTAATATTCCTACAAATTTCAACTCATCCGTTCTCATTTTATCTCAGCTGAGACAGTACAAGTAGGTTACAGAAAGCTGCCTGGTGAAACAAAGATGATACCTGTAACTTAGGACTAGATTGTCTTATTAAAATAATAACCAAGGTAACATATTGCTTACTATCTTCACTTACTTAGTGAAGTATTTTACATCAACACATAAGATATAAGAATTAATTATTTTAGAAGAGTGAAATTTAGCCTCAACCCCCCAAAACCTCTTGCATACTCAGACATATGAAGCCTCTTTGTGTACATTCAAGGTAAAAAGTTGGTAAGAAAAAAATAATGTATGAAGCATGGAAAAAAAAAATCAAAAAGACTGCAAAAGTATTATTTAAAAAGAAATTGGTTGAATTGAACAATTATGTGCGATGGATCCAGGACTATGAATCTTTCCTAATAAATTATCCACTTGTATTGTGAGCAGTCTCTACCCATCTCCTTCAAACTGAAATTAGTGAATTTCAGAAGTGCAATTTTTGGAAGTCTACTCAGATTGCAGACAATAAATGTCCATACCTTAAACTTACTATGCCATTAAGCTCTACTATCCCCATGGCACCTACATATACCCAGTGTTGGCTGGATTTGGGAAACCTGTATCTCTTCATGAAGTCCCTCCATACTTCAGGTATTCATAACATTCAGCTTGCCTTGATTATTTTTTTAAAAAAGAGCTTGTGGGGATTTGCAAAAGAATGTTTCGGCTTTGCTTTATATTTTCTTTGAACTTCAATTACGGAGGGAGACGCCCCTCCACACACACACACACATTTTTCACATCTCTTTGCATTCATTCAGCATTTGATTGAAGAGTTAATTCAGCTCCACCGAACAATGATAGATGTAATGAACAGAAAGGTCTTCCAATGTGAGAGATATTTTTCTCAATTCTTTCTGACAGGCAAGGGATGGTAAATAGACAAAAACAGAGTCAAGCTAGGCAGCAAACTTGTAAAAAGAATGACTCTGGTAATGTACAAGGACAGCATGCACATCAATGAATACTTACATAAATGTCTGCACCATAAAATCCATCCTGGTATACAACACTGCAAGGATGCATACACAAAGAAAAACATCCATATTAGTGCATTTCCACATGCAAATGCCACCAACCCCTGCACAGCTGAGGTTAGTCTCTCACAAGAACAGAGGGGAGGGGGAAGGAAGGCACTCTTCACATTGGTTAAGGAGGTTGGTAGTAATTATCAGCAGTGAACCTGTACCAAATACATCATCTTATCAAGTATGCCAAATGCTTAGGCAAAGGAAGGCAAAGCATGGCAGGATTGGAAAATGCTTTTGATAAAGTCTGGGGACTTTCTTCTTCCCCTGTTTTTAGTTTTAAGAAACCACATACTGACAGCGTTTTTTTTCTTTCCTATAAAAATTTTCAGTGGGCCAGTCCTAAATCCAGTTTCAATACCTTAGCAAAGAGCTAACTCTTCAAGTACTACTTTCTTGTCCTGCAATTATGCTGACCCTCTGAAATAAAGGGTTACTTCTCATTACTTAGATGGCAAACAAAAAACATTGAACTGGTGAGAGGAGTGGGTGAAATAACTATGCTGGTGGTGTTCTACCCACTGTAGATAATAATCTCAGTATTCAACATCCACAGAGGTGAGAGAATCCATAGGTACTGCATTGTTGGCTTGATGCACATTTCCAGTAGTGACAACAGGTCTGTTGAGAATTTCATGGTGCTGTTCTTATGAAAAAAAAAAATATTAACTTTGCCTGCTTGAGTATTTTACAGCTTTGGCAAACATGCCAGTGGTTTCTGAGCTCCCCTGTTTTGGTTGGTTGGATACATTACTACTCCTTCTCTCAAAAAAATGTTGTAATGTTGCTGTTACCAGTTCACCCAGAGATGGTCTCATTTCAGCTAAGATCAATCATCAGTGTAAACACTGAAAGATTCTAAACCCTTCAGGATAAATGACACAGTATGACAAAGACAGCTTAAATGATTACACTAAATAAAACTGGAACTGCACAACAGTGGCCTACCAATTACACCCATTAGGTCATTCCTGCAATTTTACATCAATTTGGCAGTTCTGCAACTAAAAACACGTATTTCCAATATCAGAATCAACCCAAGCTTTCTCAAGAGCTAAATATGAAGCATACAATAGGGTTTTTTTGCAACAATATTCTCAATTTAGGAATACTTTTATCTAGGAATAACAGTTATTACCAAGTTGCTAGCCGAAGCCATTTTGCAATTCCAACAAGCATTTTCATGTCAGAAATATAAGTGATCTATCGAGGTCAATGACCAAACCCCACAGGGCTGAGCTGGTATGTGTCAAGTCAGAATCACTTGAGAAAATCATAAATATGCATACATGCACACAGCAACATGGATAAAACCACACCGATGACAAAAGTTTGCTATGGAATAATAATGGGTGAAAACTCAGCTCCACTTAAATCAGTGTCTGCCATTTGTTTCAGTAGGATCAGACCTTTACTCATATATTTTTTTTCTATTTATTATGTCTGCAGAGCAAAAATATGCAAAACCTGGTCTACACTGGCAGCTTGCAGAGAGCTTGTTATTTACGCTGCAGTGTACCTTCATTTTGGTTTTGATACTCCGATTATTTCAACACATTCCATGTTTTCCTTTACCTGTTTGCACATGAGAAATAAAGCATTCCACAGGACCGTGAGGAAGGAGCACACAATCACGAGCAGCATGGAAGGACTTGGGTGAGGTGACACACAAAGAACACTGAGTTCACTGGAGATGAAGCCACCACAGCCACCACCCTCGGGTCCTCCTCCCTGTGCCACTCCTGCTGGAGATGGGCGAGGAGTTGGGCGAAGGTGGCTTAGGTTCTACCCCTGTTCATCACCATCTAACTGCACTTCAACAGGAAACTAATTAAATTCACTTTTTCAAGTCAAGTCTGTCTTGCCCGCATGGCAATGGGCAAGAAGAATCCCTGTTTTTATCTGAACCCAAGAGCTTTTCCATCCTCCTTTCTCCCCCTGCACTCCTGAGGAGGAGGAAGGAGGGCACAGCTGGGTGAGGGTCTGGCAGCCAGCCGAGGTCAACCCATCACCAGACACTCAAACATCCAACTCTCAACTGCTACTAAATATTGCTATTCAGAAAATAATGTTTTTGAGAGAGAACATGTCAGAAAGGGAAACTTTTATTCTTCCTCCTCTTGGTGATCTGTGGATACATAGAAAAGATGAATAGGGGCTGATAAATTTTTCATTCCTAAGTGCAGCTGGTTGTAATCTTGGACAGGTTCATTCATCCACCTCAGTCTTCCTTCCAGTCATGTACAAACAGAAACTTGCTTTGAGTTCTAAATGAAATCACTTCATAAATACTATGCTGAAAAATGTACCCATCACTAAAATGAGACATACATGCATAACTCCATCATTAAACATGGCCAATATTAAGATGAAGTGACAATCAAGCAAATGAGTATAATAGTCCCAAGCAAAACTTGCACTACAAAAAAAATCAGCTGATTTTATCTAATTTTCTTCCTATGATCTTATATTATGACAGTCATATTAATTAAAAACCCTTCTGCTCCTCCTGAAGTTTGAGGAAAAGTAATTCTTCACACTTCCAAAAGTTTTTCAGAGAATATTTCCCCTATTCAGTGTCCTTATCATTGTTTGAGTCCTGACCAAATCTTAGCAGGGGAGTAAAATGTATTTTCTAACAGGACCCTTCATCAGAAGGACAAAATGTAAACCACTAAGAACTATCTTTTGCTTTTCCTTCCTTTAGTATGTAAGTTTCCAAGGTTTGGGGTTTTTTTGTTTTTTTGTTTGTTTTTTTTTTTTTTTGGTTAATTTGGTTTAATTTGCTTGACTTATATTCCACTTTCCTCTCTCTGAAGCTCTAGGCAGAAAAAAAATGTCTTGAGCATGGGAAGAGATTGAAGGCATCACACAGGGACCCATCTTACAAAAGCTCCTTCTACACTTTATATCAAAAAAATTATCCTGGTAGACAGATAAATCTTGTGCTCCTTGTAAAACAACACAGAGTTTTCAAATAGCCACATTACTGAAATCTGAATTACTTCACCCAAGTAATACAAGGAATGGATATGTTAATGTGCTTCCTGGAAGCATTAAAAGAACAACAAATTTGGGGGATTTATTCAGATGCATTTTATTATTTTATTGTGCTAAGGAAAACTCAGAGAAATCTTGATTTAATCAGAAAATGTGCATCTAAACAATATCATGCAGCACTAATTTCCCGAAATTATTTTTCTCTAAATAGGAAACTCTTTCCTCATTAAGTATTATTCATCTGACTTCCACAGGTTTAGCTCCTTTATTTAGGTCTCTGTGTCTCATAATCACTTTTTGTAACTACATTAACACGAACTCTTTACTGGTTTAGATTCCACCTTTACAATATCCTGGGAGAACTACATCTGTCTTCATTATCATTTTTCTGTCCTCATCTTTCAAAAGGACTGAGTTGAGTAATCTATCAACGGCATAAAAAGACAGTCCTTGACTGAACAAACCTCAGCTGGGTAACTCCCCAGCAGGTGAGGATCCATGGCCACACACCCAGCCTGAGGCTCATCCAGAGCCACGGATCCGAGGGGACAAACAGGAATTGCATCCCTGATGTCCTTCCTTGGCGCAGGAATGGTCACAGCTCACCACTATCAGCACAACTACAAAAAAGCAGCTGAGGAACAACAGTTCTCTGTTTTCTGACTGCTGGGAGGGTCACCCTCACTGCCCTACACTGCCCAGTCTGGAAATCACCTTTCACGTGAGTCCTTCACCTAAGGCCTTCGAGAGACAAATCATAGAAGAGATGCAACCACAGCCTTATTTAAACCAAAGACAGAATTAAAGCAACACCTTTCCACACTCTAATAACACAGTTTTAAACACAGATCTGAAACTCTTGTAAAAGGCACTTTCAACTTTTTAGAATGTTCTCCAATTCCCTTCCTTGCCTTTCCAGTTTGAACATTTTCTGCCATGGACAAGTTACATTATCTGCTTTGGGAAATTGACTGAGGCCATTGCTGCAGAGAACAAAGCTGGCAGACATGAATCAATATGTGCTGGCAAAAAGCATTTTTTGTTCCAACAATTGCACATACACACAGAGTCCAAAGTAAGAGGAAGTTTACGTGAGCCCAAGGAAGTATAGTGGGAAAAACCCATAACAACCAGAGTAGATGTAGCAGCTCATACTAATCTTCTTAAATTTAGAATTCTAAATAAGGGTTGGAAAATAAAGCTATATTTTAATTTTGAATCAGTTAGCAAGTAGCACTCGAGAATGTTTATTTTAACAAGGGGAACAGCTTCTGAATAGCCTCTGTTATTTCTCCTCCACACTCCCCACAAATTTGCAATTCTATTTAGGGTTGGGTTTGGCGTTTTTTTTTAACTGTTCTTTTTTCAAAGAGAAAAAAAGCATATTGCTTTCCCAGGAAAGACAGCAGAGGAGGAGATACAGACTGAAAGCTAGTTCTCTGTTAGCTTCATCAGAACTGAAAGGAGCAGACAGGGAATGTGAAGACAAAGTCATCACACACTAAACTCGTGAAGAATTTAAGGCAAAGGATGCTGAAACAGAAAGGCTTCTCATTAGTTTCACTACTCCTGCTGCCTACTACTGCTCTACTACCAGATGTACTGTGACACTGGGTTTTCCTGACAACAGATTAAAGATCTCTTGTTTCCCTCTCTTGCTGCACCATTTTGAGTTTAAGCTCCCCATGCAGCACAGACCTCCAAACTCTAAATTTCAGCATTCAGTATTCTCACACAAACCAAGCTTTGCTCCCTGTTTCAGTGTCAGTGGGGTTTTATGGTACATACATTACCTATATATAGTTATAAGTAAGCTGCACATTCTCATATTTTAAGGCATTAGAGGTGATGCCACAGATGCTAAAAGTGAAGTACTTTCCATGAGCTAATAAACAAGATGCTATCTCAAGGACTAGGTGAAATGTCTCACTCAGAAGTAAAGGATCCATTAGTCATTGGGGTAGTGCCATGTATCTCATGAACAGTAATTCCATTTTCAAATGACACATTTTAAAGCACGTGTGCTGCTCTTTGATTGATAAGAAAATTATGGCCTTCAACATGGTTATACCCAACAATTTGCCTTGAACCTAGCACACCTGCCTGCTGCTCCCCAGCAAGTGGGAGGCACAGCAGAAGACACCTTTTAATAGGAACCAGCACAACTCATCCTGCCTTATGACCACAAGACCTAGAGGTTAGATCGAGATCTAAGGCTAATGAAATAAAAAAAAAAAAAAAGTAAAAAAAGGCAATTGCAATCTCCAGCTTTATATTTTGCAATTACACACAGGTTCTTTCTTGAAAAGAAATATTTTTCTAACTAAACAGTGATGGAATTGAATGTAAATTTATTATTAAAGTTATATCTGTCATTATAGAAAATAAGTGCCTTTTTTTTAAAATGATTGAAAATATTTAAGTATGAAAGTGTTTGCTTGGCTGTAAGGCTAGGCTCCTTCCTTGAGTGAAAAATAAAAAATTGCTACTAAATTAATTGCAAAACAGCATTCAAAATGTATTCAATTTTTCTCATCAACAAATGATATTCCAAGTTGTTTGCTTCCTTCTCTAAGCTGATTGATTCTCCATGATCTCTTTATTATCTCAGTAATTTCCCTTGACTTCTATTCATGTTGTGACTGAAAACCATATTCTCATAATTTATTTTCATCGATTAAGGATTTTTTCCTGATGGAAATTCCTTATTGCTTCTTTGATGGGTCACGGGACAGAACAGGTGAGCAGAGAACCAAGTACCACACAGAAATTCCACACTACACTCTTGTATCAGTGAAGATACCAACACGAGATCTAATGTGCCAGGCCAAAGAAATTATGGCAGAATAAATCTTTATTACCCCAGCTGTGGATCAGTGCAACAGAGATATGTATAACTTTTATACTGATCCATGAATTACTAAAAGTGGGCAATTCAGAAAGCAGGGCCTTACTGCAAAGCACAGGGGGATGGAGAAAATTAAATAGCTGAACTAAGACCTACATGAATTAAGACAGGGCTCAGCAATCGAAAACTTTTGCAGTGTCAAAGGATGTTTTCTGGCGAGAATGATGTAACCTAGGTGAGTCCTAGATTAGCAAGGGTTCCTCTCAGGCAGCTGGAAGTCATCTGAGCAAGGAGGTGATGGGACCAGTGACCTTCAGCTCCCTCTGAAGCCAGACCTGGCACGAGTATGGAGGGAAGGAGCTTCAGCCAACCTGTCAAACTAGAGAGTGCTGAGCTGCCCTCTGGGAACTGAGCTCAGCTTTGCTGGGCCTGACTGCAAAAGCTCTGTACTGACTTACGGCAGGAGCTCTCTGTGCTTACACATCTAACTCGCTGCTGGAGATGCTGGCAATCAGCAGTACAGATAGGTGAGGATATACATGTGCCACACGTGGAAATGTAATTCTTTGTGCTGAGTCACAGAACTAATTATAATAATGTGTGTACCTCACATGCACACACATACAGCACCCACATGTGGCCTCTTAAATTAAGGCAAACTTAAGTTACTTGCTAGTAAGGAAGTATTTACTCATTTTACAAATACTAACCAAAAAATATTGTTCAATTCAAAAACTCTATCTCACACAGCTGGTAATTATTTTCTTATATGCCTTTAAGACCTTGCATTTAACTAAGGTGTTAATGACACCATGAAACTGAGTGGCTCACCTTGCTATCTCACTACATATTGCACTCTATTCTCAAATTTAATAATTTATTTTTAAACAAGGTAGAGATGGAGAGCCCACTTTCTTTACATGCAGTATCCATTTGGTAGCTGAAGAATTCTGATTGAAATCTGAATGCAGGGCATTCTAAACTTGCTTCCATTGTTGCCATGTACAAACGCCTGGGCTGACTCTAACTGAGAGTATGGCAACAGCAGGATAACTTTGGTGGGACACCATCGTTGCCCAAAGGTTACTCTGACAAACTTAGGAAAAGAAAGTCTTCCTCCAGTAGTGGCAATGGTGTATTACAAAATAACCTGATTCTGCGGCATCATTTTAATACTAGTTTCTAGAACACTTTATTTCTCTGAGATAATAACTGCCCAATGTGATGGAACGGTCAGAGTACGTGTCTTAAATCTTCCCGAAAACAGCCCAAAGGCTTAATGATGAGATTAGCAAATTTGTCTGGAAAAAAGATGCTTCTTTTGGCTTAATGTTAGCAAGGTTTCATGTGCAGAGAAACTGTGGGAACTGGGGCAGGGCAACCATCCCCTACTGGAATGGAGCAGGGGGACAGGGGCAGTGCTGGCAGCTCCTGCACAAGGAGACATCCCCAGTGGGAGCCAAGGAGCTGCTGAGTGGGATTTCAGTGAGGGCAGGGAGAGAGAAAGAGAGAGACAGACACTGGGATCACCTTCTCTCACTGCCTGTGCCAACACTTCCTTACCCCTTCCCAGAAAGATCCAGGGGCACTACAGAGAGGTAGTGGCAAATCAAATGTTTATGACAAAATACTACTCTGGCCTGGGATCTGCTAAGTTTTCTGATTTTCTAGATTTCCCAGTTTCTTAACAGCTGAAAATCTTTTGCCAATGTTATTAGGTATAAGTATTAAGTATTGCATGCAGCGTGCAAAGCCTTTCTGTGTCAGCCTTTGCAGAGCTACAGGAAAATTTGTTTCTTCTTCCTTTCCCCAAAAAATATACATAAAACCCAAACAGTCTTCTGAAATAAAGAAGATTATAGAGTTTCTAGAAATGAATTCTATGAATTCCTCTTTTTGGTTCCTTGGTTGGTTCCCTGCTACTTGGTTTTGGTAAATGCAGGTCACTGAGAGTGAAATCTTAAGGAATTATTTAAGCAGACATACACAAAACCCATGGTCCTGAGAGAAGCACCCCAGATTTTTATCATGGCAAAGATGGCAGCTAGAAAAACTAAGTGAACTGCAATTTAAAAAATTCAATATATATATATATTTTAAAAAAAGAAAAATACAGCACTAAGCCTTTGGGTGCAGAGACAACTTTTCAGCAGGCGATTTGAAGAAAAAAAAATAAGTTAACTCGACCCAACCTCCTTAATAACCAGATGTTCTCGATCATCGAAAATATACCTTTAGCCGAAACAACCTCTCTCGAATGTTCCGTTCGCGGGAGCATTTACACAACAACATGCCACACGCCAAAATGCTTAAGGCCAGCGAGTGTGGCAGTACAAATTATGGTCATTTCTCAAGCCGGGCGGGAGCAGTGCCCGGGCAGGAGCAGTACCCAGGGCAGGAGTGGTACCCAGGCAGGAGCGGTACCCGGGTAGGAGCAGTGCCCGGGGCAGGAGCAGTACCCAGGCGGGAGCAGTGCCCGGGCGCTCCCGGGATCCCCGCGGAGGAGAAGGAGGGAAGCCGAGCTCCTTACCCGCCGTAGGCCGGGATGGGAGGAGGGGGAGCCGCTGCACGGAAGGTGTTGTACACCGTGCGACCTCGGCCTCGTAGGTGGGCACCTCTGTACGCGGCAGCCGCGGTCGCAGCAGGGTAGGGAAATCCTGGCACTGCGGAGGGAAGGAAACAGGGGTTAGTGGGTGATGTCCGTGCTCCGAAGCAATCGAGGATGTGATTATACAAAAGCGTGCCCGCTCGCTGGACAAGGGAGCCGCCAAAGTCTTTGAACTCATCTTTTCGCACAAATCTCTTTGAACTCGTCTTTTCACACAAATCTCTGTGCGCAAACAGCAAGCAGAGAACAGGGAATCTGCTGGCAGTGTCACACGCGGGTCTGAGTTTCTCAGAAGGCACTAGCAAAAAGAGTGTTGGCTGATTCAGCCAACACTGCTGCCAGGAGACGCCTGAAGTCCAAGTTCAGGCTCAGATTTATAATGTCAGGGATATTTGCATCACGTTATTGGATCTGTCTTCTAAAGTCAGCCCTGTTTTGAGTGCGGGTGAGACATTAGAGACTTAGGTGACCTCAAGTCATCCAAATTATCCAGTGGTTTTGCCAATTGAACAGAGCTTTGCTTTTGATTATTAACTGGCTCTTCACTGTGTAATAATGGAAAGAGCTTATCCTCTCTTTTCTCTTTGATTTGGGCTTGCACCATGTACGTAACAGTATCTTTTATTCCTTCAAAGGCAAAAATTGTGTATATTAGGAATACATCTGAATCCACATAATACTCATATCAATAGAAATAACTTAATACACAACAAAGAAATTAACTCAGACATTTTTATATTGTCATTGGAACTGTGAACATTAATTACCATTCCATGTGAGACTTAAAATATTTTAATCAGAAATTGAACAGTAATACAGTATTAGAGGCTTTCGTTCTGTAGAACTTCTCTCTTGAGAAGCTCTGTAGAACTTCTCTTGATAACTTTTTAATTGAAAAAATAATAATAAAACGCCAAAACAACAAACAAAATTTCCCACTTTGCTTTCTCTGCCAGTTTTTTAAGCAGTGCATCATTACTTTATTTCTCCTCTGTACACAGATTGTGTGTCAATGTTAGAACAGGTATTTCTTGAATGAATTTATCAGTGAGACAGATAAAAATCAAATCCAGCTCTGTTGGCACTCAGATTACATCAGATGTACTTCACTGTGTTTAACTTTTTTTTCAGTATATAAATAAAGAAATAGAACCAATATTGCTTAGCAAAGCCCTAATAAAAGCAAGCAAATGGAAATAGTGATGTATAAAAATTTTCAAATCTGAAATATGAATTTATTTCAATCCTCACTTAGCATCACATTTTAAAAGAAACCTTGAATTTGAAAAAAGACACACAACATTTAGGCCTTGCTGGCTGAACATGGGAAGGCAAACACTGTAATTATGGTGATTTCTCTGTTACTGCCTTACTGCTGTGGCTTTGGGGCTTTGCTATGTCCCTCACACTGACAAAAAGGTTACACATTAATTCTGCAAAGATTTACATACCTGTGATACAACATAAACAAACCTTATGACAATACAAATAAATCAGATCTGTCTTAGAAAGTGCAAATACCATATTTTAAAAGGACTGTAAAACGAATGTGTCAAAATCACAAAGATGAACTTGCAGAACTCAATATTCTGTTGATAACTTTGCAAGGAACTCCACTGAAGAAGTCTTAAAGGAATTGTACTGGAAAACATTTCTTTTAAGGAAAAAAAACATGTACATCATATATGTGAAATTTGGATGCTGTAAGTACTTTTGCATATTCATCAAGATTGAGTGCTGACCAGTGTAAATACAGTAGTGAGAGAATTATGACCTGCTGCTGGAACCACGTAACTTTTGTCCTTTTCCTTCTCAAAGATACAGCCTTGTATAAAAATTAATACAATATGCAAAGGAAAATGCAAAAAATAGTTTTACATAATGTCCAAAGAACTACAGACCTAAACATTCCCTCCAGTCTTACAATTTTTTTTTGGGCATCCAGCTTTTGCTCCTTCCCACATACAGGTGTTGGACTAGATGGAGAAATGGTCTAATACAGTGCAGTAAATTTTGTGTAAGAGTGATGTTCAACTGTAGTCTGTCTGCCTTAGAAAAATCACTCTTTTCCAACTAACAGGCATTTCTAGAAGTAAGTTTCTCCAATAAATTGACAGTTGATTTGTGTCGAAAAAAAATAAAAATGCAACTAAATAAATGAAAAGAAACAAAGCCAACAAACCAGTGCTGAGAAGAGTTTGCTTAGGCAAATGGACTTGAGAGAATGCACAGGAAAAATAGATATCTGAAATGGTGGACATGTTAAATGATAAACTGTAGCCTTTAGGGACACTCTTAAACTGTCAAAATTAAGAGAGATTTCTCTGACCTAAATGACAATTACAAAAAAAAAAAAAAAAAAAAAAAAATTCAGTCTTACAACCTTAGATTTTCTTCACTTGAATCTGTAGTTTTCTAACTACGGATAGAAAACAGACTTCCATGAGAAGAACAGAAGTGGTAGAGAAAATCCAGCTAACTCAAAAACAGCCCAAGCTCAAGCAATAAGATATGTAACACCATCCTGGGCTTGCAAGACATGGCCTGGAAAGTCCTGCCCAGAGATCTGTTCCAGTAATTAATTCCTTGTAATGAGCACCTACATTTGGCAATATTCACAGCAGTTGTTCTTTTGGGGTCCTAAGCAATCTTTTTGCTGTAAAATGTTCTGTTGAAATTAATTCACCAATTAACTCCTGCATGCAGTCACACGTGTGGGAAGACTGGGCTTATCTCTTGATTTCTGGAAGAAATGAGTAAATATAAGTCTAATTAAAACCAACTTGAATTGTTGGGAGACACTGAGGATAGGCCTCTGTGAAAGAATGAACTCCTAATGTGGTTTGTGAACATTTTTTCCTTGAAATTGTACCATTCAATCCAGCTTTCACACAGACATATTAAAATACATATTTTGCAACAATTGAGCATTTATTCTAAATTCTCTTTATTCTTCATGGCAGTCACACCTTGGGAAGAATCACAAGGAGGGTCACTGACCTTAAATCTTTAACAGCGAATGCTTTCCACAAAGAAATGTCACTGGACAAGCAGAGCACCCCATCAATGATCGAGTCAAAAATAACTTTTTTCTTTTTGTAATTACATTTTTATGAGAAAGAAGGCTTTCTCTTAACAAAAGAGAAGAAAAAGGAAGATAACTGAGATAGCAGAGAGAGTCACTTAGTCCATAAGAGTTTACCAAATCCAAAACCTGTAAAGGAGGCTCAACAATCATGGGAGATGCTAAGACAAGATAGTGTTTTTTTAAAATCATTTTCAAAGGATCTACAACATAAAGGATGAGCTAGAATGAGAAGCCTGAAGTAATGTAATTGTTTTACTGTGCTTGCCTTGCATTGTTCTCTTAATAAAGTCAAGGAGCATAAAATGTCTAAAGTAAAACAAAGCCCTAAAAAATTTGAAGATGCAATTAGTAGAAGGCAGGGCAGTGATTGGCAGTTCTGTCATGAAGAGGATCAGACGTGATGGAAACTAAAGATGGGACTAAGAGTGGCATTGCAAGGTCTTACAATCAAGTGAGGTCTAACAGTTGAGTTTACACATAACAGAATCTTATCTATCCCCAAAAACTGATTTTAGTCCACCTGAAAATCAGAGTATCTGAAAACACACTTTCTATTGTCAGGTAGTAATGTCAGAGATCAAGGTAAGAGGTAAAATAATCAACAGGTTTTGTTGCCCTGGATTTGAGCTCAGAAAAAACCCCAGCTGAGAAATCTGATGGGTAGGAATATGTAATAACCACAGAATTTATTTTGCTACCAACTTTTTAATACTGTCACCCCAAAATAACCAGCAGAAGTGGCAGTATTAGAACACAACTGAAGAATGGACTTCATAAAAAGAATTTTATGAAAAGAGCTGTCCCATCAGGAAGCATTAAATGCTATTAACCAGTCCCAAAAGTAATGAATAAAGTAGCCAGGAGGGGTAGAGGTTTTAATGACTTACAGTTTGTAGGTCAACCTTCCTTAGTGCCTCAGTGCCAAACTGCTGAGACTCAGTCAGTGAAAATGCTATTATAATGGGGTTGAGAATGTGTTTGACTCTCAGCAGGGAAGCATCTGAGCCCACTTCTAAGCAAAAGTAGCTTAAATTCATCAAAGTAATTTGATGACTGGAATTCTTCTGATCTGTGACACAGAAAAGGTAGATTTCTCCAAATGCACATTGATGATAGGAGGTGATAACATAGGAGGCTATAAAAAGAAATACTTTTCTAAGGACAATATATAATCAAACATCAAGCCATTGGAAACAATTTACATTTTCATCTAATGGTCCCATCCATTCTATATTCATTCAGCTATTAAAATATGAATGACACTACAACAGCAACAACAAAACTCAGTTCCTACAGTCACTCTGCAATTTTACTTTTTCAAGTTAAAAAAATTAGAGTATAAATAACATGCTGTAGAAATCCTTGGCTTTGCTTAATAAAATTATCAAAAATCCTACAAATCATCTACTACAGCCTAAATGAAAATAAATTTCGAAAATTTATTATAACAAAGAATCTTGTCTACAGATTTTCTCTTCTTACACTTTGTAAACATGGAATCATGGTCAGGGAATTGCCTTCAGTGAACTCCAGTTTAGATCTCAAATATGAAATATAGCCAGCAAATTGCCACATTTAAGCAATTAAAAAAGCCTTTGGAATTAACAGGATTCATGGTAGCATACCAGCAAAATATGGGTAACTAATGATTTTATAGAAAAAGCAAATATGAGCATAAGGAAGAAAAACTTAATCTTTGAGTTCACAGACGAAATTTAATCAAATCTTAATTTGTCCCAGAAGATTTAATATAAGCATTTGTTTTACTAATTTTTCATTAAATGAACATGACAGGGAGGTGCACTTTGTAGTCACCATACCTCAACACAGGCCTGTGAAAACAAAGACTGAAGGAAAAATGAAAAACTTGAGTTCCCAAAAAGAGGAATATAACCTGGCAAAAAATACTTAAGGGTTATACACTGCGTATTAAAGTTTTAAAGCTTTGGGATAGATGAAAGAGCAGCAGATGCAAAAAACAACAGGGGGCAGATTTTGTATCAAAGCCATAAAAATATACAGCCACTTTAATGGGCAATTATTCTTCACATTTGTGCTGCGGTTTGAATTTGTATGAGGGTGCCATATGCCCCAAGAAAGGTGTGCCATCAAAATGGATGAGAGAATCCACCTCTCATCACTCCTAATCTCTCCTCCTCTGCACAGAGTAGCAGGTCATCTGCCACCAAGAGTTGGCAAATGTTTTATGGTGAGGAATTTTAATGTTACATCGTGTTTGAATCGGTTTATCGCTAATTTACTGCGGCACAGTTTAACTGCTAGGAAGACAGGGAGACACATTTACATTATTCCCATAGCTGAGGAGGATCCCTGTTGAGGAAACACAATAAATTAAAAACAAAGAGATATAATGGGTAGCATGCTGAGAAGGGCTAAGCAGAATAATCTATATGATATTATCTGAGATTTCAGGAAGAGAATCAGCAGTTTATCCCAATGTGTGCTGTGTTTTCCCTTCACTGTATTAGTAATAAGTATTATTAAATGACATTCTTTGAAAGAATTATAAACATTGTGCTAAAGAGGATTTGTGCGTTTAAATACACAGACCAAAGCACACTGGAAGCAAAATGTAAGCTCTGTTAATACAGATTTTAACACGAAAAGGCATTTAAATTGTATATAAATATATGTACATACACACACTTCAAATTCAGGAAAAAAAAATCTTTAGATCTTCACTGTGTTTAAAGTTAGCAGGCTGAAAATACATTTCTCCACCTGTCACTGTTGTGAGATGATTTTCCCTGGGATCTAGTTGTGAATTAACTGCATTCAAAGGAAATTTCCCATATACATCAAACACAGTCACAACTGGTCACTTCTATTTCTTTCTTTCACAAGCTAGCTATTTTTTTGAACCATACTTAAAATTATAGAACAATTATTTCCTTACTACTGTAGAAAAATACATGCCAGTATAATACACTGTTGTTTAGGAATGAATAAATCTGTATTTTGGAGAAACCCCTACTTACAGGACATTCTCATTTGAAATGCATTAAAAAGGAAAACAAAAATCTCTAATTAATGTACAAGTCTAATCACCATTCTCCACATGGAAGAGTAATTTTTCACTGTTCATTTGCTCAGTGTAATCTCAAAACTGACATAACAGAAAAGCAATGGCCTATAAATCTGCTCTCATTTGTTTCTTTAATATTCATATTCCATTGAACTACAGCTGCTTGTTGCTGCAGTCTATTACAACATGCAAAACTGTCGATAAAAATATTATGAAAGGAAAGATGTGTTTCTTCATGGCTCTGTGTGCCATTTATTTGGAAAAAAATAACAACAAATGACTCATGGATTGTCCCTTAGTTTGCTGCATGCTGGGCGATTAGTGATTAATTACCTTGCTGCAAATTGACATGGCACAAGGAAATTGACACAGCTCTGATTAATTAACTTTTTTATGCAAGACAGTTACTTACAAAACACTGCACACTGTAATTGAATCCCTTTACACAACACTACTGCATTAAGTTTCCAGTCACATCCAAATTAGCACCAAATTTCACGTAAATTTGGTGAAACTTCTTATACTGATGTATAAGTAAATAGTTCAAGAAAGGGGACAGACAACTGCTTTAAAACACTGTTTTCAAATATTTCAGCCTCAGACATGGGAAGAATCAGATTTTTAGATCTTTTCCATACCAAACTGTAATCAAATGCACACAAAAAACCTTAAACTAAATATTTCAGTAAAAAGCAACCTACCATTTGATGTGCTTATCCCTATGTTAAATTATAGGAAGACACTTAACTGTTCGAACAAAACTTTTCATTTGGTTATCTTGAAGTTGCTCTCAGATCTAATTGATCTATTATTTCAATGACTTGCACATATTGACTTCTTTGTAACTACTTAACGTCTGTATGGAGCTATTATTTTTTGTTTCATCTCTTCTCATGTACCAATAAACAATCCACTATTGGTTTCTCTGTGCACTGACACCATGATATGCTATTAATTTATAACCTTCTCAGCAAAATCTTAATGCCCAAGCCTGGAAACTCTCTCATCTTCCTGCCTAAGCCTTTTTCCCTGTGAGGGTGATTGGTCACTGGTAGGATATCCATCCTTGGAGATGCTCACGAGCTGTTTGTTCGTGGTCAAGGCTTTGCTGCTGGAGCAGGGAGTGGTCAATATGTTCTCCAGACTTCCTTCCAACCTCAGCCACTCAGACTCAGTCATTTAGTGGTTCTTTGGTTATCAGAAATCCCCTTATACCTCCATCCTTCTTTAAATGGATGGCATATGCAGCCACCTGACATCACCCTAAGACATCAAGGGGTTTCCAAGAACAAGCAGAAGAAAACGGAGGACGAGAAGGGATACAAAGGAACTGCTAAGGTGAGTGAGAACTCTTGCTGTAAACCTATGCAATGACACCAACCTATGCCTATACCTGGCAGTGAAATTACTTATGATGTCCTTAAAATCAAAAAGAGAGTACTGCATAGCTGAAATTACAAATAGCTGAAGTCCAAGGAATAGCTGGCTTTTCACAAAAGAAATAGCTAACAAAGAAGAAAAAGCTCAGGAGGTAAAAAAAGCACCCAGGCCATAAAGGAAAAGAAACAGTAGAGATCAGAGAAGACACGTTTGATCTTAAATAAAAGAACAATCTTCAAATATAGATGATCAAAGTGATCAATATCTTGTCTGGCGTTCCCAGTTACAGGACAGCTGAAAGTTTCAAGCAAATGCAAGAAATGTGTCTGACAAAGCACCATTTCCTAAACAAAGGAAAAAGGAAAAGGTTGTGGAAAGCTGGGTGAAGAGCAGCACTGCTATAAAGGGATGACAAAATTCAGTAATTTGAATGTTTATGAAAGTCAAATATTTAGTGACAGGAAATACTGTTTAGCTGACACAAGGATTCCTAAAGCTCAACAAAATTATTAAACTGTAAAAAGAGCATTGTCAGAGTGCATTGGGAACAATTTAAGCAGGAAGTAACACAGGAAAATCCCAGCTGTTAACCTAATCCAAACCATAACGGAAAAAATTGTCAAAACAATGAATTGCACCTGCAAAGTCATGCTGATACTAAAAATGTTAATTCCTAAAAAGCACTTACTATCTGCGAAATTCAGGTTGAATTTTGCTGTACAGTATAGTTTTACCTAATTTTTAAAAATTTTGTACTATCTTTATCTTACTTGAAAATCAGTGGTGTTACCCTGGATCAAAGCAAGGCCCAACACGAGGGTCCAGAACAGTGTTTAAAAACCTTCTAAAGACATTTCAACATGAGATTACATCAATATTTTTCTACAGTTCTATACATTGGGGAGGGAATTATGGAAAGCCATTCCCTTCCTACTTATTATTGGCATCTTCTTTCTTCAAGCTGTCACTTGAACCCCCTGTATTTAACATAAAAATGGGAAGGGCATTTGGCACATTTTTCCAGGATACTACTGGGTGATTCTCTAAATAAATAAAGGCAATTAATTCATGAATCACACCAAAAGATAGCTTGAGCCCTACATGTTCAGTAAAAAGGTTTTTGTAGCTTGAAAATTATAGATGTCATTGCTCTTCTCAGATGACATTGGACATATGGACATTCCCCTTTGGCAGGATTTTTGTCCCCTCAGTCAGGAACTGCAGCCCTACCATGGTGGATTTGGCTCAGCCACAGCCTCCTTTGCTGGGGTGCTCTCCCTGTTTCCTACGAAGCAATAAAAAGCAGACAAAACCACCAATGTGTAAATACAATCCACTGATATATATTTAATTGGTGACGAAGTGACCTGCCATTCCAATTCAGCTTAAGAGAAAACAGACCAATCAAAAATTTAGTTCGCAGCACCTTCCTAAATTCAATTCAGAAATACTGTAGTGCTGGCAAATTATTTATACCATATGATTACTCATTTTTTAAACCGTTCCTGACCCATATTCTAATTCAAAAAGACAAGCCTATCAAACAGTAAAATTAAGAAAAACTACAACAATAAAATCAGAACAAGTGAACCACTGATGTTGTTGCAATATATTTGGATTGAATGAGATCTGTCATGACTGACACACAAAAAACCCAGAGAGGGACACACCAAGTGCCAGGAGCACCCATCCTGCAGCTGTAGGGTCAGAAAACTACCATCATTATTGTATAATTTTCAGGTAATTACATGCATGCAACAGATTAAACCTGACATGGAATTGAGGTTTCTAAACTGAACGCTCTGACCGATGATTTGGCTCAGGAGTGCACTTTGAATCACCTTCTGAAAACTTCTATTTTCCCTGTGTAATTTTCTTGGTATTGAAAACATCCCAGAACATAATAGAAATGTCAAAGGTCTTCCTTCAATCCATTAGTAACGCCACAGGAAAATAAAACCTGGAATGTCTTCACAGAAACGAGAAACATGGAAATAGTTTCATACAGCATTTTTTAGGTGGTTTACTAATATTCCTGAGCCAAGTAACCTACTTTTAAAGCAAGGACATACTGCATAGACAGGCTTGACTTAATTTTCATTTCTGTAGCACAATGAGTCCTCAAATACACTAAATCTTACTATTGGATGTGGTCTTTATAAATATAAAATGTGTATTTATGATTTTCCTTATTTATTCTATATGCAAGATCCTGAACCCTCTTCCATTTATGAATTAAAAAAAAAAAAAAAGAGAGAGAAAAAAAATCTTTTTAAAACTAGGGCATCTGTATGCTATATGTAAATGTTGATATATTTAATAGAGAACAAAATTCCCATATCATGTAATTAATACTTTATGCTTGTGCCATAGATTTTCCTTCTGTCCTAGCCCATAATGTATGGAATAGTAGGAATATTGGGATAATTTTGGATCACATCTAATGTCTGCTCTGAAGGAATGAAGTGTGTTTTCCTGACTTGCTTTAAAAAAATAAAACAACTTCAGCATTAAAAATGTTTCTTGTCAAAAATATTACTGGACCAAAGGTTTCCAGGGAATTTGCCAAAAGAACTGCCTTCCTACCTTTCAAAAACATCTCATCTTTGCCTTGTTGTTTCCTGGTCGCTCATAAGATAAAATCCCAGGGCAACATAGTTTATTGTTTTAATATCAGTCTGACGCAAAGCAAAAGTATTCTCTGGTGAGTGCTTATCTGTCATATGTACTTCTGCGAAAGGAATATCAAGACAAATAAGATGTTCTAGGGCATACCATGGGATTATGAGTTTGGAACTGACTGAATTCTGTTTAAAAATAGTTGAAACAATAAATCAAAAAACATCTACACTGATATTTTGAGGATGCAAGCTTGAAGTGCATTGGGTTTTAAATATTTTAATTATAAGGGGTTTATGCTATTTTAGTATGAATAGCAAATGAACACTCAAGTCCATAATTGGGACAAACAAGATGAGAGGAAATAATATTCATAATTTAAACAGTTAAAACAATAAAATTCTATTCTAATGGTACAATGGACTGTGAACTTACTTAGTATTAATTAAACTCAATGTAATGGCATTTTCTATATTGAAATGAATAAGCAGTGATCTGGAAATTCATTTAGACCATTAGGTTAATTACAGAAACCGATGGAAGTTTTATCAGACAATTACAATTAAAGAACACGAACAATGCGGGACAGATTTATAAGCACTTGCACCACCTCAATCATTTTTGCTGAATTCCACCACCACTTCTTCCAAAACTGGAATCAATATATCAATTAAAAAATGGGCCATCAACTTCATTTGCCCTTGAGTATGATAAAATAAAATGAATTAATATTGGATTTCTGCATTTTTATATTTTTCTTCTTTTAATTTTATCACTCGATTGCAGTATAAAAGATTTATTTAGGAGATGATAAGCAGGCTTACTGAAGATGAAACAACTCGAACATTCAGGAAATCTAAGCCAAAGTTGACTTCAGTTTAAAACGTTCTCATTGAAGTCAAGGCAAAATTATCTTTCATGGGCAGGCTAAGCATTTGGGAAATAGAGGTGTTCATCTGCACATCATTCTGAACAAAGGCATATAGAAACTTAAAATATTTTTCCATACATGTGAGCAACTCAAGTAGCTAACAGTGAACTGTCCCTTCAATATGTGCTCAGAAAAATCCTCTAGTAGCTACACACTCAATAACTCGAGTGTCTTTACGCTCATTTGGAGCTAAAATAAAGCCTAAAAGTTTCAGAGATCAAAGCACCGATTTAGAGAGGAAAAAAATGTTTAGCTGCCTTTGAAATTCCCTTTAAATTTTAAATTCCATCTCCCTCCCGTTGCCCTCGATGGGGCCTGGGTAGGCACAGCTGGACACTCCTGAGGAATGGGATGCCCAGCTTTAGGCTGGGTGAGCTCTGGGATGCTGGGAGCCAGTCCAGAGCACAGAGATTCCTACTGGAAACACATCTCCTCTTCCCCACCCTGCCACAGAGGACAGGGATGCTGCCAGGGAAGCAGAGCCAGGTACAGGCTGGGAAGGCAAAGGACAACAAACACAACTTTGCACCCACGGGACAATCAGCCACTGGAACAGATGATCCCAAAAGGTTGTGCAATCTCCATCCTCAGAGGTGCCCTGGTGCTCCCTGGTCCTTCCAACATGAATTGCTTCAGGATTCCACACCTTCACATCTTCCTCCTTCCTTCCACGCTTTGGCTCTCATGAGCTTCTGCTTCATTCACACTTTCAGGCACTTCTACGTTATAGAAGAAATGGGGAAAATAGGCACAAAACAGTTTTTAAAAGTTCGTGCATAAATTCAGATTTGTATTTTTGCCTTTTTGGACCATACATACCCAGCTGTGTTACTGTCCTCGGCAGAACAGTGATACAGACATTCAGGAACAGAACATTTTCTTCTTTTGAATCTTCCTTTTGTCCAGCAGGGTCTTAACATTCTCATGGATCCTACTCATGTGCGGCTTCAATTTGGAAAAGCTCCAACATTTTTCTTCATACCTTTCTTATTTACCAGTAGACACAAATTTCTTCAGGATTTTAAAATTCCCTGTGGAAGCAACCATTCTAAAGAAGTGAGGGCAAAAAGAGACAGTCGGCTACGTGCAGCCAAACTGTTTCATTTACTTTCACTGAGGTATCCTGGGCCTCTACGAAGATTCCAGTGAGTGATTCCTTTCAACACTTGTCTGCATGCAGTAATGATGAAGGATTTAAGCAAAATCTGTTGTATCAGAGCTGGAGATGTCACTCCTGCGGGAATCTGCAGCAGCCAAGGTTTCCTGCCTGGATTTCCTGGCCGAGGCCATCCCAGGAGCTGTCCCACCCTGGGGTGGGAACACTTTGGCCTGCTGAAACTCTGCTCTCTACACAGCCAATGATCTATTCCAACAACAGACGTGAGAATGAAAAATTGATCCAGGTCCCATCTTCTCCTTCAGCATAAGAGAACAGATGAGGCATGAGAGACTATTGCTGCTGATTTGTTCCACTGCTTGCAGGAGAAACAGCTCATTTCTTTCTGTATTATGCGAAGGGCCAGAAGTGATGGAAGGAAGCAGAACCACGTTTCCGTCTCCTGACATATTCAGAGGTGTAACTAATCATTGTGCTGGGAAATGTACAGTGTGATATGTAAAATATATCCAGGAGAAATAAAATATCAGAAGGGAAAGAGGAGCTCCAAGAATTGTAGTCTGCTTTCTGGAGAGCTAACAGGTGCTCAGAGTCATCAGAGTCTACCAGTGGCCAGTACAAACACAAACCAAACAATTCAGTGAGAAACCAAGTTAGTCAAATTAAGAAAAATATATCTTACAATCATGTTTCAGTTCATCACACCTTACAACTCAGGAGCAAAAGAGGAAATGTTAGACAACACTTGGAAAAATGGAGACTATCCTCTTCCAAATATCTGAAAATTCCTAAATGCCATTAGCACTTAGTGAATTTCAAGTATCTCAGATGGCTTAAGAAAAATCTCAGCAGACTCTTTCCCTTCTGTTAAATCAATTACAAATTGAAAACCTCTTAATTCTTTCATTGTAAGCGGTTCTAAAATATCACACATTTACAACATCAGCAGTAACAGAATAAACGATTAACAAATTATTCAAAAAGGAAGGCTGCAATATTGTTGTCTACATGGAATGATAATAGTACAAGTATTCATCTCCTAGACACTAATGTTGACTTATCAGTTATAATTTCAATATTACAAATGTGCATAAAAATGGAATATAGAAGATCTTTAAACTAATAAAAGAAATGAGACGAAAGTCAGCCTTCATTTCTATTCACTTCTAGTGGAATTTCCTATAGAAATGAAGCTATTTTACATCTTTATTGAAAGTTTTGTAATAAGGAGAAATAAAAAAACTAATTACAATATTTAGTAATTGTAGTAATTTTGTGTTATTAGGAGTTGTGACCCTGAAGGGGAAACGGCATTTTGGCAAGATGAAATTCTATAGATAATAAAAGAAAAATCATGACTTGCAGACACACAGATTCAACAAAAGTGTAATAATTTCTACTGCAAGGGCTACCAGCAATATTTGTTATGAAACTGTGTATTACTCATTGCCCAGTGGGAGGCAGATAGGCAAAGCTTGTTTATTTATGTATTTGGCATAATTGAAAACAAACAGGTGTTTGTTAGGATATCATTATTCAAGGAGCACCACTGCAAAATAAGATTTTTCAGCGGGACTGACTCAGGAGACAGAATGGAAACAGTGAAGTCCAGAGCTCAGCGTGCTCAGTGTCTCTTTAGGGAGTCAATATTAGTGGAAATATCATCTGATGGAAACAGCAATCCCAGAAATAAAATTCCTGGGGAGCAACTCAGTGAGGCAATAGGAGCAACTTAGGAAAAGCTTTCCAAGAAAAGCAATTTTCAGAAAATTGTAACAAACACTGCCCCCACCTTCTCTAAAAGCAGCTCCCTAATAGTGAGATGAGGGAAATGTTTGGATCATTTTCTAGGAAAACAATTATCAGTCAAAAAGGAGGAGCGCACTAAAAATGACCAAAAGGGAGGACTAATTTAAACTGTAAGTACTTCACAGCTCTGTGTTAATACAAGAAGCAAAAAACCCCACTGCTAAGGAAAGGTGACATATTAGAAAATATTCTTGGAGTCCCTGGAAGCAAATGCAGACTTAATTGACAATTTAATTTGCAATGTAAAGCACTTGATACATTTGGCTAGTTCACTATGCATTTGTAGACTCCAGACTCCTGATTTAAAGGGGATCCCATATGTATCCTGGAAAATCAGCAGCTCTAGGGATGCCACCAATAATGTTTGACATAAGAGAATTACATGACTGTAGAGATGACCACTATAGAACTCTTTTCTCCTCATTCCTGGTCTTAATTTAAAAAAAAATAATTATTTTAGTAGTCTAGATAAGCTCTAAGAGAGTAGAATTGCATTCTAGATTGAATACAATCTTCATAAAGGGCATATCTGATAAGGTTAAATCAGACCACGTATATTTGTTACAGAGGACTGCAGTGAGCACAGAGCCAGGGCTGCTGCGAGCAGCAGTTACTGCTCCTGCCTTCAGCTCCAGGCTTCTCATCCCACCAGGTGCCAGACGAGCATCAGTGGCACCACCAATCCAACCCAAAACGCTCTCAGAAGAGGTTTCTGCCCAGAATTTCAGAGGACACATCTCTGCTCCAAAGTTTTGTGGGGAGAAATGGCTGATGGCAGAATCCATCGTGTCAGCCTGTCTCCACTCTTTTTATTAGGGCAGCTTCTCATGGCTCAAAATTCCCCCTTTCATACAGGCTGTTCCTTTTGTACAAAAAGACTTCACATGTATTTGCTTCCTGACCCATCCAAATGGGGACATGATAAGGGACTTTTTGTGTATTAAATCACAGTTGTGAGCAGGACAGAAGAAGAAACACAACATCTTCTACATGAAATGCAGAGCACGCAACAGTACTGGATTCCAAAAATTGTCACTGTTACTGAAGAACCTTTGACCATTTTTGTACAACATCACAATATAGACAATTCTTTTTTCTTTTTTTCTTTTTTTTTAAATAAAATATATTTTGAGAATAAAGATGCAACTGAAAACACCGAATTATCTGTTGACATCACTTACACATGTTTATAAACACCACATTTACCTTAACAAGAGCTGTTGGGAAAGTTGACATTTTTAGGGGGCTCAATTCACATCAATGTGCTTTCGTCACAAAACAGAACAAAAAAAAAAAACGAGCCATAACACTAGCTTACTTGTGGATGTGTATACTAGTGAACTGGGGGCACTGTACACGGGAGATCCCTCCTGGTTTGCCTGGCACAGCAGCACCCTGCCTACAAGAAAGAGAGAGAGAGTGGTATCTGGTTTCGGAGAACACTTCAACTAAACCTCAGTTTTGTTCATTTTTTTAATCTAAAAACAGAAATAAAAGTCACAACCGGAGCGGTGCACTGAACCAGGGGCACGTTTTGTCCTTCAGTCTCAGTGGGAAGAGCCCAAACAAGCAGAGTTTGATGCTGGAGAAAGCAGAACACAGGCATGGACCCCCCAAAACCCCGCGGGCACCTGCAGCCCCCGTGCCTGGCCCAGCTGCTCTCTCTCCCTCTCACCCTGCTCCTCCCAACATTTTCTGCCCAAGGAGCACCCAACCCACCCTCCCACTGCCTCCTCAAGCTCCCTGGCCCTGGCTGGGATGAGGCTCCTCAAGCCTTAAATCATGTGCAGCATCCCCAGGGCAGACGTCAGGCCAGGTACGACCTGGGTTACTTTGCTCCCCTCATCACTAAGTGATCGCTGACACATCTGAATTCAGGCTTTTTTGCTCAGAGAAATGCACAGATATGAGCTGCTTTCCAATAAATAAGCTGGGTTCAGGATTGAGAACAAAACCAGATAAAACAAAACGATTTTTTTTTTTTCCCAAAGGAAGAAAAGTAAAAGCAATAACCAAATCCATTAAAATCAACATTTTTGCCATGCACATTTTGAACAAATGACACAAGTTTAAGGTTATTTCCTTTTTTTTTCCTTTTAAACGAACTTAAATAAAACACCTCAGTTTTTCTTAAAATTCTATTTCAGCAGTCTTAGCTGGACACACATTGAGCACTGATCAGAGGTAGAAATAACAACTTTCAAGCTAGAAAGTTCTGCACTTCTGGAATACAGTCCACCAGGAAAAGTGGGATATGAGACATCTGGTTTTGCAGATATATCTGCATATATCTGTATTTACACACACGGGGTTTTATACACACATACACTGACGTGCTTCAGGCTGTCAGGATTTGTGAATCACACGATTCAAACCCATCAAATCTCTGCTCAGATTTGTGAAACTTCAGGCAGTGTGCATTGAACATGCAATGGAACTGCACTGAGTTGAGCCCAACGTGTTTGGAAGGAGTGGATTAAGTACAAATGGTAGGCACATTTCCCACAGTATTACAACAGGAGCAATTCTCAACTTCCATTCACCAGGCCAAAGTTCTTTCAAAAAATATTTGTTCAGAGTTTTAACCAGTTCTTTGATTGTTGCTCGCAGCTGTCACTTGAAGGAGGAATATTGGAAATACTGGAAAGTAATAAAATAATTCTTCTAATTTCTGCAATTTAACTAAGACTGTGACTACTGGAAATCTCATTAATTACTATGCTTCTAAACTTCCCAGACAACAGCATACCCTTAATTAACAGGATTTGGAGATGCTTCCTTTTTTCCAGCCGTCCACGACTAATATAAAAGATAAAACACAAAACAAGCTAATTTCCCCCCTTACTTTAAGACTATATTGGTATGTCTCTCAGCCTTCAGTCCTCGTGTGGAGGCTGGCAAATGAACAGGCACCCATTGAGATGCTAATTACAAGCAGCATTTTCAGGTTATGGAATAAACAGGCCCTATCCACACACGCATCTGACCCCGGGAATGTGTACACTGGAATATGGATGAATTTAACACCACAGATGCTTCAAAACTTGAGCTACTGCAGAAGCCTGAAAATGAAAGTGAGCTCAAGACCCAGAGGCATTCATCCAGCTGAGAGAAACACATTAGGAAAATCAGTCATGTTCATTAGGTTTAAAGAATAATATAACTATAATGACTTCAAGTATATCTAGAAAACAGAGAAAAATATTTTTTAGAAATCAAAGGTTACAGTTTATTTACATTATTCACCATAAATCCTAGATAATGCTTGGCTTCCTCCATGCTCCATAGGTATTTTCCTATTCCTTGAAGCTAAGATTCTTATATTTTTTTGGATTTCATCTCATACAAATCTAATTTTCCCTACTCTAGTCATCTAATTTCTAATTAAAGTACTTCAAAACAGATGCTTTTTTCATCTGTGCTACTAGAGTGTATTTAATTCCTTGCATAGAGCCTTCTAATTATATCTTGACAATCTGCCTTTGGATTTGTACATAAAATTAATACCGATAACTAAAACATTATTATTAGATTTTGTTAGAAAAAAATATTGAACTTTTTAATCGACTTTAGTAAGAAAAGATTATTTCTTCTGCATCTGAGTTTGGTATTAAAAATATTTAAATTGCAATTAATACAACTGAGGGAAGACTGAATTATTTACAGTAAAGATATTGGATAAACTTCAGAACATAGAAACAATCTATAAATTCCCCAGTGGGAAAAAAAATAAAAGTAGTATTATTCCTCTACAACACTAAATCCTGGTGTGATGGAATAAAGGAGTAGGTATTTTTTTTTTAAGAAAGAGGATTTTAATATAAAGTTTTGAGGGAGCAATGGCAGAGGGAACACTGAGGGGAGCAGCCTGGGGACAGGGACGTTGCAGAGACCTAACCCTCACCCCTGGAATACTGCCTGGCAGTACAGACAAAACCAGACTTCCCAAGATCAAAGACTATTCCCACTCATCCTTCTCTTCCTCCACTGTTTTCTCCTCCAGCCCATGATTAAGAATGCACAGTTTGATGAGGTCCTTTGCTGAAGCACCACAGCTATTTTGAGAAATAATTACTCTAAAAATATTCAGGGCTGTGAAAAAAAAGTGATGCGCAATCATTAATATTTTTAGAATACTTGAAATTCAGTTCCCAGTGGTTTCAAGATCTCTGACTAAATGCATTTTCCCTGCTTTCAAAAATAAGATTTTGTGTACAGTTGTTTACGTGATACATATAAACTAATCTACAGAAATACCAATGTACTCGTGGTGCTGCACAGAGTACTCACTGCCTCATGTAAAACACAGCTAAAAAAAAAAAAAAATCACCGTATTTCTCAAATACCCAAAGACTCTAGAAGTAACACCAAAGATCAACATGTGGACTCACCCACTAAATTATAAAGGATTTTTAAACCCCTTCTGTTAAAAATAGATTTTAACTGGAACCACTGTGTAGCCAGCACTACAGGCAGCTCAGAAGTAAAGACCTGCAATTAGTTTAAAAGAATTTATAAAATTAGTTGGAATCTCTCATGGTATTGTTTGAAGAAGTATAAATTGAAACAACATTTTCTGCAGAAAAAAAACACCTCCCATTAGCTAAAATCATGGTGTTGGTGTAAAATTAACAGCAGTGAAAGGCCTCGATTATGGGCCCAGCTCTCTTCTGTCACAGGAAGGAGATGAAACTTCTGGAAACCTCTCCTGGCAAAGGTTTAAAGTTTATATACTAGAGAGAACCTGAGCTTACAACATCCCACCTCCATGTGGCATCAGCACCTTTGCTCATGAACCAAACGTTTCCAATCTACTGTGCTGTTATTTATCCTCCAAGAATTTGGGGGGAGAGAATTACAAAAAAGAAGTGGACACACATTACTTATTGGGGGTTTAGCCTGGAACATAACAAAGTGAGACATGGGTGGAAAATGTTCTTCTCACTCCAGGAATCCTGAGGAGCCACAGCTTCCTAGAAAGCTCTTTGAGGAACGGGAGAGTGACAGTGCTGAGCTCCCTACAGCATCCAGCTGCTGCCCTCACTCTGAAGGTAAGCACAGAAGCATTTTCAGTGGCAGGAATTAATCAGCTCAATACCCAGGGCTGGTCTGCACTGGGTTTTAGTGCACAGGTTGCTAAAATGCCTGTTTGTAATACAGAAACTAAGTAACTTGCCACATACAAGGAGATTTAGTGATGATTACATTATTCTAATCCATTGTACTCTCTCAGCTTTCCAGGTAAATCAGCTGCTCTTTACACATACTTTTCCCATTGTGTTACCAAAAGGAGCTGCTTGCTGCCCCTCATAGCTAAGTACCAGCTCATCCATTCTATAATACTATTCACAAACAAAAAAATCCAAACAAAGCCACAGGAAAAAGTGAACAAAAACCAAAGCCATTTGTGCCTCATTTTCCCCATATCATTATAAACTGTTATTTTAAGAGCCTAATCTAAATCTGAATCTTAAAAAATACATTCTTTATTGAATTCAGTGATTTTTTTTTTTTTTTCATTTCCTTTTTCTCCCAGTCCAGCTGGATGATGGACAGTGCTCTCTGTCCATCTGTTCTGGTCATTCTGATCACTTTTTACCTTCGTGCTTTCTGCAACAACGATTATTCCTAAACACTTTGGTGTTCAGTGCATGTAGAAAACAGTAAAGCTGAATCTCTCATGAACAAATCAGGACATTTGAAAGTGTATCAAGGATCCTCATAAGCAAGCCATGTCCAGTCTCGATCTGCTGTTCTAAAAGTGTAATTTTATATTGGCATTTTCAGACAGAAATAGCACTATTTTTGTTCTTGTCTGAATTATTGTTCTGTGATGGCTTATTTCAAAATGTCTCACAGAAATGGATCAGAAACACCTAATAAAAGGCTCCTGTTGTACAATAATAGTGTGTGTTAGCTTCTATTGTCCCTTCTGACTCAGGAATTTAAAGAGAGCCTCTATAGCCTCTCTCTTGAATACATAATAGTAGTTAAGTGCTCTCTTAGCCCTTCATTATCAATAGTCAAACTACACAGACTTAGTATGCTTTTAAATATGCTGTTAATTCGAAAAGAAGTGCTCTGTGAGGGCCTTTGATTATCTGGGATCTCTATAAATTGAATAACATCCTTCAGATTTTAACACAACCACTCATGGATGGCTGTGTTGATACACTGGATTGTTTCATCCATTATTAACAAGGAATAAAGTAGCATAACCCCAAGCCACACGCCTCCTTTCTTCCAATATATTAAAAATACAAACAAAATGTATGTTTAATCCCACCAAAGCTCATATATTGTTTCACTTAAACAAGAGGGTAGGGAGGAGAATCTAAAGCAGTCGATGTCTAAAGGTGATTTTCCCAAGTCCAAACTCGTTCCTGCATCGCCTTCTGACAGCAAACCTGAAATACATTCAATTATTGAACAGCCTGGGTGTGCTTACTGCTGGTAATGAGAATCTGTGCACTATACACACACTGATGTAGGAAGTCCCTGACTCACATACAGCCTGATATGTATTGTTAAAAATAGAGGGAGGGGGGGAAAATAACACACCAAAAAAACAGGCAGTGAAAGTGTCTCTAAGATAATTCCTGAAACCTCGCCACCCAAAAATTCTAGTTAAGATGTTAATTTTCCTTTCCATCACTTTTCTAAGCATAGTGGATGTTTCTTTACCATCACTCTTAGAGTGTCCCCAAAACACTCAATGAACTGAGGCACTGATTCAGGGAGCAGCAATGAATGTTACAGCAAACATCACTTGTAAGCCACCCTTCCAATTATTCCTTGCTGGCCATATAATCCATTTCCCAGCTTTTGGGAAGCAGAACTTTCTCACCAGGTATTCATGCACACTACCCAGGATGCTATCACAAACTGGGATTGGGAGGGGTTGATCTCATGTAAGTGAAAGTCAGAGAAGCAACAAAGTTTGCAGCTCTGGTATGAGATAATCCCCCTAATCCCTTCTCGCCTCCTCTTCCCTCTGTAGGACATATAACTCATCCCACAGTAACAGGGATCTCTCCTTCTCCTGCCTGCTTAAAGACACATTGTGACTGACCTGTTTCTAATTTAATTAACAAGCTAGCCTTCCCACAGCGTGGCTGCATTGTAGGAACAATTTATGTGACGTTTCCACTCACAAAGTAAAGCAATTGCAGTAAACTGCCCCTTCCAAAAAATAATTTAAAAATTATTAATCAGCCGCAGAAGCTCCTTGTCTGGTAACCAACATGAAACTAAATTGCACAAACTCAGCTGGTGCTTCTACAAAAATCTGCACCATTCTTAGAGAGTTTATCAGTGCTCGTTGGTAAACTTTATCATCAGCATCCAAGTGTAAATCCTTGCACACACACTGTCACCAGAAAAGCCTAAAAACTAGACAGGCATTATATAGTCATGAAAAAAAAATTGAGTGGTATCATCAGGATTTCCTGCAGAATATGTTTACTATAAGATTTCTCTCTACAACCTCAGGTGCACATAGACTAATATTCTGTGGCACTCATTGCCATTATTTTACACTGGGACATGCTTCCCACTGAGGTGGTTCAGGAGCTTCGAAAAATCAAATCTTTATTCCTAATCTTTCTAGGTCCTCTAGCAGACATAGTAGGTAAACTGGTAAATGATGGCTATTCTTGTAACTTTGATAAACAAACATGAGAGAAATTCTGAAGTATAAACTTCTGAAGTAAACTCCGAGCTGGTATTACACTCTTCTTGAAATAAGATACTTGAGAATATACAAAATGCACTCATGTTCTGCTGATAACTAAAATGGGTTGCATTCATACGTCTGCCTGTTGAATAAAGATTGCAATGGGAAAAGAATCACAGAATAAATGAAACTGGAGCCTTTCTGCCCAAACACAAACACTACAGTTTCAACATGGCCCTGCAGGGATTACAAGTGGATGTGTTTATGCTTTATCCTCTCATATTGTGTCAAGACACTATTTTTTGTGTAAATTACCTATTTCAGTAAATCTGTAAGACAGAGATGCAAATCTAATGCAATTAGATGCAGAAATGCAAATTACTAATCCCTCAGTTCTCTTTGCTTACACCAGCAAATGCTGGTTTTAACATGAATAAAATTCTATTCTGAATGACAAGCTGAGAAAAAAATTGAATCATCATGCATAATCCTGGCTTTAGCTAGTCTATTTCTAGATTAGAAAATAGTCTAGAAATTTCAGGATTCCAGAATTTCAGGAGCATGAGAAACCATTACAAAAATGGTAATTCAATGTTGCCAAACTTTCCAAAGCACTCACTTTTACTAGGAACAATTCTATGCTTGGACACTTCCAAAGAATATCTGAAAGCACCAAACCAACAGAAGCTGGTAAAGCACAGCCCTTCTCTGCTACCTGCATAACAAACAAATGAATGAAAACTCTGTACTTTGAAAGTTACTCTCAATAAGTACTATGAAATGCAATTACAGTGCATATTGGGTATCCTGTCATCCAGTGCCCAAAATGGGGGAAAAAAATGCATAAGTTGGAAGAGAAAACATTAGCAATATGTTTGGAATACAATTAACCATAATCTTAAACTGCTTTAGCATTAATTTACAGATGTAGTCAAGGTTTAACACAAAGCAGAGTTGTTTTCCATTCCACTTAACTGTATTAACTTTACATTTCATATATTACTTAATTACTTTACATTTCAGAATAGTTTGTCTGCCTGACTGTCCATCCTAACACATGGATCTTCCTAACTTGGTTATTCTTCTAATGAGAGGAATTTATTCCTTCGCATAACTGCTATTAACTTATCTAGCATTGCAAATATCCCACCCAGTTCTGAACAAACAAATGTTTTAGTGATGACCTTGCAGTTTGTCTCATATTTTCCTTTGAGAGATTCTTAAGCCAGTGCTTTTTACATATATCCATGGCTGGTACTTGGATTACAGACCCAGTTTTATTCCAAAAATGCATCTTGCAGCCTTAGCTCAGGTCCAGGTAGCACCCACCCAGCTTCACCCGAGTTGCTCAAGCAGTTGGTGAGACAGGAGCAGTAGCTCTAAAACAGCTGGATTTATATCCAGCCTCTAAACCTACACCATACACAGTCTGGAGAGGCTGTCACCTCATTTATTTAACTCATTTTAGGTCTCTCACTAACCAGGAAGCCATAGAACACATTTTCACTAAGCCCCAGAAGGATGTTTAAACAAGAGAAGCCCAAGCATAACTTCCCTAAAGATTATCTTTGTGAGTAAAGAACTTAACTTTTCTTAATTTGATCAATTATATCCACAACAGAAACATGAACAAACTCAAGAACTTAGAAACAATGCAATGGCAAAGAAAAATGGAAAGAAAGGACACTACAGCTCCAGCTTGGTCAGAAGGCTTTCTTTTGGGTCATTTGAGTAATATCTAAACAAGGAAACCTACTATGTGAAATCAGGAGAAACATGGGAACATGGTCAGCACATCAAGACCTACATCTCAGCAAGATTTTACCAGAAAAGAGATCCAGCCACCCACCCCCAAACACATCCTTTCCCTTATTTTGAAAGGACTCCAGCTTCAGCAAATATAGATTTCATGTTTTTACAGATTCTGTTTGTGAACAAATCCATCGTAATCCAGTATCAAATGGCTCCCCCTTAATGGACTAGGGAAAAAATTCACAAACTTTTGCACTGAAGAAGCAAAAAGTCCCTTCTTAACTGTTTCCTACCTTCTGGCATAAAGCTGTGTCTACAGTTGGAGATTTACAATTAAATAATCATATCTATGGAATTTCTTCTAGACATCCCATAGGAAGAGTACCAAAGCCTAAGCATATACTGTGTGATATACATCCAAGAGAAACACCTTCAAAAGGGTAAAACTGACAGTGTCTGTGGTAATCCTTTTAAAATGTGTAGACTTCAAAACAATGGTGAATAGAGGTAGATTAATGCTGATCCAGATTTAAATATATAACCAATTGACTAAATTAATGTTTAAAAAAATAAGTCATTGGCATTATCTTTGAATAAGCCTTGTTTAGTTTCCATGAGGGCATGCATTTTAATGAAGCACTCATTATAATATAGCATAAGGCATAATTAATTCTGGGTTATTACTCTTTTCTTTTTTTTAGTAAATAGCTAATACAGATGTTGAATTCCATTTTTCTGCTGGTTTTATTCATCTTTCGTAAACCAGGATTTCCTCTATAATGGCTTGTAAAAGCTCCAAAGAGTTTTAGAAAAGCATTATCTGTCATCAGTGGTGTTAATCTACCTAGGAAGTCCTCATTTGTATGATGGCACTTTTAACATTATGATTTTTGAAAAAACAGTTACAGCTTTGTTTTATACTTTGAAAAGGAGCATCTATATAACACAGGTGAAATATTAAACAATAATTATTTAACTGTTAGAAAATTATTTAAGCTGCTTATCTAACACTACTGCAAATATATTTATTTAGGAAAATCTGCTTAGTCAATAGCAAAGCCTGAATCTAAGTGAACATAATCAAATTGCTAAATGAGTAAATCTATGTAGTGACAGACAGCTTTTACAAAAATTCTGCTTTAGAGATACGATACAGTGAACTTTTACCCCAGGATTAGAACTGCTGTGCAAGCATATAATTCAGCTTCCCAAACTCCAAACATCTTCACTGAGAAGTGTTTCTAGGGTATTTGCTGAGCTTATGCAAGACTCATTTAAATTCAAAGAGAAACACTAGAAAGATGAAATGAATCCCAGGTGCTCTTACACTCCAGAAATAGATGCTTTAAGACATGAACAAAGAGAATTAGTATTAGCAAGTGTACAGGAATCCTGTCTTCCTCTGGATTCCTCTTACTTAAGGGCATGTTTTCATATATATTACTATGGTAGTTCTTTACTTCTTAATTACATATAACATTTTATTCCAAACTTTTGAACAAATTTTTGAAAGGAAGTTTGTTACAAAATCTGATTGTTGGTAGATACTGCTGGCTTCCAAATCCAAACACACCAAAAAACCCCCAGGCATCTAAAACTTCTGTGTCTTCAGAGGGCTTATAAAATAGTTAAAAATGCACAGACTCTTCCCCTCTCTTTCATTTTGCGTGATGGGGAAAATTTTGCCTGTGATCTTGGAATAACTTGGGTGCTTACAAGAGTCTGCACTGAGTTAAGACTACTTATGAAGTGAATACAACTACTCAGCTGTGTGGGATGACTTGAAACTACTTCCTGAAACTCCTAGAACTTCATGAAATTCAGGAAAAATAATAGAGCCTTAAAGAAAAGGAGGATGGGATCTTCTACTTTCCACTGAGCTGTGCTCCATGACTTGTTTTAAGGGTTCTTCACCTCTAATCTTCAGTAATTTCTTTCTCCACTGTCAACATAAATTTTGAAATTTCTGAAATATTATTTGTTGGTTATGACCAGACAGGAATATTTTCTCATGTGAGTCACTGTGAATTCAACTGTTCTCTGGAAAGGCTATTCACTAGATTTCCAGGTAATTCCTGTAACATCTGTTTCCTCACCTTGCACTTGGGAACTGCCAAAAATGACCCTCTCCAACAGGTATAGCAAAACCATTTTCTGCCAGGAATGACAAAGTCTTTTAAAATGCCCTTACTGTGTCTCAAGCTACCTGCTTTACAGGACTGATCTGTTGTAGTAACATAGGTGCAAAAATATTCTATATTTCAATAAGGAGAGCGAAAAAGATTGCTCAAAAATTCATCATTCCAAAACCCATAAGAGAAAAACAAAAAGATCTGCAATAACTGAAAGGAACAACATGGAACTTGGCTGTCAGACTGCCTGAGGCAGAAAGGAAGGCTCGGTATTACAGATAAAATATACAATATATAAAAATAAGCAGGTGAAAATGATGTTATAGCAAACCACAGAAACAAAGAAGGTACCAGAGCATACCTAGCAAAGAAACCCAGCTGTCTGTATTTTCCCAGGCATAAATGAATGTTTGGGAAAAAGAACAGACTCTAGCTTAAATACAGGAAAAGCATGGGATGTATTTAAAACAGGATGGACATACAAATAGATGAAAAAAGTCATCCCAGTTTCCATGAAGACTTTGTAAGACAATTCACTGAGTGCTTCTTACAAATTTCCTTATTATGACCTGCCTAAGAATTTAATAAATATTTTACTGGAAATGATAAGAAATGGATATCATAACTTCATTAAGCATTTCTTTGTCATAAGAGGAAAAATCCCTTAAATATATGATTTTATTTACTGAAGGGAGACTCTGTTGCCGTAAGTCAATTTTTAAAAAAAATCCTATCCATGAGCATATACAGAAAAGTGCAATTCTGTGAAAAGCTGGAATGATAAATGAAAAAAATAGTCATTTAGTTTTCTCTGAAATATCGTTTTAGGACTTCCCAGCAGAAGGGTGGGAAGGGCAGGAACTGGTGGCCATCAGGGATTCTTGCCAGGCCTTGGAAGAGCAGCAGGAGGAGTCTCCAGAGAGACACAACACATCCCTGGAAATCCACACCAGCACCACCAGAGAGCCACAGTGCTGGAGCGCAGTAATTTGCTGCAGCACGAGCACTTCACAGGCACAAAAACAGCCTTAGAAAGGCTACGCAGGAGGAAAAATCCATAGTGTTTTGTAAATGCATAGTATTTTGCAGTCCCCGAGAAATGCTTGTCTGTTGTGCATCTCGGAGTCTCCATTTTCAGCTGTCACGTGTCTCCTCAATAAAGGTTTTTCTTCACAGGAGTGTGCACTCCGAAAAAACCCTGAGCTACAACAATCATGTCACTGGTCCTTCTGTTTACTATTATCTTCAAGGTTTTAGGGTTGATTTACATTGCGTTCCTCCCTATTTGACTTTAATTGTCTGCTTCAAGTTGTCAGGACATAACTATATCTTAGATTTGCATTGCATTAGGGGATCTTCTCCTTTCTCTATTGATCTTGTCTTACGGAGTAATTTAACTCCATTCTAATTTTCCTGCGCACGCGGGGCGCTCTCCATCCAAGGAAGTGAGTTATGTGTATTCAAGTGGTGCATCTTATGAATCTTGTTAAGCTTTGCCGCCTTCCAGCCCGCGCTGATGGAATATTTAATCACAGAAATGACTTGGCAGATTTGATGTACAATACGGGGAAGCCTCGCGGCTGCGGCTCCGCCGGCAATTGAGAAACGGGGGAACTTGCCATTCATCAGTGCCATCCTGACAGCTCTCTACAACCTTCTGTTTTTCACTTATTTATGAAGATTAAAGGTACTTTAAATCAACAGTTTCTCTGTAAATGTATCATCTTTATTTCAGAAGCGGCCAAATTTTTCATCGTTTATTGGGAGCCAAAGGAACTTCTTGCACTGACTGTGAAAAAGTTGGCACAGTTTTATCATGGCCATAATTAAACTAAACAAGTAGAACTCTGTCTTAAAACTCCCATTTAAAATTTTGCAATCTTCAAATATTCAATTGCTTCTTCCCTAAGGAAGGTGGTGGAGGGAGCCCAAAAGTAAAGGTAACAAACTTGTCTGTTCCAACACGCAAGAATTCCAGTGTTGTTCTATTGCTTCATTTCCTAACAGCTTTAGGAGATCTGCCCAATTTTAACTAAATCGTTTAAAAGAAAGTTTAAATGTTTAAATGTGAGAAATATAATCTTTTAGTCAATATAAAGAAAATGCGTTTGAAAACCCTCAAAAAACCCAACAAAACCCAAACATAAACCTGCCTGCATGTATAAACAGGAAAAAAAAATCTAAAATAAGTGACGTATCTTGATAGAACTTTCTGCAGTGGTGTGGTGGAGTTCGTATCATAATTCATAAAATTAAATTAATACTCTTCTAATGGTAATTAAAGATTCTCATTAAGAAGGGCAAACACCTCCCTAGTGTTGGCAATAAAAATGCACTTGGGACTTTAGGAGGTTATACAAAAAAATCAATAACCTGCCATTTTATAATTAAAAGACAAAATAAATGTTAGGGAAAAGTCCAGTAAATTAGGAAAATTACCTTCAGGAGAGATTGAAAATATTGATTTTAATTTACAAACTATGTGAACTCTTCATGCCCTACTTCATGAGACAATTATAAGTCAGATTGTTAATTCTGCATACGTATTAGAAAATTGATTACTGTACTATGGGAATATTATTATATTTGTCATTAACACAAAGTCATTTATATAAAATGATTAATAACTCTGACTTTCTAATTTATGCAGGTTCAGGGCTGGTTCACTACTCAAACGAGATCAATGTCAAATTCTTGTTTTCAACATAGACATACATCAGCAAGGAAATAAATCCTGCCTACACCAAATATTGCAATTCCATGAATGCCAAGTTAGTATTTTTATTATACTGTGCCATTTTTACCATAATTGGAACATTTTTATCTATCTCAGTAGAGGCACTATTTTAACCACAAGTATCTGTTTGTAAAAATTGTCTTTTTCAACAATTTTCATCTCTTGAAGTTCCTCAAACTAACAAAAGTTTTTCAGCTTTTTCAATGGGAGACTCGAATATCCCCACGAGTGGAGATTCCCTAGCTTCTGCAGGTGATCTTTTCCCATGTTAACTACCATCCATGAAAAATGCTTTCCTGATAGCTGTTTGTGGGCAGCATTCAAATTCCTGTGGAATCAGCTGGGTTTCAGACTACAAATAAGTTTATTTTCAATCCCCTTGCCGAAGCACATTTAGAAACTGGTGCTAGCCATGTTTGACTTCCAGCAGACAAAAACTGAATCTCTCTAACTCCAAGCTGCAACCAGGATCAGAACCTGGTCTCAATCAGGTGAAAATGTAAATTTAAAATACAAAAACATCAAACTGAAAAACCAAATATAAAATTTAAAGAAAAATGCTCAGGAAAAAAAATAGGAATGCAGATACTCTATACCTATGTATGTCCACATACATATATGTACAAAACATATGTATTTTATTTGTATTTTATGTATATGTACATATTTTATGTATAGGTACAAAATATATGTATTTTTGCCATGGTTCTTTACTAAAGAATTTTGGAAGAAAGTGACTGTACTGAAATATGAAATAAAATCTCATGTAAGACTAGGATATTGCAGAACACTTCATGTCATACTACCTACTTTCAAATAAAAAGGTATTCATGTATCTTCTGTATAAAGTTTAGTATGCCCAGGGAGGTAAAATCTTGAATCACAAATGTAGAAATGACTTGTAAATAATGTGAATCATGCAAAGAAACCAAACCTCACACCAAACACAGATTCTGTACCTCTGCATGTTTTAAAGAATAGTAAAATCAAATATGGGCAGTTGGAATAGAGCAATCCTTACCTGCATAGAACTCTGGACTATAAACTGCACCAACAACTGGATTTAATTTCCAGCCTGCAGCAAACAAAAACATAACAGTTAATATTGCAATTAGTGATAATATTAACAACTATTATTATTACCATTATTGTATAGAAAATACAGATAAAATTATGTCAAGAAAGATCACTGTAATTCAAGTTTTATAGGCATCTTTGATTACTAATCTTTAATATCAGTCTGAAGTATGGAAATAAGTCATGAAACAAGTCATTCTCCAGACATGTGGTACTGGAGTAAACAGCCAGGTTAATTACCTTGGCTGAAATGCAAATGGATTTACTCCCTAAAGATAAGGAATTCAGTCAGCACCAGTTCCAGTATCCCCATAGCCTCCAGGACAGAGCAAATGAGTTCTCAGCCCTTGTTTTGGCTCCCTGGGTACGAGACAGAGGGGCCAGAACAGTTCATTCTCTGGACACACACATTTCTTTACTAGCGAGGGTTACGGGGCAAGCAAACAATTGGAGCATTTTGATTCTACCCTGGTAAGAAATGAAAGCACAGCCACAGCCTGGAAAGGGCTGTTGTGACAGGCAGGAGATGCTCTGTGGGATGCAGCCACAGGCCAGGGCTTTGTCCCTGTCTGTTTGCACTGCCTGTGCCGACACAGGAAAGGGCAGGGCAGGCACACCCCGGCAGTGGCAGAGAATCCTGCAGCCACATCCTGCAGAGCTCCCAAGGGCTGCAAATCAGCCACTGCCCTGCTCTTAAATCGTTGCTGTTCTCCCTCCACCGGCTTGGAACCAAAGCACAGAATCCATGGGTCATCTGTACCTGAGTTCTGGCCAAACTCCCAATTACTGCTCACACTTCACACCTGCTGCAGCCTTTCCCTGTGGCTGCAGACACAGGGGGTGGGCAAAGCATGGGTGATGCTAAAGATAACCAGGCTGGAGGAGTTGCAGGGGAAAGGGCAAGAGAAGAGCAAGACTGACTTTCTTATTTATGCAGGTTCAGTGTTCTCAGCTGTGGGGTGGAGCCAGCTGCTGTGGTTTGCTCAGCCACAGGTGAGCATCCCCAGTTAAATGCAAACTCCACAGAACATCCCCCCACCCACACTCTCTTTTTCCTTAAGTGAACAATTATTTTGAACTCCTGGAAGTGAAAAATTAGGCGTTTTCCTAAAGCACATTCAAATCAAAGGAGTGGGAAGGTTTGTTTTTTTTTTTAATGGGAATAAAGAAAAAGAAAAAAAAAAAAGAGACCTGAGCAAAATTATGTTGTAAACTCCAGAGCTACGGTACTTAAAATAGAACTTATAACTGCTTCTGGAATCAAAATACAATCCAGACACTGACAACAATGCTTTTCAAAAATCACAAAAGCCAAGATTAGAAGAATTTAAATCCACACTAGGTTTATTTCTGCCTTGGCCATATCATGTAATACAAAAGAACAGTGGAAAATCATAAAACATCAAGGCATCATAAGACTGAAAAAGTGTAATGCAAAATCTCAATAACAAACAAACTATTCCAACCCTTTCAAGCTACCTCTATCTCATCCACAGTAACTATTTACCAGTAATTAACTGTTCAGTCACAGAGGGGAGGGGTGGTTTTGAATGGCAACTTGTGAGTAACTTCAGAGTAAGCACCTTCACGTGACACCTTGTCTGCAGAAGTAACTGCAGTTGTTCTGTGTACCTAAAAGAGTCAGGGAAGCTGATACGCCCAGCCAAGGAGGGCTAAAATGTTTTTCCTCCTGAAAATACCACAGGATTTACCTGATCCCTCAATTTTACATACTACAGAATTATATTTAGGAACATCAGAGTATAACATATCTCTGAGACAAATTTTGTGTGATAGAAAATAATTCAAATTTTGAGACTTTTGGTAAAATCTAACTTTACATACATTAGGGAATATTCAATATTTCAAAATCAATCCTTCCTCAGAAGAACACTGATCAACACCACCCAAAATGAAAGATTGGGCAGAATTTTAGATCTGTCAGCTTTTGCTGTCAAAGCAGCTGACAGACATCTCTCAGCTTCTAAGTTACACTAACAGTGCCACAATTTGTCTGGGAGAAAGAAAAAAAAAAATCTTGGAAGACAGAGATTGTTCTTCACAGCTGAAAGGCACTCTCATATTTCAGCTCCTTACCACTCTCCCAGTGACGGCTGTCTCATCTAACTTTTTGAAGCCTATGGAGGAAATACTTCATTCACCGTGAAAATAACAGTAATTAAACTTAACTTTATCTTGTCAGCCAACAATGTGCTGGCCCATAGCTGTGTGGGTTAATCAAGTGTGATGGGAGTTGATGTATCCGAGCGAGCAGCTGCCAAGTAACCCTTCTGCAGCAGCTGGAGGAGGCAAATTCTCGGCTGTGGGTGTAATTTTGTGCATTTTTCTTACTGTCACAATATTAATCTCCTTCTCAAGTTGAAACTGTAAAAGCTTGAAACTTAAAAACCAGCCAAGGAAAGGAAAAACCCCTCTGCTCCCCAGCCTGTGCAGTCACCCAGAGAAGCACATGTCCAGTGTGCTGAAGAGAAGGAAACGATCTTGGGCTAACGAGCTGTGGTAGAAATGCGGCACAGCAAAACAGAGAAGATTATTTTTGCCTCATAGACCAGAGAGGCCACAGTGACCAGAGAAAGGCTTGGGTAGGAAAGAACCCTGTGATTCCATTTTCTTCCCTCCTGTTTGCTCCCCAGGTAGGGGGACAGGGAGTGAGAAGGAATTTAACTGTGCTAATAGGCTCTAGGTGTGATTTTGAATCTAAATTTAGAGCAACAGAAGGCACAAACCCAAGGCACCACCAGTATAAACTTAAAAATGTATTTATCCTTTTACAGATCTCTGTTTCATGTTCCTCTCTTACTCCTGCAGTTCTCTGGATGTACTTGCCTGTAATTCTCTGTACCCTAGAACCCTCGGATGAGCATCCTGAATCGCAATATGGGCATCAGAAGAAAGTACAACAGTGAACAGGATAGGTTGGAACATCTAAAAATGTCTCTACTGACACTGAATTTCTTTGCAAAGAGAAGGCAGTTCTATCTCCAAAGCACGAGGTGAGCCATCAAAATCATCCTGACTGATAAAAAACCCACAAAGAAAAGCTCTCCCAGCAACTGCTCATTCGGGGAGTCAAAAGACACTGGAAAGCACACTTATTTCAAAGACCATTTAGGACACAAAAGCAAACCACTTATTTGAACAGACCTGTAGATACTTTTTAAAAAATCAAGTTTTTGTGTCTTGAAATCTACTGACTTCTGCAATCCTATTAACAGCACGAGCCCTGTTATCAAACAACCAGCTGTATTCAGGAATGAAACACAGAGTGTATCTTGTTTTTAAATTAAAATAAATATCAGTTCCTGACGTTTTGATAGAATACAACATGTGCCCCAACTACCTTTTGAATACCTGCCAACAACATGCCAGTCACAGCACACACTTTGAAAGATAAAGAGAGGCATTAACAAGTAAATGGCTCTGAAGCAAACAGAAAGGCATGTGCAAACAAAAAGTTTCTGGCTACCTGCATCAGAAGAGTCTTGCAAATTTTAATGTGCTGGTAGAAAAACTGGCCTTATAGTTTATTTAAAAGGTGAGACCTTTACTTTAGACAACAACAATCTTCAATAAATAATCAGCTGTAGCAGTGGTTAATTCCTGACAAAATGATAAAGAACTAGACTCGTACCATGCCAGGATGACTGATAGTATAAACACTGATGAATCCAAATGAAGCACCTTACACGTCTGCACTTCATTCCTTGGTGCTTGTGATGATTATGTAATTGTCCTTGTGTGTTTACTTTTGGGGACTATTCAGACATTAAAAACAAAGTAAAAAAGACAAAAATAATCAAAAGCTATGAACTGCAACCAGAGGTTTGCTTGGTGGATATCTGGCAAAAAGTGTGCACAAGAATATTCTGCATGCAACACCAGGGATGTCTGGGTTCACAATAAATAAATGTTAATTATTTATGCACTGAACAGGGTATTTCACAGTCTTGGTGAGATCTAGATTGGATGGAACAGGATGGAAAATGACAAACAAAACACTTCAAGTGGGAAACACTTGACAGCAGATTTTGCTCATCGTGGTCTTGGATATTAATAAATGAGAATATATGACCTAAGAAATCCTGCAGTGCAGGGCACAGACATGAACCTCCTCTGAAACCACATGGCTAAAAATCTGACATCTCTTTTTGCCAGCATTCCCCTCCTTCAGCACTGGCTGTGCTGATACAGAACATATTATTTGCTCATGAACAGTTTTGTAGCCTTGGGATAATATGAATACAAAATATGCATCATCGTTTATAGAAAAAAACTAATTTTATCATTACAATATAGCAGGAAGAGTTCATAGTCTCATATGCACATGGTTAATTTAGCTCTGTATTGCAACAAAATCTTGTTATGTGATCCATTCAAGCCTCATGTCTCTCTCTAGATTCACTGGGATGCTTTAAAACCAGTAAAAACCAAGGAGATTTTCCCATCTGCACCATTTGCCAAGTTTCACATTTACAAAATGAGGAAGAAAACAGTTTCTAAGAAAGCGTGAGGAATTTCAGACCCTTCTTCTCCAGATCACTTTAACTGGCTCAATTATCACGTCACATGAAAACCATCCCTGTGTTTTATTTTCACTGTGTCACGAAAAAAATGAGTCTTTCATTAAAATATAAAGCCACTGTGTGCCCTGGATTTCAGTAAAAGCTCACTAATGAGACCTCAAACACAGAAAATATGATTCATATTTCAAAATGGAAAAGAATCTAATCTACCTTGGAAAACCTCTGTGTTTCCTAGACATTTCATCTGCTCTCTATTGGATGGGAAAAACTGAATTAAATTGAAAACCAAATACCAACAACTACACAGTCTAGCAAAACTGAAAGCATAATTGCAATTAACTTCAGTTCACGTGTTATTGTTTGACATGGCTGAGCTAGGAACTCGTTTGAATTTGAACTTTCTGAACCAGCAAAGGCACACTCAAGCACGTGATCCAACACTCCTAAAGGAAACATTTAAAAAATGCAGTTTCCAAACCCCTCAAATAACTATGGATTATTTTTCTATCGATAATGTAGAACATTACACCAACTTAGGTCAGTATTAGAACGAATTTGAGTTTTAGACAGCTTGGAATTTGGAATTTTTCACAGGAAAGGAAAAAGCTGGAAGCACCACCCAATAACAGCCTGCCTTTCTTCTAAGAAATTGTGGAAGGAAGACACAGAAAATTATCTTTGACTAGATGTGTGTGTCCTGGTACTAAAAGGGTCTACAGCAAAGACACTCTTGCTGGTCTCCCCACCTCCCTCCATCCCCCAAACCCATCTGAATCCTGCCATTAGTGCACTCATCACTACATTAACACTGCACAGAGCCAGTGAAGAACATCACTTTCCTATCGGGTCAATTGTCTGACACAAAAGCCACCAGGGTCAAACCCTGGGATTCCAGCCAAAGGGATTCTTGCTCTGAATAAAATCCAAAGGGATTCAGGCTCTTCTGAGATGGAATTTGTGCCCAGCCCCACCATGCCTGGGGACTCTGAGCCCCAGGGAATGCAGGAGATGCAGAGTGGGACAGCCCAGGGGCAGGGATGAGGTTTGGCTTGGAGCAGGGGGGCTCGTGCACTTACCATTTGTGTAAGGGTTGACGGTCTTTTTATTTGTCATTACACGTGCTGTGGCATTATTTACCTATGCACATAGAACAGGGGATTAGAAAGGGTTACAGGGAGGGCCCGTGTCACTATTAAACGCATGCATTATCACTGCTATTAGTCATGTAAAAATAAAATGCAATTTAATTTATAGAAGGCAACAGGTGCATAACAAAATCATACTATTTATAATTACATTTACTTTCATAACCATTTTAACTTACAAATCATTTCAATAAAGCAACATCATATCATTTAAACTTTAATAAAAAGACATTAAAAGCAAATTAAAAGGTACTGCATAATTTAAGACTTAAGAGCATGCTTGTATTCCATGATAACACTGATACAATAAATACTCAAAACAGAAAGAAAAAAAAAAAAAAGAAAGATTATATGAAGGAACATGCAGTGGAGTAGAAAGGAAAGAGACAAGGTACAAGGAAACAAAGAAAATGTCAAAAAAGGGACAAACGAATTTTAGCAGTGTGCAACATAACCCTTTAGAAGAGAAGTACCATTGGAAAAGCAACATCTAGCATTCAACACTTGGAACAAGAGCCTTTTTCATTGCAAGAATTAACAAAATCATTCAAGCTTTAAAATCACAGCTAACAAAAGGATAAAAAGAGGGTGCATTATTTAACACAATATGGAGTTAACAATCTGAGTAAGATGTGCACGAAGTCATATCCTCAATCCAATCAGTGCCTCCCAGGCTTGCTTAAAACGTACACTCAATTACAGGCGTACCAATATATAGAAAAAAATGTAGCATCAAGAAAACTTAATACAACAAGTCAAAAAAATTCACGTGGTATATCAGCGCTAAATACGTGAAACGGCAGATGGACTTCTCCACTTACCATTCAGCACCATCGCCAGCATGGGTATGTATACAGTTACCATGGTTACTGAGAGTTTGGTGAGGGCCCTAAGCGCTACCGTCGAGGGGGGAAAATGAAAAGGCAAAATATGCAACATCTTACTCAAAAGACGACAGCATTTTCAATTGGTAATTTTTTTTTTTTTTTAAATTCTAACAGATACGACTGAGGCAGTGTTGAAGGGGATCCAGTGGCATGGAAAAACTCACGGGTGGTGGTTTTTGGAGGTGGGGATGGCTCAGGCCACCCGGCCAAGAGAGCCTCGTGGCTTCGTTAGAATTAAGTGTGAAAATTGTCTCTAGTCTGGGTTTGTTTTTGTGCATCTTTTGCATGCTTCTTTCCCAATCTGAATTTTTTTTGAAAGCCACTGTGGATCTCACATCAACCCTGCAGCAAAAAAAAAGAAAAAAAAAAAAAGGAATAAAAAAAAAGAAAACAAATAAAAAAGAAAAAAACAACCTTTTGTTTGTTTTTGTTTTGTCTGTCACACTTTATTTTTGTTGTTGTTCTCAATTTTTTTAATTTTTTTTTTTTTGTTGGCTGGTTTTTGGAATCTACTGCACCCATTGATTTACAAAACATCCAAAATAATAACTTCAAAATATTAAAGCTTTCTTTTTTTTTTTNGAAAAAAACAACCTTTTGTTTGTTTTTGTTTTGTCTGTCACACTTTATTTTTGTTGTTGTTCTCAATTTTTTTAATTTTTTTTTTTTTGTTGGCTGGTTTTTGGAATCTACTGCACCCATTGATTTACAAAACATCCAAAATAATAACTTCAAAATATTAAAGCTTTCTTTTTTTTTTCAATTCTGTCATCCACCTTTCAGCAATAACGATAACAATAATAGTAATAATTACAAAAGAAATAATAATAAAAAACCCAAGTAAGGCCAGATTCTCTCTCTTTTATATATAAATATATATATAAACAATGGGAAGGGGAAAGGGGAGCACACAGAAGACACCAATGATGCATCCGAAACAACAAATGAGAGTGAAGCAGACATTTATAAAAAAGATGAAAAGGAAAATATTTTGAACATGCACCTCGATTTTACGGCCCTCTACCACGGTGCCGTGTAATTTCTCCCTCGCCCTGTCCGCATCAGCACTATTTTCGAAAGTTACGAAACCAAATCCCTGCATGCAGGAGGGAGAAGGGGGGAAAACAACATGCACATTATTATTTCAGTCAATGACCACTTGTTTTGCTTATGTTCTCTCTCTTTAATTTAATATTTTCTTGTCCTCGCTTCATTTCTGTAACATGCAAATTAGAAAAATTATAATTGTATTGAGATGTGCAATAAATAAGCAACAAATGTGAACAAATTTTTTTTTTTTCTGTCATCAGTTAGATAATACCCTCTGAGAAAGTCAAAGAATGATACCAAAAATACCTTTCTACATGTCACTACAGAGGAAAATAAATCTAACAATAAGAAAATGAAATTAAAATAAATTACAGTGTCTTCACATAGAAAAAAATGAACTAATGAGAAAAGAAAATGAACCACATTTTAATGGCATGCAGATATCTCAACAAAATAAAAAACATGTGCACAAAATTCAACACTGAATGTCAATATACTCTAAACATTGCCTACTTAATCATGCTGTTGTGATCGTAAGAAACACTGTTCCCATGCAACACTAGGGTAACTTAAACTTTTGTCAAACTATACAGCCTTTACTTATTTTTTTATAAAAGGAAAAAAGAAAAAAAAAGAAAACCACCAACAAAACAAAATTACTTTCAGAACAAAGTATAAACTTTCTTGTATTAACAGATCAAAGAAAATCACATGATGTGAATAGAAAAAGAAATTCTGATAAAAGAAGAAAAATGCAAAAGTTTTGAATAAGTTTAACTGCTTCATTTACTTGTTCTGCATATTATTTTCCACATATAGAACATGCAACTGGTAAAACTCCAGAATCCCATGTTAGTGGGACAAATCTGAAATTCAGCTTATGACAAACGCCCTCCGTTATGAGACTAGGCTAAAACGAACATCTCAAATCCTACTAAAATTCCTTTTACGTGCTAAGTTAAATTAAACACTGTTTAAAATGGAAAATATTTTCGGAAAAAATCTGGCAGCGAAGAACATTTTAGAAACATACACCAACCCTTTGAAGTGATTCTTGCATCAGCACTACAATGCCTTTGCATGCCTCCCAAAGTTATCCAACAAAGGCTCCTCTGCGTGGCCAAGATTTCACACCCAGAACCATTTGGGAGCTGCACGTGCTGCTGTGTACACAAAAAATGCTCACACAGTTTAACTGCTGCTAAAAACCCTTTTTTTTTTTTAATTTTCCTTAGTCTGAAGTCTGTTCTGCTGCTGAGCAATCAGCCATGCACCACAGCTCCCCATCTCCCTTTGCTAAGTTTTGTCAGTGTTCACCCAGTTCCTCTCTGCAACACCACCTATTATGCAAAGTGACTGATTAAACAAAAAAAAAAAGGGAGGGAAAATTTAAAAAAAAAANAAAAAAAAAAAAAAAAAAAAAAAAAAAAAGGGAAGACACATTTATACATTCATTTACACAAAGGGGAGACCAAATATCAAACTAAAGCAAAACTGACACCAAGCAGTGAGAAAAAGAATGGGTGTGAACTACAGAACTAACTAGTCTACATCAACCAAAAAAGTTAAGTAACTCACAGGATAATTCCCCGGGGTTATTTGGGTTATTTTACCTACTCAAAGAACTCAGTTATTTATTCCCATTTATAATGCAAAAAGTGACATTTATGTACAGCAGTGGCTTCTGTTTCATTGTCTCCAAAGCAGCTTAAGGACAAAGCTACTCTTTTTTTCCCCTTATAAATCCAGCCTGAAGCCTGAGCTCGGACGTGCTCTCTCAGCAGCTGCCCCTCCAGTTGAAGCCATTCTCAAAACACCTGATTCCACACATTTTCTCCACACCACTCTCCACAATTTTAGCACAAGGCCGTGACCTCACTTGCCACAAGACACTAAGGATGTAACTCTCTTTTCCCCAAAGCGCCAGGGGTGTTGAGAGGAAGTAAATCCTCCTCCTCGGCAATAATCTCCATGGTTTAGATGCCTGTACAGGCTTTTCTGATACCTAAACCCATCCTCAACTTTAAAACTTTTATTTCTTCTACAACTGCTCCTTCCCATCTTGTTAAAGCTCTGTAAAAAACCCTCCTAATTTAGGATGCCATTAAGAAAATTTCCCAGCAAAAAACATCACTGGATCCACAGATCTAAGCAGCCTAACTTCAACAGCAGAAATTCTCCCAATTCTGTTTCTTTCTTTCCTACTCTCTCCCCTAGGCAATTGTCCCTTCTCAGAATTCCAAACATTTGGTGTGAATTTAGTCAAAATTTTCTGTCATTCTCCTTAGCTCACAGCACTACCAGTTAATTTTTGTTCAAACAGCTAAAGAGAAAGATAAAAACCTAATTATACTAAAAAATTAGAAAAACATACAAAGTGGAGCTACAAGCCAAGATAAGACAGGAACTTCAAAGATTCTGAAAATAATACTCATTGTAATTTTTTTAAATTTCTTATGTCGTATTTTCTCTCATAATCAACTCTACTTAAATTAAGCTCTTACTATTTATGCAAATCTTTAACTTTACCTGGCTGACAGAGAATCTCAAGAACAAAACACAGATTCACCCATCACACATTCAAATACCCACACGAACACTTTAACATTTAATATGCAGCTGAGTTAACAGTTGTATTCTATTAACTGGTAATGCAAATATATTAATTTTATTTTTAAAATCTGTCAAGTGATTTAATAATAGCCAAGTTAGCATGCGAGAAGGTTCTGATTTAATTTGGGAGGCACTTTGGAGTTCTCCTTATTTGAAGGGATAGGTGTTAATATAATATACACTAGATACTTATTAATACATACACACAGATTTCTGAATGTATATATAGAGGTGTCTAGAGCATTTATTTATAACTGACAGAAAATGGTTAAAAATTCAAAAGTCATCAGTGTTGTCATATATTTTAGCCAAGCTTTCTTCATTATTATTACACATTCAAACAAGCAGAAATATGTAGTATGAAACTTGCATTATTTTAGGGCTTTCTTTTATGGAAGGACTGCCTTCTGCAAAATAATTTTATACTTTATGGCGGTGTTCTAATGTTAGGTTTTTTTGATTATGTAATTCAATTTTTCTTAACTATTATGGCCTGAGAATGAGATTACTTCTGTTTTTTGCAAGAAATCGTTTAAAACATTGACTATTAGAATAAAAAGAAAGAAAAAGAAACAGAAACAAAAACATATTCTAGCAATTCTTATGCCAAACTGCAGCTAGAAACAAATTTGAATTCTGATCCTGCAAACTTTGTTACCTGTACTCAGTCTGAAACCACTTAGTAGTCCTTTCAGTTTCAGTGGGATTTTATGAAAACATAGATAAGCACTGCCAGGAATGGGACTTTAATCTGGTGCATCTTAATTCCTACAGAATGGACACGAAATGATCAGATTAAATAAAAAAAAAAAAAAGTAGAAAAAGAAAGAACAGAAAAAAGATGTCCCCTTTCAATACTAATTTTTTTTTTCCTTAACTTTCTGTTTAACTGAGAGAATCTAAAGGTACTTCTGCAAATGAGAATATTCTGTGGCTGTACCTGAAATAGCTGTGACCAAGGTGAGGAGCAGCAGCCCTGAGCCATGAGAGGAGCCCCAGCCCTGCCTCAGGCACCTTCAGCAGCTCCCCTGGACACAGCTGGGATGCAGCTCTGACGGTGCAGGAGCATTTATTGACAACAGCCTGACGTGGCAAGGGCTGTAACTGAGGCACTGATGCTACAAACCAAGCTAGGAGCACCTTTTCCCTCTGAAATCCTTTCTAGGGTCTTGCCTCTAGCACAAGGGGCTGCTTTCACTGCCGCAAAGCCAACATCATAAAAGCTCAGTTTGGAAACACCTCCTTGTGCCATGCCCCTAAAACTTTAACAAAACCTTATGCTTATGCCACCCAGGGTGAGTGTGGTGATTAAAATCCCCACCTGGGTAAGATTTAGTGGCTAAACAAAAGTTTAAACTCCTACCACACGTGCTCAGCTCCACCCCATGAGCACAACCAGCAGAGGTGGCTTTGGGAACTGATGGGACCATCCAGCAGCAGCAGGTTCTGGACAGTGTATGTCTTTTGCAAGCATTATTGAACAACCATAATTTAACAGTAACAAATTCTGGGCAGAGTAAGAGATTCTAAGCCAGCAAATTCCATCCACTTTAGTTGTTTACTGAAAAAAGTGATGAATGTTCCATCTGAATTTGGGCTGGGAGGCAAGCGGACTAATTAACGTCTGAATAATAAACCAGGAGATTTCAGCTGTTCCATTTAGGTTAAAAAAAAAAAAAAAAAGTGAAGGCTTTTTCTTCAGAAAATGAATATTAACAATTAAAATATATCTGATTTAAGATAGATTTTTGACGCATATGATTCTTAAAATATGACAGATTACAGTATGTCTAGAACAGGAATAACATTCCATCACTAATAATAAATGATATATGAGTTACAGGAAGATTGAAACATTAGTGAATAAACTTTTTTGTGTGTCTGACATGGCAAGAAAAGGAAAAAAAAGATATGCATATGACAGACATAAACCCCTGTAATGCAGCTGATATCACAGGTGAACACACTGGGCTACAGTTTTGCACCAGCTGATGCTGGATAAATTGAAGTATGCATTTAAGGCAAAGTAAATTTTGGAAAAAAAAAATAAACCTTTGCAATACAATAAAAATTCTTTTAATAAAATAAATGCTAAAATAGATTGTTTTCAAAGGGTTGGTGTACTAAGGCCTTAACTAAAGAGGAAAACATCTGCACTTAACCTGGAACAATCACATATTTGCTCAGCTAATCACTAAAAAAGATAGTTATCAGGTATCATTGTCATCTTTCATTTCAATGAAGGAAAAAACCACCTGTACTAATATAAACCTGCCTACAAATATCTTTAACTATGGACTCATCTTATAAAATAAATGAAATAATTACCCTTGAAGAATAAGGACAGAGAAAATCAACATTCCCATATAACAGATGACAGTTTGGAGTAGTTAAAATTATCCCCTTTAAAAGATATGAGTCCAACGATTTTCCTACTGCTTAGAAAACTGACTGACAGCTCAGAAGATGTTTTCACTAACATAAAATTTCAGACATTATTTTGTCACAGCAGTGCAGTTGTTTCCTTTTACTCATATAAGTATTTTAAACAAAACAAAAAAATTCCACAGGTGAATTAAACTGCTTACCTTTGAGCCTCGCTCATTAAAAATAATTTCAACATCTAAGATTTTACCAAATTGCTGCAAAGAAACAGAAAAGTTACATGAAAATAAGATAACTTCAACCCTTCTATCACACACAGTACAAATGTTCGTTTCAGGAAATGGTGCAACACTTTAATAAAGTTAAATATAAAACCAAATATTGTTAAACACAAAAAAAAGAGACAATAAAAGGAGTTACATCAATATTGTATCTAAGTTGTGTGCATCATGCTCATTACAGTCATTCCACAGAGGAACCTGAAGCTCAGTGAAGGCCCTGACAGAGAGGAAAGGGCATTAAACCACGACCACAGTGAAGTAAAAGTCCTGAATTTCTGGATTTTCCAGAACAACTGAGGTAATTTGGTTACTTCTGCCTTACAGGAATAAGATTAAACCAGGTGAAAGTTTTGTTGCTGGCTTCCAGGACTGAGGATTTCTTTCCACCCTCGCTGAAATGCGCAACCATTGTTCCCTAAGAAGTTTTGCCTTACTGGAGCACAATTTGGAGAACTAGAATGGATACTCACTTTGGGGGGGACTTTTTCTCTGCTCAGAATTGCATTTTTATCATAGTATTAGAGGTGAATGTTATTCGTATTGACCTTACAATAACACTCAATTCCCTAGACATTGTTTGCACACACAAAAGTTGAGCACAGCTGCTTGTCCCAAAGGAAAAGACCCTGTTGGACTCGGCTTGGGAAGAGAATAAATATTAGAACACTTTCTGTCAGGACACATTTTGTGAGGCAATGCAATGCATCAGGGAACCATTTCTGTTATTTCACATGTCATTAACGTGCAGTATGGATCAGTGTTGGCACTGGTAAGTGACCCAATTGTCTCAAACAAAAAGGCAGAAATTAGAGGCAGGTAAATGCAGAATAATCCAACAAGAGTCCCAGGAACTGCAGAAATTAGCCTATATTCCAGTCTTTTAAGGTATAATAAACAATTATAGTCCAGAAAGGAGAATATTCCTTCTCTAGCTTGTTAAAGAGTTTCAAGCTGGTCATGAAAAATCAGCCATCACTTGGTATCCTTTGGCTTATTTCACCTTCTTGCATTCACCATTTAATTAACGTTTTAACTGTAAATTCAGCCTCGATGCAGACATGGACTTGATATTTAAACAATTGCCCTCTGTTATATTCATGTCCACATAAAAAGATTGTTTGCTGTGTGTATAATGTGGACATGATGCAGACCTGACATGTTTCATATGAGATATTTCAACTCACACCTGCAGAAATTTCATTTTTCTATAATTTCAGAAGCTAAAAGTTTACTGTGACCAAGACATTCTAGAAGTCAGCTGGAAAACTCCAGCCATTCCCCAGTCTTTTGAGACCTAAGACTTAGAAACATTAAAAGGAAATGTAGTTTTTATTCATTTATAAATTGCTACAATACCTAAAAAAAAAAAAAAAAAAAAAAAATTCTTTCATTTATTTTTTTCTCAGAAAAAATCTATTTTAAGGGGTTTGACTAGTTTAAATAAATTAGAATATTTTTCTCTAGAGGGTTAATTATTATGCCTTCTTCTATTCTGCTGATGAGCTGGAAGCTGCATTCGGGGGAGGTAACTTGCACCAAGTCCAACACAGCAGAACAGTCACTCATTTGTCAGTACTACACCAGGATTCTCTTTCCAGTGACTGTTTCCTTCATAGAATAAATATTGAGAAGCACAATCTTTTGACTCACATACAAACACATTAGAAGAACTTAAAAATCTGAACTGAGAGTGAAAGACGGAGAGAAGTGGAGAGCCGTGGTGCACTTGGTGCTGCACTGAATAACCAACAGCAATGCAGAAGAGAATTTGGGTTTAGTGAGGCAGAATAAAGGAGGTGAGAGCAACATAAATAGTCCAGAGTCCTGACTTGGGGTCTAACAGATGATCAAGTCCTATTTCTAGTTTATGTATAGTGACATTTCAAATTAAACCTGAGAGTTCTTGGATCAGGGAGTAGAAACCCAGCCCAACCTCTCTCGGTTATAATCCTACTGCTGATGGCATTTCCAGGGTCTGTGTGAGACACAGGGGATGTGCTTGAAGGCAGCTGTGGCCTGGGGGGAAGCACAAATTGAGGGAGTTACAGAAAAATACTAACAAAAACCTTCAAAGCTTGCAGACCTACAAGGGCTGTAGAGACAGGTGAGGATTCCTGTGTCTGTTTGTGCTGAAATTCAGCCCATGCCTTCCTTTTGGGTCCCTTACTCAAGAGGTCAGGCATTGACTGTTTAACATCATGCTTTCCAAAATCAATAAATGCAGGCAGATAAATCTAGATGTGGACAGCAGCAATACATATGCATGTAGTATTTTAAACCAACAGAGATAGCTTTTTGTGAATGTAGTACAAAACACCCAACTGCATCACATACACCAGAATCAGTCTAATTTCTTTTCCCAGTTGTGACTGGCAAATCAGATGTTTGGTTATGCACAGATTAAAAGGAAATCTTTCCTGAAAATGGTTAAACAGCATCAATCAGAGACACAGCCCTCATGGCTGCCTATAATACAAAATAACTATTGCAATGCAAATGTAAAAAAAAAAAAAAAAAAAGCAGAAATAAATGATGAGAACTTACACCAAACATTTGTCTAAGATCTGGATCCCGGAATCTGAATGGTATATTTGAGACGTGGAGCCGTTTTGGCTGTGATTTGTTTTCTGTGTTTTCAGAAGATTGTGTCTGTTGCTGGCCATCGGTCTGTGCTGCATCATCTGTCTGCTATAAAGGTAAAGCAAAATAAAGCACACTGTAAGTATCTCTGGCATTTTTAATACAAGGGGGTGGGCTTAAATTCTCAAAAAAACCAAACTAAACCAAAACAAAAAACAACTAAAAAGCTGTTAAATCTGCTCCAAGGTATTAAGGAATACCAGAAGTTTAAATACATAAAAATCAAATCCATTTCTGTATCTGTCTCAACAGCATACATTCCCAGTGATAATATGTATTTGGAATAAACTGGAGAATAAGTAGATTATTATTTGTAGATTTTCTTAGCTATTTTTAAATAATGAATAAATAGATCTCCCTATAAGACTGCAGAAACTCCTTTAACCTCTTCTGTGTTTGCCGAGGTAAGGAACTGAATCTGCAGCCCAAACGCTGCCTGCTAGCAGAGCAAGCCAGAAATGAGATTAGTGCTTTCATTCAGAGGCCACTGGGACTTCTCCACAGGAGGCAGGTAACACATCTCATCCTAGTTGCCGTTTCATAAGCAGTGCTGATGGGCACTGGAGGGTCATTCTGTCCAGATAAATGGTGACCATTATGGAAAAGGCCTTGAGCTGTGAGAGGGAACAGAAGTTTAATCAGTGCTGAAGGTTGCCTGACAGAAAAGTGAGACCTAGAAACAAAGTTTTACAGATTTTCTTCCTTGCCAAAATGAGGTTGTGTCATGGTACTTCTTACAGGGACACTGTTCCCTGGTTTTAAAATTCTGGTTTAAAATTGAAGGACCTTGCCAGGTATTATGATTTAACAAACAAATTATAAATCCCCAGTGAGATTAAGAGAACAACATAAAATGGCCCTCATTCAAAAAATAAAACTAACCAATGCTGGTCTATCAATATATTATAGAAATTACTCATCTCCATTCTTTAATTATATCCTACAGTGCCTAATTAATTACTGCTTGTACGGCACACAGTCATTAGACAAGGTTCTGCAGGGGTATGTTAAAACAGCACAGTCATACTCGTCTGCACTGGCAGAGGGCTTTGGAAGAATAGAAGGGGAAAGAAAATAGTTGAATGAAAAACCACAAGGATGATCTGACAGCCATTACTCGATTTGCTCTGTCCTTCCTCTTCCTCCTGGCCCCGTTGTTTTTCTAAGTATTCATTTTTCTCTTGAGTTGTAATTTTTGAAAGTTTGTCTTTCTGACTTTTTTCATTGAAAGAAAAAAAAGAAGAAATTGCCCATTTCCTGCTAGTAGGAAATTTCTTTTAAGAGACAACAGTTGCTACATAAAAATGGTTAAATAAAATAAACCTTACCACACAGTTCTAGTACCAACAACCCTGTTGAAGAGGAAGCAAAACAACTCAAACAGAACACGTCATTTACATCAGCAATAACTACATATAAATTGAATTCCAGCAAGTTAAATTCAACAATATCTTCCCTAGGGAGTACAAATGTTCTCAAATTAAAAGTACTAACATCTATATTGCCAATAATTCTGTGCTAAGAACACTTTACAAATAAAGGTTCTCATTTGTGCAGCAGCTTCAGTCCAACAACAGCATCTTTGATCTTTCATGGGATACAATGAGATTCACACAAAGTTTTGTGTGCACTGAAGAAATATTTACAAGCGATCCAAACAAATAATCAGATAAAGGGTAAATCTAAAACTGAGGCAATGCCACCACATCACTTTATCTGCTACTCTCCGAACTCATAGGCAGGAGTCCACAAACTAAATAATTTATCGTTATAAATATTATGTGATTTAAAATAGATTTATAAAGCTGCCGAGACAAAATGTTCCATGCTAATCCATTGTTATCTAAAATCAACTCAAAAGTTTGAAATTTAGATTTTGAGGTAACTGTTCCATCCAGAGACACCACAGAGATTATTTTCCACCTGCAGGCATAAGGAGAAATATGAAAGAAATTCAGTATGTGAGAGCAGGGGGGGATGACAGACTGGAAACTCTTGAAATACAACGCTCCAGAAGAATTTGAGGTCAATTAGATTAATCTGAAGATAATTAAAGAATTCTGAAGGTGCTGTTGAGCTTCAGGAACAAGAGGGTGTTCCGGGAAGGAGTTACATAATCAGCATCCTGTATAAATGCAAATTGAGAAGAGTAATCTCTGTTCATTGTATCAACAGAAATGAGGAGCAGGAGGCTGAACTGTGCACCGCAAACATCCCAAAACACTGGGAGAAACTTCCCTGCTAAGCAGCTGAACAGATTATGGTCAACAAAATCCAGTGAGGTTTCTGAAGATGGTGTTAAAAGGGAGCTACAAATTATGGGTGAAGAGGATAAATCCAGGCACTGTTATTTTCTGGGCCTTAGGTTGGTTTTACCACTTTTTAAAATCATTTATATCCTAAGAAGCCTCAAATTTACACTCTCAGCACAGAATGTCTCAGAGTCTGGGCAGCGAGGGCTGAAAACCAGAAACTTTAGCAAGTCACTAAAGTCATCAACAATTCATAACTGTCCATGACCCTCGAGATCCCTGGGGCAGAATTAACAGGGCTAAACCATTTAAAACATATTAAAAGGCTTGGCAAGGTAAGAGTCTCTTTACAAAGCACACAATCATCCAGAAATCCACAGGTGTGCCTGGGAGATCTGCACAAGGATAACTGCAAACTGAAACTGCAATGTGAAGATTATGCAAAAATTTCCAAGGAACACCAAGGAGGCAAAGCACACATGGGGCAGAGGACAGGCTGGATTTTGAAAAATCCCAGCCAGGCAACTTTCAGAGCTCTCTGGACTCACAGAACCGGAATGTAATTTACCTTACACATACATAATGCATTTCAGGAGAATATCTTCACTGCTAGAGGACCTGAAGAGTGGTGTTTTGATATTCCTTTAAAAATTAATTGAAGTTAGGATGTGGCATTATCCTTCCTCCACCCCTGCAGTCTTGCATGCAATCAGACTGCTTTCTGCTCCCTATTCCACCACATATTTGCAATTATAAAATATTAAAGAATCTTAATATACGATATTCTTAAAACTTATAATGAAAGTTATAAATATAGAACGCAGAAATAGAAGACAAAATTCTCACTCACAACAAAACAAATTAAGGTGATCCACCTTTACTTCAGTGAGGTACTGAAGGCTTAAGTGTTAAAATAAATTAGAATTGAAACCATTCTTATGGGTAAGCAAACACATCAAAGAAGCCATTTCAGAAAGGAGTTTTTTTTTTTTTTCATAAAAGATAATTTCAGTATAAACATTTGGTATTCTTTTAAACTAAATTCATCATCAGGAGAGTTAATATCTATTGTTTTCTAGAGAAATTCTTTAGCAAAATACTTTTCTTTTTGTTTCCTTAACTCAGTTCTTAGAACAGAAAACATCTATTAATTAAACGACTTCACTCAAGTTCTTAAAGACTTCACACTGAAGTAAAATTGTTGAAGTAATTTTTCTGGTTTATCTTCCTAGCTTTTTCCTGAGAATTTAAGAAACAAAAATTATACAAATGAGGAAAACTACTAAACCAAATATTTGTTTGGCTAAAATAAATTTGACAATTTTTTTTTTTTAAATATTAATTCCCCCACATCCCTTCTTTCAAGGCCTTTTAAATCCAGCATTTGCAGCAAATTTCACTCAAAAGCACATTCTAAAGCCTCCATGCAGCCTAACCCCATTTCCCAGCTGACTCCTGACTGGACACTGGAGTCTCATCTGCCACCTTTAGCACTTGTGGCAAAGGCACCACACACAATAAAACAATGAGCAGTGAACCTGAAATCAGAGAGGGCCTTGTGCACATTGCTTGGGTAGGAAAAAAAAACCATTCCATTCTCCTTCCTGGCTAATACAAATTCTCTGCATCCCTTTCCATCCATCACTGCAGACAGCCAGCCCTGGAATGTTCCTCACGCTGGAACTGTAAGAGTTTCACTTTCCCTCCATTCTTTCTCACTGACTAATATCTTTCATTTCCTAGGGAACAATGGTGGTGTGGGCAAAATCTCTCACCCTCAAATCCTGTTTCCAATGCAGTGCTGCCACAGAAGAGCTGTTTGCACACCACTACAAGGACAACACTGTCCTCAGTCTCAGCTTGCAAAGAGTGAGTGGAACACAGACTGCAGGAATGCCCAGAACAGAACTTTTATCTCTTTCTGGAAAAAGTGCAAATAAGTTGCCTTGGAACACGAGAAAGCTTTACTGGGTCTCGATCATCCTGCTATAATCTGTAAACAAACACAAATCTGTTGCATGTCTTTTAAACCCACACCAAGAGTAGAGGAAGAAGAGCCAAATTCTAGTAGGAATAACCTGTAAAATATTTACAGAGAGAAAAAGAGGGGGAAAAAAAGGAACAGATTATTTTTTAAAAATATGATCTACGCTAAATTAGGTGCTGAGTATCTCATGTATACATGCCAGCACAGGCTAAAGCTCTTCAGAATTTTAAATTTAGCAAATAAAGAAAGCACTCATTGAATTTTTTAGTAAATGCTCAAAACAGCCCGTTTTTTCTCCTACTGCACCAATCAAGTTATTTCTCAGAGAGAAAGAGCTTGTGAATGTCTTCTAGGCATTATTTGATTAAGTTGACAATATTATGTGAGCAATGGTTGGGTACCCACTGTGCTGTACTTTTGACCAAATTGATTTGTGTAATGAACACTTGCTCCGTCTCTTCTCCAGCCTGAACAGGGCTCTTGATTTAACTGGTGGTGCTGGAAGCCAAGTGAATTTACAGCCCCCACAGTCATTCTCTCTCAATCTGGAGAGAATAGCAGCAGCAGTACATGAGCAAGCATAATTCAATACATTGTGCTATAAGCGCAGAAAATAATATCAGAGCTCTGCAATATACCTGTTTGATTTGATTTGTAAACCCGATAAAAAAAGCAATCGAGAAAAGTTCAGCAGAAAATATATATATACGTCCTGAGCAAAAATATAACCATGCCCAATGTGTACAAACTGAAAAAATCATGCATAGTAAATCAGCTTCATTCTTCCCTTAGATAATATTGCACATTTTCCATTTTAAAAGGATCTAGATTCTGGAAAGTTACCTTTCCATTAAAAAGTGAGCAAAGAGAATAATTTAAAATCGAGTTTGGAACTTTCTGAAATTTCTGTTTCCCAGATACATCACTAACAGAGAACTGACAAAGTGATGGGCTTGTAGCTTTCCTGTTTTCCTAAGTAGATCGACTGATTAATTAATCATACTTGTTTTGATAAATTTATATTCTGAAAAGTCCCAGCTCTGCAATGTGCTTCCCAGAAGCACAACAACACAGAAAAAAAATGAAGTTATATACGCAAATCCATCTGTTTGGGCTTAAATGTTCACACGAAGATGCACACAGGAAAAAATTCTATCATTGTGCTGTTTCACAGTGGTGATAAACATCACCAGATGTACCAGTGACTTTTCTTGTGAACTGCATCTCTGTTATCCTTTTCTCATGAGTAAGATCAATAGCAAGGTCTCATTGCTTTCAGGATATTAAAAGTTGAGATTAATTCTTCAAATTAATTCTAAAGATAAAAATATTTCAAGTACCTCACAGTGCACAGCATGCAGCTCATGCCACATCCATTTAACCCCTTAAGAATCCCTTCCTGAAGAGAATGTGCACTGTTCTCTGTTCTAGTGCAAAAAGCACACAGATGTAATGCAGAAAGAAATAAAGAAATCTAATATAATCATGACTGCATTTGATCATTTGGAACTAGATGATCCTTGAGGTCACTTCAATACTAACCCTTCTATGATTACATTGCTAAATTTCTGGTGTAGCTGAGTATCTCACACTCCAGAGATGCTTGGTTTCAGAGGTACTATCGAATGAAACCCTACAGGGCAAACCCTGACCCCCTTGTTTTTAATGCTAAAATTCCCTTTTATTTCAGCTGGGTCACAACTTCACCCTGATGTTATACCTACTTGACAAACTGATTTCACCATTACCATTAACCTCACTTTATTTCCCGGATTACAAAAGCTATGATGATCCTGGTTTTTCATATCCTTTACAAAAACATTTTACCATCCGAAGCACCCAATGCAAACTGACCAAAGCAATTGCTGTGTGAGTGTAGCTCTGAAAGAACAGGGCAAAGGAGCCAAGTCCCTGCCCTGAAGGCTGAGCTGTCCCCTCTCCAGAGTGCTGAGCTCTGCCCCTGGCCACTGGCCAGTCTATGAATGCCTAAGAGCCATCCTCCCTCCCATTTCCCTACTGGCAAAGGTGTGTTGGATTGTTCAGTCGTGCCTATTATTCTTATTAATGAAATACATCTCTCGGAGTTGAGGTGAAGTGTGAGACACACACGCCTGGCTGGCGAGAGGTGCAGGCAGGGTGTCAGTGCACCTCTTGTAAGGGAGAACACACAGCCACCTCCCTTCTGGAATATTTTCTGCCAGAGGTCCTTGAGCAGTCAGACGAATACAATTTACTCCCAGGAAGACAGTGTAAGGTGGCTGACTCTGACTGGGGCATTTGTTTTAGATATACTGCCACACACAAGCACACCCCAGTAGAATCCCTTAATCCAATTTACTGACAAATGAAAAAGAACCTGAATAATTTTGTGCTTTGCTTCAGCAGTTTCTGACGTTCCACTATTGAACATGCTCTGGGGTTTCAGCGTGCTGGATATTGTTCGGGGCTGAAGACTTGCAAGCAGTAGTGATTATTTCTCTCATTTCTAGATGGATGCATTCTGGATGCCGATACCACAGGCTACAAGAGAGCACTGCTATTATTGTGATAGCTTTTGCATAGAGAGCTAGCAGCCTAAATAAGAGATCATTAATTCTGAGGACAGATAGGTGCAATAAGATAGGCTTCTTAAGCCTCTGGTACTGCAGGACAAGCAAAGAGTAATTAATAACTTGGCTACATTAATTATTTCCCCAATTAATCTTCCTTAACAATATGGAATATAGCCCTTATATAGTGCTTTACATTGCCTTTGCTGGTTCATCATTTTTCTTCTAAAATATTCAGCAGGGTCTCAGGGAACAGCATATCAATCATGTCTGGAGGAGAATCACCAAAAGCCATACATTTTTTGACTTCTTAACATGTCTCACAACTTGAGCCAAATTTGCTGGCACACAGAGCAGATATTATTTTTAAAAGAATATTTGCAATATGTTTTAATAGAGCTGTGTGTGACCAGGCAGTTGCCAAGTTCAGTTAAGGACATCCAGCTGACATCAGTGTATCAGTAACTTGAAATGGGAGAGGGAATGATAAAAGGTTGCCTCAATGCATTATTTATTGCTTGCATCGATTCAATAAATATTTCTGACCACCTACTGATCCCATCCACAACATCACAACAGCAATTAACAGAACTTTTCCCTAATCAGCTGCACCCTGGCTCCATTAGCCAAGAAGGAAATGCATACACACTGTGCACATCTTTAGAAGTTCACACTACGTATAATAAAACTCAATTTTTGTGATATTTTCATAAGATAATATTAAAATAAATTCCTTGGATTTATCCTTAAAAAAATTAGCAGACAGAGTAGAAAATATTATACTGGTCAAAAGACAAAAGCATTAATTCAATCCAAATGAAAAATCTTAAGTAGTGATACAGAGACATAAAGAAATACTCAATTGATTTTGTTACTCCTCTTTCATCTGTTAGTCAGAAGTCTGTTTTTTTCTGATGTAATTCTTGTTGTTCCTTAAAAGGGCTTCAATAGCAGGAAGAAAGTGTTCAAAATTAACTTTCTTTCAATGCTTGAAAGCTTAATGTAAAATCCAGACAGACAACCAATGAAAATATATTAAAAAAAACCATGACAGTAAATATAGAAATCTTGATTGGAGTTGATTAGATGGTTTTTTTATCATTTGAGTGGGAGCTGGAGCTTCACACTGCACAGGCTGGCTTACAAAGCATTACCAGAAAAAGACACCACCAGTGTCCTCAGCACTAAAAAATGCCTTGCTCATGACATTTTCCCCCACAAATTGCTCAGCACGTTTAGGCTGCAGATTCATCTCTTATCTCTCTCCCACTGGAGCTTGTTTCCTCCATGCCTGAAAGGACACCCAAGGCTCATGGTGTGGTGTCATGAGCACCTAAAGCCTCAACACCTCACCTGCCCTTCCTGACACCTCGGGGCTCAACCTCCTTCCACCCTCCCCTCCAGATAAAGTGGGTTTTATAAAATAAGATATAGAAAATGATATAAAATAAGTCTTGGAAAGCTTCTGAATCAATGGGGAATAGCTGTGGTATGTTCTAAATATGCAGAAATACAGATCTGCCATCTGAGTAACAAAGTTAAAGGGGAGAGGTAGAGGGAGAAATGCTGAAAGGTTTTGTAAAACTTAGAGGTAAATATATCTAATGGTTATGATAGTCCTTAAAACACCTTAAGTTACACTTTGATAGGCAGTAAGTCAGGACATGATGCCCTTGAGAATAAGACTTTCTGACTGATGCAAAACTTGGCATACTTGGCTTCTGGAAATCCACAGATTCTCCCCAAGTTCTCCTATCCAACTCAGTTATTACCTTGATTTATGAAGAAATTATTCACAAAAGAACATAAATCAATACCTAGCAAGGCCACTGTACTTTTACCTGTGGTCATTCATTCATGCACAAGCATTACTGCTCTAATATAGAATGAGATTCTTTTTTTTTAAACGTTCTAATTAGCTTAAAAATTCTTTCAAGTGTTATCCCTCATAAGTCAACATTATAAAAGGCTGCAGTGCTACAATAAAGCTCATTAAACTTTTGTTCTGGCAGCAGGCTCTATCTGGAGAAAATAACTTTCAACATCTGCAACTACCTTGTACAATGCTATGACATTTAACAATATTTGTCCAAATGAAAAATCACTAATTAAATACTGTGCTACACAGCTTCAGAGGACATTACTGCCTTAAAAAAATAAAAATAAAAAAGGAAAGAAATGTCTTTAGATGGAACATTTGCAGGTTTGGCTTCGAGTTGTTTACCCTCAGCTTGAATCAATGCACACTAGTTCCTGGAATTCCCCCCTGAACTAGATTTATGTCATGCATGTAAAGTCCCTTTTTGTGAGAGTTGTGTTGACACAACCAACTGCTGGGTGAACTTGTGAGAGCAGAGTTTCATGCTGAGCGAGAATGGCTCATTGCTCCAGCTCCAGCTCTTGAAAAGAAAGAAAATGTGACAGCGTGATAAAAGGTTTTTCTCTGTTTGACCCCTCACCTATTGCTGGATCCCTACTGTGACTTTCCATTTGCTCACTTGCATATCTTTGCCCAAGGAGTCAGTTCTTGAACCCTCTGAAACCCAGAAGAATTTGAGGGTACTCCATATCACAAAAAGACACTTTCTAAATGGCATTGCTCTTTTTACACTGAGGTACTCACCAACTTAACAAGCAGCAGCTCAGCTCCTTGCACAACAGTAATTTCTCAAAGCTTAACGCCACTGCTCAAAAAAAACCAGCTGAATTTATTTGTCTTATTGGGTATGTTTGGTGGTCTCATATCTTAGCAGACTGTGGTAAATGCAAGTAGCATTTCCTGAGAGCTGGGACATTTTGAATGGATAAGCAGGTCTGTACCTGCTGTTCTCCAAAAGAAACGTGCCTGAAGTTTCCCACTGGCACAACCAGAGACACAGAAGTCCACCTCAAGGAACATTATGCTTTACATAAATCATTCTTTTTCATCCTTCTCTCCAAGCTCACCCAACACCTTTCCTTCATTAATGTGAAAGATGATTTAAAGTTTTGGGAAACATCTATTTGTCCTTCCCTTCTTCCACTTCAAGAAAGAAACAATTAATCTAAAGAGTACTGAATAGTTTTGAAACCTTTAAGTCATCGTTTCAAATCTAGCTGTGAATGCTGATATCATGGTGAATTCTGCTTGATCATGTGAATGCAGCTTGTTACTGAGCTTCACAATGTAGCTCCCACTGTAGAATTGCTTTGATTACTGATACTCAAGTTTAAGGAAACATCTTCTGAAGAACTGGAAACAGGACTCAGATCCCCCTGAAATCACATTTCCTTTCCTGGAAAAAGTTCTCAGGAAGGAGGGCAAAGGAAACGTTCTCTAACAGCAAACCTGGAAAACCTGGAGGACTGGCACTGGAGTTTAAAGCTAATTCCCATCTTTCCCTCTGGCTCACAACAAGCCTGCCAGCAGACCTCTTCCCTTATTCATCCTCAAGCACAGCAACCAGGCATTTCTCAGCCAAGATATTTCTATTTTCATCTAACATCTGTACAGAGAAGCCATTAGCCATAATAGTCTCAAGCAGTTTTGCTGTCTGTAGCTCCCTTCAGGAGTCAGTACAGAATGGTACAGCCATGCTCCCTCAGCCACTGTGACACAGCTTCATCTCCCCTTGAAGTCTCAGAAAAGGGACTCAATTAATGCTGTTGGAGAGATGAAATCAGGCAGGGTAGGGTGACTGAAACCCCAGGGGGTTGTGCTGCCATTGATGCCTTAAATGGCTCCCTAGAAAGAGAGACCAGATAGGAATAAAGGAATAAAGGAGGGATTGATTGGAAAGGCTTTCAGAGGTCACACTCTGGGCTCCAGAGGCTCCTGCCTCAGTGCATCCCAAAATGGACAATGACAGCTCCCGAGTTCTTCCCACTTTGATATCAGCATCAATTGCCCAAGCAGAAGCCAGGCAAGGATGGAATTTGCCCAAGCTTGCCCCCCTCTCCCCAAGATGAAGGTTTGCAGTTGTTGGGCCCAGGAGGGTCTGGGTGTCCTTGGAGAGCGAGCTGGAGAGGCTTTGTTATGTCAGTGTGAGCATGAGAGAACAGCACTGAACGAGCTCCAGGGAGCTGCAGAGTCACACTGGGCACTGCAGGGCTGGGAACAGAGAAAAGTTAAAATCTAAGGCATCACCATGCAGAGGGACCCTGACAGGCTGGAGAAACAGGCAAGAGGAACCTCATGAAGCTCAGCAAAGAGCAGGGGAGTGACTGGCACAAGGGCAGTGCTGCTGGAAGAGTCTGAATGGAACAGGAGTCAACAACAGGCAAGGGATTGGAGCATCTGGCAAACAAGGAGAGAATGAGAGCCAGGACACCTTCCACTACCCCAGGCTGCTCCATGCCCCATCCAGCCTGGCCTTGGACACTTCCAGGGACAGGGCAGCCACAGCTTCTCTGGGCACCCTCTGCCAGGGCCTCCCCACAATCATCTTTCTGAAATAGGCCAGGGTTACTTATTAAAATAAGTATTATTATTTCCTAAGCACAGGTTGTGTTCTTATTATTCAGTTAATTGCTGTTTGTTTTTACGCTCCTTACGCATATGCATAAGGCTTTTAACTCCTTCCTCCAACATCTTCACCAAACATAGCTTATTTCATAAAGCACTTTGCTGTCTTGGAACACACCTTCTGCAGCACTTTTCACCTGCAGCTGCTGGGGGTACTTCACACAATGCATCTAAAAAAATTATTTACAAAAATAATTAAGTCAGGGTACCCCTTTTATCTTGTCCGCCGTCATGCTTGGTTCTTCAGGAAAATCCTCACCATACTAAAACGTGATCAAAATCTACACAGCTTGGTAACCTTCACAACCATCCCGCAGGATTATTACAGCTGTACTGAGGGTGCCCAGACACTTCCTGTGGTGCACAAAACACCCCACACACACAGACATTCTGGTTTTCTGTGACTTGGCTCGGAAGAGACTCTCTCAGACACAGAGAAATGGAAGCCTCCACACCTTAGTGTGGAATTGCAGCAGAATAAACATTACATAAAGCAAATTATCATGCGATAAAGCAATAGTATTATATCAGCAAATGACAACTGTAGGTCACCTCTTCCCATCACGTGATGGCCACAACCCAAATAAACAATAAAGAGGGGAAGGATTAATATGTTACAGGAAGGCACTCCAGCACCACCACTCTCCTCACTGTGCATTGATTTACTTGGTTACACTATTTTACCTTTAAAGCTCACTTGGATAGATAAGCTTCCTATATTCCCCTTGCAAATTCTCTTGACATATAAATTGAGTATACTGTACAACAGTATAACTGCCTATAATAGTAAATAAATAAATAATTTTTTGGGGGGAGGGGGCAGTCATGATCACCATATCATTTGTCAGTTCCTGGGATTTTCATTCCTTTCTGCATTCCAGTATCCTTTCCACCTGCACTGAAGTCTCTCTATGCACACACTTCTTTTCCCATATTAGTAACTGAAAGTTGTAATAATCACCTGATTCCTTGAACTAAATACAACTAAAGTCTGATCTACTCTTTGTGGCCAATTGAAAGGAAAAAGCAACATACAGGAAAACTGACAAGAGAACTTTGCCAGATGCCTATCACAGAGTTAGCTTATCAGCCACCAACCTCTGTGAGCATAATGCCAGCATTTGATACCCCAAAGCCAGCCTTTCATCAAACTTAAGGAATTATTTACTTTTTTTATGATATTTCAAACTTCTACTGCAAAAGAAAGCCATGCCAATCCCAGTCAACTGTCTCTGTAGGTTAGTGGACTTGAACTGGAAAAGGGGAAAAAAAGAAGAAAATATGTTTTAGTCATTTTTGTGAAACTGCTTCTTAACCAATGTTTGTCTCCCTAATTTGTATAAGAGCTCAGCCAAATAGATTTTCAGTTTCTTTAGCGATTTGGGGACATGCAGAAATGTTTGACTTCAATGCTGTTTCAGAAGATATTTGGTAATCTAACATACACTTGAAACAAAACATTTCATGGTTCCTTTTTGCTCTTTCCGAGGTGCTGAACTTTCATTCTACTTTACACACTGACTGCCTTTACTGCTCTTTAAGGAAAAAAGAGTTTTGTCAATCAGTTTGATGACCACGCCTATGCTTCACAAACTGTTCTCCAGGAGTGTGAGGAAATCACAGGGATTTTTTAATCTATAAAACCAGACTTCATTCTGGATGAGCTAAGAATCTTCTTTGCATGAGTAAGACTTAGACACTAATATGAGAGGAAGTTATGGCAATAATTAACAGCTATTTGAAGCAAAACTCATTTAGAAATATAATGAACTGAGAACACTTAAGCAGACTTCATTCAGGGAAAGATAAAATAATAGCTTACAGAAATAGGGCCTGAATTGCACTTACATTTACATCATCTAATTTTGTAACACCTTCCCCTTCCTCTATTTCTAAAGGAAATAATGTAGAAACAGCTCTTTGCTGGACTTCTGGAAGTGGATTTAAAACTAAAATTGTAAATTATAGCCTTTACTATCCACTCACTTCCACCTCTGTGAAGAATTCATCCCCTGACCACTCAATAGCTAGAGAAAATCTATCACAAGCAGTTTTAATTATTATTTACAAAATGAAAGAAAAGCAGTTCAGGAAGTGAGACTCAAAATGATCAGTGCAGTTTGCAATTCCTTCAGTTATTTGCATAACCATCCAATATGTTTTAATGGCTGCAGTTATGAGATGATCTAAATTCATGAAGAATATATATTTATTAAAACACATACTCAGCACTTTTACTCTTCCCTGATTAGAATGTCAGGTGAACATTTCAGCTGAGGGAAAATGAATTGTGAGCTAACGATGGGCAGTCCTGGCTCACCTGATTCACTCAAGTGAAAAGCCTCTAATAGACATTGGGGGGATGCATTAAATTAGGAACCACGCCATTGAGTTCCCTCAAACTCCCTTTAAATAAAAACCAAGAAGAAAAGGTTAATTAGGTTCTACCACGCAACTCTATTAAAAATATCCACGATTACTGTAGCACGAGGAGGACATTTAATTCAAAAAAGGAAAAAAAGGAAGGGGGAAGAGGTGCTACTGACATAGGCAGGTGGTCAATCAGAATGGCTGAGGCACTGCAGGCTCTGAGCCTGCTATAGCAAAAATCCTAACAAATAAAATCCTAACAAGCTAAGTTGCTGCCCAAAAGCATGACACAGAAAGGCTCAGAACCTAATATGCAACTATAAGCTGGTAATATATAATATTTTTTTCTCTTATGATCAAAATCCTGTGTTTTGTACTCCGAAGCAGCATTTGACAAAGCGAGTCATATATCTGCAGCTTGATATTCTGTCCTACCAGGGCTTTGTGATTTGGATTTCTAGCTTGACCAATTGCTCCCAAATAAAACAAACCATCTCAGCATTTGTAAAGAGACTTATTATTTTCAGATAAATTATGAGGGCTTTTACAAGATGTTTCGCTGTCTGGCCTCTCACAGGTTTTCTGTGCTAACTCTGTTAGCACAGCAACTGCTCACAGTGTTCCCTGAAAATTTAAATAAGGTCTTAAACTAAAAATAATAATCTACAGAGATTCCTAAAGATGTGTTTGTGCAATCCAAACACAGTCCATTTAAACTGTACCTTAATAAGAACAGAATGTGCAGATTTTCAACACCTCAAAATAATAATAAAAAAAGATGGATGTGTCCAAATCAAATATTTTCACTTCAACATTTTTCTTGTCTAGTCCCCCAAAACTACTGAATATCCTCCAGATACAGATGTACGTTATGAAGAGAATAAATCAAAAAATAAAATATTTCTTTTGTAACCAGAGAGTAGAGTAGGATGAAAGCAGGTATCAACAGCCTGATTTTTTTTTTTTTATATATTTGATTCCAGATTTTATTAAGTGTTTCAATTTAGCCTGACCGAAACATGGCACTTCATTGAAAAGAGTGGAACGGACTCAAAAGATTAATGACAGTAAAATTATCCTAATCTGTCATAAGCTCTGATATAACAGTAAGAGGAAGTAATTTGCTTTAGTAAAAAGCAATGATCACCAAAGCATGAAAATTAACACTCCACAGAGGTAGATATTAAATGAGAAATATTAGCTGCATCAGCACATTGGAGACAATTATAAACTGCAGAGGATTTCTGAGTCTGAGAAATACTATATTTATTGTGATAAAGTCAATTTTACCACTCAGTAAATGCTCAGCTTGTGATTTTAGTACTGAATTTCTTTCCCCTCAAAGGTAACTTGCATTACTGCTTTCCAGAATTTATATCACTTTTGTTTCCTTTCTGCATTATTGCTTACTTTATCTCATGGAAACTTATTAATACAGAGAAGACAAAAAAAAATCAGTGAGTATTACTTTATTTTATTACCTTCCTTGAGCACCCAGACAACACCTGACATGCTTTTGAGAAATTGTATTAGTCAAAAAGGGCTTTTTATAAGTTTCAGTCAGTGAGCATTTATGAACAGATGAGAGCTTCTTTTATTTTTTTTAAAAAAGAGAAATAAATATGAGAAGATAAGTAAAAGTACACAGGGAAGATACTTCGGCTTTACATTCTCACACTACAGAATAAATTCAAACTGAAGATTTTTATAACCACCAGCATTCATACTGAAAGGTGCTAATGCATCATTATGATCTAGCAGGTTGCTTGCTGTGTTTTACAGCCTTTCACACTACATTAACCTTTTGTACCTCAAGTATTTATGACCTCATAAGTAAGTATTTATCAAACTGAAAGCTCATATACAGCACTGTATTTTAGCTCTCCGTTTTTAGGAACATTTATAATTTCTTTTTTGCCTGAATTTAGAATCACTTTGGTTTACAGTCCACATTTTTAGCGAAGATATTAATGCAAAGTAAAACTGTTTTTCCCACTATCCATGGCATAGACACAAAACTATGAAATGCCTTAAATATGGTCTCATGCCAAGGTAAAAAAAAAACAAAACAACAAAAAAACCCCAACAAACGAACTTCCTATGTAGATTTTATTCCAAAATAAAATAAGAAACTGTTAGAAAAAAGTAAACATAGCTGTTATGCTTTCTGCAATATTCAATAGGGTATCAGAGCCAAACAACCAGAAGCAGTCTTGGTATGAGAATTGTCACAATTACTTAAGAAAGAGGATCCTCACCTACATACGCTCTGTGTTAAAAACCACAACAAAACAAAAAAAACTCCACAAAATATAGCAATTCAGGCATATGCACAGCCCCATTTGAGAAAAAAAAACCCAAGGCTGACTAATGTATTGAAGAAATATTGCACAAATACAGCATTAGTTGCAAATATTCTTGCAAATATTCACTGTGAAATCTGAGGTATTGAAACCTACTGCGAGCAAGGCCAAATTGTAACTTCATGCACATTCTTGCCAAATTTGTGGCTAACAAACACTACAGATTTTTACATCTCTGAGAGACAGGAGGCCTGTCCAAACCTGTCTGGTCTCTGCTCTCTCTCAGGTGTTGTGTGACTGGGTATCCTCCTACCCACAGGCGCCTGAGCAATGGCAAAAAAAGGAAAAAAAAAACCAAACAAACCAAAACAAAAAGACAGGAAAGGAAGATCATATGGAAAAAAAGCCATGGAAAGGGAGAAAGGGCCTCTGCTGCTCAGTGACAAACTTCTGCACACTTATGCAGGGATGGCTGAAAGAACAAGAAGTCAGCCTCAGCCTCCGAGGGGTTTCTGCCTGCTGCTAATTGTACTCGATACAGATCACTATTGGCCTTGCCTGCTGCAGGTATTGTAAGGAAAAAAAACAACAAACTATAAATAACTTTGCTGCACATGGAATAGACCGAGGAGGGACTGAAGTGCCCTGCCCCAATAAGACACTGCCAGTGTCCCTCCCAGTCATGCTCCTTGTCCCCACTGTGACCTCCTTCCACCCTTCCTGCAGCTTTCTCACACTGTGCAGTGCAGGCTTTAATCTCAGCACCCCAGCAAGTCAAGGGCCAGTTTCCAGTCCTCCTCTGCCCCACCAGGTCCCTGCATTTGTAAAGCTAAATACCACAGCTAAACACTTTCACATTTCCTACACATGTAATACAGGGAGGTTTAGACCCTTGCCATGGTCCTGGCAGCAGTCATGCTCCTTGCATCATTTTGTGCCCCATCTCTGACTCCTCAATCCAATTCCTCTGTGGAAGAGAGATGAAAACTGTGCCAAAGTGAAGGAGCAGATGCATTTTGTCATTGTGTGTGGTATCAGCTCATCAGATATCCCAAAGTGGGGGGGGAATGAAGACATGGTAACTTCACACTGTCTGTATGGTATGTCTGAAAGTTAAACCTAGCTGCACAGTTTTGCCTTTAAAAAAAGAAAAAAATATATTTTATATATATATAAATTTCCTAAGTAATAGAGTTATCTCACCAACATTCTTTTTTATTCATACACCTGAAACATAGCATTCAAACAAATCAAGCTGAGACTCTGATCTATTCAAAGCTCAATGCTCCAAAAGCATCAGTTCAAAATGAAATTCAGCAATAGCATTCTGTTGTTATGGAGAAAAAAGACTATTTCTCAGCCTAGACACTTGGGCTCAAGACAGCCAGCTTCTGCAATCAATTTTGTCACAGATTTGCCTCTGGCAGGTTATTTAAACTACTTGTACCCTAGTTCCTTCTTAACAAAAGCAGAAAAAACAGCAATAATTGTAATTCAGCAAAATCTCACAAAATGGTCATAGGGATTAAACAAATCTTTTCATGAGATGCTTGGAGAGGATCATCCTCTAAACTCAACAAGAATCACACTAGATTAGATCAGCAGCAGCACATTCAGAAATATCTCAGTCTTACAGCCAATTCCCAAATCTAAAGAACTGAATATACAGAAACACCTCCATCGTTTGAGGTCACAGACTTATAAGGTCTCTATCTCAAATCTTTTTGTGCTACCCCATGAGAGTGGAAGGAAACCCAACCCAACTTCCCCTATTTAAGGAATGATCACCTGGAACACATCAGAAATTCTGGAGAAAACACAGAAGGGTTGCCTTGCGTTCAAAGCCAGAGGAGGACAGCCCTGTAATGCACCCAGAGATCGTGCCCTGACAAGCTGCTGGTGATAGAAACCCCTCAGTCCCTCAGCTGCACCACAGCTCTGCTCCTCAGCCTGTCACACAATCTCCTGCAGCCCCTGTGGCACCTGTGTGAGGCAGAACCTCAGCAAGATCCCATGGCGTGGGTCACATATCTGTGACAAGGCAATTCATCAGCCACCAGGAGCCTGGGCAGGGCAGCACCAAGCCCCCTGTGTGTGCTCCTGCAGCATCCACCTCAGCCTCGGGTGTTTTGTGTATTCCCCACCTTCAGCACACCAGAGAGAGGGGACAGTGCACTTGTGGCTATGGACAAAACACTGAGGCAAACTTCATAAAAACCTTCAAGCCCCCATAGCGCTCAAAGCTTTTTCCCTCAGTGACAAAACTGGCCTCAGCGTGCACCAGGATATCGTTTTCACCAAAAGAAGGGCACGGTACTAAGGTATTTTATCAAAGTGAGAGCACCAAATTTATCACCTGGGCACTATTCAAATTATCAAAGAGCCCAGCTGCAAAAAACGTGAATAGCTTTTGGCATGAAATATCTGCTCCCGTTGAAAACTTGCTGAGCAAGTGCCACACCTGGTTCTGCATTTCATCAACAGGGCAAAAACAGCACAGAGCATCCCCCAAGTAATTAGTTCTTTCAATTGCATCCTCAAGATTTTTCTAGTTAATTCCCACTTCTTCACCCCAAAAGTATGCTCAAGAACAATCCCTTGTAATGAATGCATAGTTTGTTGGAGGAGCAACAAACTGATCGCCAAGCAGCTTTCTTCCCTTCCTTTTGGTCCCAGCAGCAAGGTGAGGAGACACAGCTTTTCAGAAGAGAATGGAGTCATTGATCTGACACCTGTATATGTGAGATACATGGAACCTTCCAGTGAATGTCTTAAATAACCCTATGGGGAAGCAAAAAGTCTCCTTTCTCTTACAATAAAGGCAAAGCACCATTCTTCATGGAAGAAAATGGAGAGTAGATAGATGATAGATAGATTAAAAAAAACCCAAAACTTGAATATTCACCAATACAAGCCCTCTTTTCTTCCCACTTAAGGCAAAAGGCTTTAAAACGCTGGGCAGAGTAAGTTCAATCAAAATAAAAAGTATCAGGTTTCTAAATTATGGCTCCCAGCTAGCTGGTTCTAAACTTAGCAGCTCTAAATGATCAGTGTCTGAAATATGTCAAATCAATAATTCAATTAGTTAGAAAGCTACTCAAATGTGGGGCAATAAATTATGGCTGTTTAGGTTAAGGAAACAGGAGATACTGAGAGCAGCTTCAGCTTGCTACCCGAATAGATTGTCTGTAGAGATATTAAACAGCTGATGATAGTGGAAAGCAATTTTATGTAGTGGGTGGCCAAGGCATACATGGCTGGGAGGGGTGACACATTTCTCAGACAGAAACATGACACACAAAATGACTGATTTTTCCAATAGCAAGACTTGCTACACTTGCCTAGTTAGGATTAACATCACCTGCATTGCCTGGCACACAGCAAGTAGATGTTACATTTCTAGGCATGCAATAGTCTGTTCAGGAAACTTAACTTTGAATAACCCCAGACAACTATCCCAAATCCTCCAACTGCAACTGGGGAAAACTTTTCAGGCAGAAAAATTAGAAGCATTGGCCTAAGGTGAACACATAAGAACTTGGGATCTATAAATTTCTTGTCCTAAAAGTATGTATTTGGAAAAGAAAAAAAACAAAACAAACAAAAAACTCCAGAAATTAAAAAAAAAAAAGCCACCAAACCTACAGTTGTATTGAAAACATAAGCATCTCTTAATGCACAATAATAATAAAATTATAAAAAAGGGGGCTCTCTCCATTAGAAAGTGCAGAACAGAATCAGTGATTCAGACTCAGGTGCCTTTAATTGAACATGTTTAGCCTCCAAAATGCATTAAAATCTTTGGAAAGTTGACTTTGCTGTACATGCAAAAAGAGAAGTAGCACGGGAAATGGCTGCAAGTTTCTTTCAAGAGAGAACAGAGAGATAAAAGAAATGGATGTGCAACGCTTTCAACTCAGTGGGGAAAAAAGAAAAAAAAAGAGAAGAGGGAGCCCAGCTCAGAAATGAGAGCAAGTTCTAAAATTGGAAACACTTGCTGGAGACGGGAAGAAGCCAATAGCAACATTCTAGGCTGGTGTGAAAAGTGCTTTTATTGCATGTGTGAGCCGTTTGGCAGGTACAGCTCCTGCCAGCCTGGATGTGCACCCCAGGAACAGCACGGAGCCTCCAACACCTGCACTCAAATCCCACAAACCCAGCTCCCCACGGTGCAGGGGGCTGCTCCTGGAGCCCACCCCTCCAGAAACAGCTCTGGGCAGCTCCTGTGAGCAGCAGCACACAGCCCTTGCAGCTGTCAGAGCTCCTCTCTCAGGCTAGAGCAGTGGTTCATAGCTAAATTCCTGCGTGCCAGGGTATGGATTTACTGGGATATAGCACTGCCTGCTCATGGGGCTCAAACAATGGTCGTGCATCAAAAATAATTCAGTGTCTACACTGCAAATGTGTTGACTCCTCCAATTACACTAACTGCAGTGCATTTTAAGATCATCACTTTAAGGGATTACTATAAAATGCAAGTGTTTCGATTTGGTCAAAATCTCCTTTTTGTCTCATTTTAATTTCTCTTTTACATCCTTTATTTTTCAACATAAGATAATATTTTTTTTTCCCCAAACGCTCTGTCTAGAATACATTCTGTATTTAAAAAGAGGTCAAAAGTGACATTCATATACAAACAACCCAGCTCCATTATTTCTGCTGCTCCAGCTTGGGATAGTTTTGCCACCTGTCCCTGTCTGATTTTCTTTAAAGAAAAAAAGGAAGCTTATGTATGATAACGAGGAAATACAAATATTCACAGGTGAAATTTGGCATCTGTTTCACTAAATATGGCAATACTGTAATTGTAAACTATGTAAGAAAGGAAATGGGGTGGAATGTGTCCACGAGAAACCATATTTCTCAGTACAATAAATATTCCCATACCCCTAAAACCAAAACAATAAGCATTCCAAGCAAATAGGCAATACAGTTGCTACATTTTCAAGTAAATGCATAAATTTAAAGCAAATTTCTCTGGCCAAAACTATGAATTTCTCCTCTAAGTAAAAATCCACAGGGTTTCTTTTTGAGTGTCTTCTAGCTTTAAGATGAATACTTGCAAATATTTTAAATAAATTGACATTTTATAACCACATTTTTGGCTACAAATCTCTTTAAACAATAGCAGCAATAATAACTTCTGTATTGTGAACATATTAAGAAATAAATCACATCCTCATGAAAAGCAAAATTAGGTGTCCCAGTATTTTTATAACAAGAAAAAAGAGTGAATTTACATACTTTGAGTTTTGTAGCTCTCTCTTTTCTCACACACTATGCTGTTATAACCCATAAAAATCTTTTTTTAACTTCAGCTTCCACTGGAGGAGCTTCATCTGCAAACACTAATTAGCACAGGCAGGCTCAGATCTTCCTGGCTAGCTGGGTGATTGTGCCTGCAATATGTTGCAGCCTTGGTACACATCTTGTTTTCAAATCAAATATTTAGATACTGCTCTGGAACAGCTGGAACTTATGTGAATCCTTATGAAATTAAATAGTTGACATCTTTTGACGCACTTTTTATAATGCCAACAAAAAAACCGCACAGACATAGGACAGAGATGATTGTAAACATGCTCTCCTCTTCTGATTGAATGAGAAGGCAGTCTGCTGCCTTTTATTTTTAATCTTTTCTAAATCAGAGAGTAAAGGAAAAGTATTTGAATTACAATCCAAAGCAAAAAAAAAAAAAAAAAAAAAAAAAAACAACAAGAGAAGCCCTCCATTCTTACTTTGGAAGGGATAAGGAAGGTGGGAGGCAGTGCCAGTCTTATCCCAGAGTCTGCAAGCAGCCTGTTGATGAAGAATGAGATGTTCTCGATGGAAAACAATCTGCTCACTCTGTTGTTCCACGGAGAGAGTTTCCTGTTCCCTGTCTGCCCCACCTGGAGGTGTTATCAGGTGAGGAGCTGCCACACAGGTGCTTTACCACCCCACCTTTCACAGAGCTGGCAGCTAGGGCAGGGAAGGAGCACTGACACATCCTGCTGCCATTTGCAGGTGGGTGTGAAACGGGCATCTCAGTTCGTGTTCTGGGGTAAACTCATTATGTTTCAGAGGCACTGGCAACTTCCCAGGTAGGGAAGAGACCAGAGGCAGTGGCAGCTGCTTCAGTGGGTGAGATTTAAAGAGGTCTCTGCTGGAAAAGCAAATGAAAAAGCCCCTTTAAGCAAGAAGAGCAGGAGACCTGAGGGATCTGTCTTAAAAAGCTGTTGAGAAGTTTTTCTAAATTAAAAAAAGGCAGCACAATATGCCGATACTTCAACACAACTGTGTGGGATATCTGCTGAAAAAGGCATTGAGAACCAGCAAGTTGCTGCAATTTATATACAAGAATACCAGAGAATTCATGTCTGTTCCTCACGTCAACTAAACATTTCCTTTAGAGATTCCATATTCTCTCCTTGCCACATTAAAATCAGTGGTAGCTTTGTACCTCCTACAGGGGAGGAGGAAATGAAAGCAAGCTAGTAGACAATATTGGAATGAGGAAAAACTGGGAAGAGACAGAAAATAGAGACAAAGGATACATAATGTAAAACAACATAAATGGAAAACAAAAGAAAGAGACTAGTATATAAAAAAGGAATAGTATTGTAGAGATGAAAAGGAAGATAAGACAATGAAAATGCACACAAAGATTAAAAGCAGGCAAGAAGCAAGCAAAAGAGGAAGGTTTTGCAATTATTTTTGCTTTAAGAGAAATTACTTTATATTTGTATATAAAACCCTCCCAATACATTAAGGAGGTCAGACATGGTCAACCCACCACACTGTGTCACAGGTTTGTAAGGAAATTACCAATATGTGTAGGATCAATTCAAGACAGAAAAAAAACCCCAGGTTACTCTCTTATCCCTTCTCCTGGAATTTATACATTTAATTAATAAATTATTGGTCATTTAATGTCTAGGTCTGTGGAAATTAAAATGAGCAACCAATTCTTCCTGCATATCACCCAAAGACCAAATAGAGCATGACGTGCACAGCAGAGTATTAGCACAGTCTAATTCTTTTTCCAGCAAAGTCTGAAAAGAAGAACTCCTAACCCTTCCCTGAATGCATAGCTAGTGAATAAGAACATTTTACTGTCTGCTTCTGCCTGCAATGTCTATCTCAGCCTGTCAAGCCACTGGTAGAGCATAAAGCAGCTTCAAACTTAGAGATGGATTCACCTGCTTGTGGGTCAAGCCAAGACAGAGGGACATGCCTCGTTACTGTCTTTCTAATACTGATGGATAGCAAATTTAAATGCTTGAATCAAGCTACTCTTTCACACTGACCCTAGAAAGGAAAAAAATTAAGCAGGGAGAAGTGGTAAGCAAGCCCACACATGAGTAACATTTAATTAAAGTAATTCTGTGGGTGGCTGGGTGTGTGGAAAAGCTGAAGAGAGAGATGTGTGGGAGAGGAATGGAAACTTGAGAGTATAAACAGGATTAAAAAAAAAGTATTTTCAGGGCTGGGGGGTAATAACCCACTAAGCCATCCTTAGCTGAGACCCACGTGTAGTCATGCAGGAGAGTAAGTTTAGCTCTAGGCACAGACTGTCACATGAAGAGAAATTCAGCCTCATGATTTAAGGAAGAGAGGAACCCTCTCTGTATGATCTTCAGAGCTTTCAACAGCAAACTTTGTCAGCTCTGCAGCCACCTGTGCTACCTGAGCACTCTGAGCTCTCCAACGGAGAAGCAGTTTCCTACAAGCAAGGGTAAGGATTTTGCTGGATAACCAAGAAGTTACAGGTATATTCTTGTATCACTGCACAAGGTGCTCCAGCAATACACAAGTTTATACTGCAATTACAAAGAGCAGGTGGATGGAGGAATCAACAGCTTCTGATAAAGTTGCAAGCCATTAACAATAATTTGCATGTCAATTACAAGAGAATGGAAAACATCATTAGTCTTACCTAACCTGACACAGCCACTCATGCATTTAGTGAAAATGAGCTAATTTTCACCAAAAGAAATCCCCCCAAAAGGATCAATTTTAATTACCATGTTGTAACGTGGAGAAAAGATGCAGCAGGTCGAATATAAAAGAAGTTGAAATTGGATATTTCATCATACAAGGTCCCCTTTGAAATTAATGCTCATTGTATTCAGCAAAATATACAACAATGGTTTTTCTCAATACATATGAACCCAAAGCACAGCCATAGCATTTGCATGCCACAGCTACTCACACTGCACAGAGAGAAGAAAAAGTCAATAGTGTAACATGTAAAATAATTGGTATGGAGAAGTAAAGAGCCCAAGAGACAATATAAAGTACAAGAAAACCTAAAAAACCAATAGAAGCTTGGCTCTTTCAGGGACAAGAAGGAAGAAAATCCTAAATTGCTTAATTGGTCAATTAAACTTGACAGATTAGAAATTAATTGGTAATGCTTTCTAGAAGCAACTTTTTAAGTTGCAGTAATATGACCATCTCTGGTCGACAATGTGATTGGAAAGACCTCTGCAACATTTTGTGCTTCAGTTCTGCCTTAGAGCTGGCTGGAATTACCTGCTGAAGTGATCTAAGAACTGTTAGTGTGCCCTATGAAGAACATCCAGAAGGGTAATCAATGGCATTCAGCTAATTTATTTGAGCAAACATGACTAAAGATGACAGAGCATAATTGCTCTCTTTATCCTTGTTGGTGGTGGTTTTTTTTTGGTTTTGTGGAGGAGCTTCAGCTTTAACGTTTCTCCAAGTTCAAGTGCACAAAAATGAGGGAAGGAAGTTAAAATCACAATATCTAAAAAGACCCACGAAACCAAAACAATCATTTTTCTGTCTTCTATTTCAACATCATATTTGCAAGCTTTTCTTGCTATGAGAATCAGCAGCTAAAAGAAACGGAGGTGATACCTAGACCACAAAGATCAGGCAGTGAGATCTCAGAAGAGCTGGCAGGTCAAGGCTGCTGTCCTCACGCCACATACCCAAAAATGAAGGAAGGAAGTTAAAATCACAATATCTAAAAAGACCCACGAAACCAGAGTAATCATTTTTCTGTCTTCTATTTCAACATCATATTTGCAACCTTTTCTTGCTATGAGAATCAGCAGCTAAAAGAAATGGAGGTGATACCCAAACCACAAAGACCAGGCACTGACATCTCAGAAGAGCTGGTAGGGCAAGGCTGCTGTCCTCACACCACATCCCCACTCACAGAATCACAAAGCCCAAGTTCCCTCAGCAGCACAGGAAAAAGAGGGTGGTTATTTATCCTCTCCCCAGCCAAAACAACGGCACGCAAACAGGCACTCTGTAAACAGCATCGTAGGAAACAGTGTCAGGTTCTGTGTATCCTCGAGGAGAATCTATTTTAGAGCTGGCACTGACACACAGAGTGGCTGGAAGGAGCAGAGTGTTCCTGCTCCTCCTCAGCATAAGCACAGGAGCACACGTGGGGCACCAGTGCAAAGCTGGCACGCAGGGCTCTCAGCAAGGAAGCCTCTTAGAAGCAATAATGTCTATGATCACAAGTCATTACCGTGCCTCACCACCCCAGCACGGCATTATGTTATCTATTTGGGATGTCAGTTTTGATCTCTTCACTGTGGAGCAGGAGCTGGACCTGGTTCCTTGCTTCTGCAGCTCTGAAGCGCTCGGGGTCTCGAAATAAGCTCCTTGAAATATTTCCTTCAAGGAGCAGTTGGGACCAGATATAATAGGTAGTATAAATGAAATAGTACACCATGCTGATACAATAGCCTGCGCCAGCAGGGTATGATTTAGATAAATAAACACTGCTGTAAGAATTGTCAAAGCATTATCAGCGATCTAGCATACTGGTGGCAAACATCTAGAGACAAAAATATGGCATTGAAATAGAATAAAAACTGGGTCATTGATACCAGTTGGCAATACAAAGTGTCCGTGGGGAAATCTGACTTGCAAGACAGCCCCTTTGTGGTGAAAACTCCAGTTCCCTTGCAGGGGGAGCACAGTGCCATCCTTTAGAGAAGGAGCTGGTGTGGTTTTCTGCCCTGGAACTCTGCTCTGCTCCTTGCCAGCCAGAAGTACACAGAGAAATAAGCGAGCCACTCCTCCCCAAGCCACAGGAGACAGCTCCAGGCACCCCACGGAAACCTCTTGGGCAAGAGCAGGAGATGCAGAGACAGGGACAAGAGCAGCTGAGCTCAGCAGCACTGAGAAGGGTCCCTCCCACTCTGCAGACACCTGGCAGGTTGGAGCTCGAGGCTCCTGAGCACGGCTGTGGCTGAGCAATGAGCCAGCACAGCGCAGAGAATTTGGGTTTGAACACTTCTGCCTCGATGACACGCTGCTGTAAGAGCAGCCAGAGCACACCTGGACACTAGGTAGGATACAGCACACTGTTTAATGTGGAATAGAGCTGCACGAAGCAGCTAATGTAGCCCAGGAGATGGAGAGCTCATGAATGAAATAGCAGGAGAGAAGGAGGAGAGGAACCAAGGGAGAAAAGAAAGAAACTGGGGCAGGGAGGGGCAGGAAAAATCATTTATACCAATAACTTACATCAAGGACAGAGCAGGAGAAAGAGCTAGTAGAAACCAGAAATATGCTGCAGAAAACTGTTGTAATAATCTACTCACCTGCAGGCTTAGACAACACACTAAAGCACTTCACTCTAAACGCTTCCTACTCTCAGCTTTCTTACTCAAATTAATAAGCGTAACACAGTAATTGGTAGACTAAATCCAAAAAATGTCAGCAAAGGTTGTACATATCTCACTTCCCCCACACAGCAGAGTTCAACGTGGTACACAATTTTGCAGTCCAGAGCATCACTAAGCTTTCACAAATCCTCAGATGAAGAGATGGCCTCTGCAACATGACTAAAAAAGGCACAAACCTGGACAAATTAACACCAAGAAAAGAGAGCATCAGACTAACAGGCCATTAGATCCCAAAGCATACAAAACACCTCAAGGTAAAGGAAGTCAGCTGGAACAACAGACAATATCTAAAATATCAATTATTGTCACACGGAAGTATCAGGTTCGGTGGATGCCACAAGAGGATTTTTGGTAGTAACCAAGCTGAAATTTAGTTCTAACAGTGAAATTAGGAGGAAAATACCTTACCATCTTCCCAGGCCAGAGACAAGCCACACCCCTGCACTGCCCATCTTCTACAGGGCTTGAACAGCACTGCATCCCCTAATGCCTTACTGGGTGCTGATGCTGAACACTTCAGACAGAAAAGCACTGTGAATAGATCCCTCCTCCAAGTAAACTGCTTTTTCCCTCAAGCTCTCCCATCCAAACACACAACTTATCACACAACTTTTCAGCTTCTGAAGCCTGGTGAAGTCTCAGTCCAAAACAGAAAGACTGCACAATGAGCTCAAGTTTTATGTAAAAGTAGAATAAAGTTTAGAGCAGCACATTTTTTATATACACACATAAAACACAGAGCATTACTGCAACCTCAGCTCTTACCACACCATAAGTTACTTTCCTTATGGGTATAATACACTTAGAACAGGAAACACCAAAGAAACATTTACTTTACTATTACCTGCTCCCTTACACATGCCCAGCTAATGCCCTTTTTATTTACACACACATCTCCTGCTGCCATCAACAGAAGTTGGGCAGGAAAACCACAGGAAAAAAACGAACAAGTTCTACTCAGAACTATTTATGTACAATGGGTTTATATCTATATATGTACACAGGTGAAGGGAGATTTCATAAAATGATTAAATTTCTTACTTAAAAATACTTTAATACACATTACTATTTAATGTAACACTCTAAGCCACTCTACAAAAATCATCAGACATGTTACTTTTAGTATAACTTTGTAACATACTTTTCATTGATCCAACCTTCTAGGAAGAAGCCATTTACTATTTTTGTTAATGCCCTAAAGCATATTTGATGCTATGCAACTCCAAAAGTCTACCAGCACTTAAATAACTCGCTGCTGGTTGCTTATTGATTTTGCATATACTCAGATGCACTTCTCCCTTACTCAAAGTTAACAAACATATGGATCCACAAAGCTCAGAGAAGACTCCAACTAACTTTTGACAGTATTTTATTACCTACCAAGGATTTTATATACCATTTCAGCTAAGTCATCCTGTCTTTAATCATTTACTACCCTTTCATCCTGTCCCTCTTCTGTTTCATAGCATCACAATCAGAATTAGCAATCCCTGCACATACAACCCAAGCACCTCTTGTTCCAGCACTTACTCTGACAGAATATCATGTTACACTACTTTACCTAAATAGATTAAAACTGGTCACTGAAAACGACACTTTCTAGAAGTACAGGAGCGTGTCCAAGAGTACATGGAGTACTGTTGAACATGAACCACAAGAGCACTCTGCACAAAATTGCAAACCTGTAATAAAACCGATTATTGGAATTTTGTTCAGTTTGTGGCAAGTGGGGAACCTGGCAGTGGTTCCAGCTGGGCCAGCATCACACTCCATGCTGCAGTTAAGGATTCAAGGGAAGCTGCACAGAACCTTTTTTTTTTGTTGTTTTTTTTTTTTTTTATTTTTTTATTTCTATCTTTACTGGGGTTTAGGTGGCACTAGACCCAGCGTGAGCTCCAGCTTCAGTCTATGATTCTTTCAGACAAGAAAGAACCTGGGACACTCAGAGAAAGCCCAGGATGTGTCTCACCTCAGCATGGATTCAGCCCTTCATGGAGGAGATAAAGTCACTTCTGGTAGCAATTCTACAAGTTAGATAATTGCCCAGCAGTTTTTTAGGTACACATTTTAAGATCCATTTTTAATGGTGTATCCAGCTTCACAAGCACACAAATTTGTAAGAAAATTCAAAAACTGGTCTTGCCTCCAACAGCTTGTCTGATCTGCATTAATCTCAACAGCATTCTTTTGTGAATGATTGGCCAATTGATTATTCTTCTTCCAAATGCATGTTAAAAAACAGCTTACTGAAAGGAAACCAAGTAAAAACATTAGGACCTACCAAAAAAATGCCACTATGGCCCCACACCAATTCCACTTAAAACTCTTTGACTGGAAATCAACTATTCTCAAAGGTAGCAGGAATTACAAAGAAACATAATTTTTCTCCTTCAACAATAAAGACCACACGGAGCTACAATGTTGACACAGTGCTACTGAAGCTCTATTTCATAATAAAAACTTCTATTATTAAACCCACAGAGAGATGGACACAGCTGGACCCTCATAATGTTACAAAGTCCATGTAAAATCTGCCTGGGATCCATCTGCATGTACCTATTTATAAAGCCTCCTCAGTTTGCCAAGAGCAATGGCTAATGACACCCAGAAGAAAGAACAGATTTTAAATCCAGGCACCTGTAATTAAATTGTGAAGACAATATTTATCTCTACATTTGTAAACCTAACTGGTGAGTGATGTGTTGAATGTCAGTGCAGGTCCGTAGATAAACACAGTTTTTGGAATCTGCCTTTTCATTGCGCTGTTCTTGAGGGACAGCATCCACAACTTTCAGTACAACTTTGCAATTTAGAGAAAAATATCTTTTGAAAAACCAAACCAAACTAAAACTTTCTCAAACACATCCTCAAAAGTCAAAAGGAAGGAAATCTAATTCTTTATAAACAGCATGGGAGCTACTTCAAAGTGTTCTGTCCATTCCTATGTAAGAAAGGAAACCAGAATGCAAGGAAAGGAACCACAATGAAAAGAGCAAATAACTATACCGTATTTCCTGAATATAACAGGTTAGTGGAATTGGAGTGTTATCCTGCAGAGAATGGCAATTCACTCCAAGGGGAAACACAAGGGAAAAGGTGTCTGACAGGTAAAATACAAGTTGGATATTAGGAAGGCAAGAAGCAAGTAAGAGCAGATAGCAAAGGACACAAAACCAAATAACAATAAAGTCTATTTGAATATCAGAAGCAGGAAACTTTGTAGGGAATCATTGGATTTGCTAGAGCTAGGATTGAATAGAGCAACTGAAGAAGATAAGGGCATTGCAGACAATCCAAACTATGTCTTTTCACCAGCCTTTGCTATGGAAAATGTCGGGAAAACACATCCCTGACTTCTCTGATAAAGTGACTGACATTTCTTCAAACTGAAAAATCAAAATGGGGTGAGGAAACACAATCAATTGAAAGCAATAAATGATGAGGGATGAGCTCCTGTCCCACTCCCATCGATGGGTCTTTTACCATTGATTTTGGCACTGTCAGTATTTTATTTCAGGACTGAACAGAAACAGTCTCAAAACATGAAAAGGCTGAGCTGGGCATCACAGTGAATTGTTCAGGTTGCAGCAGTGGTCACAAAAACCAAGCAAAATCAGAGAATATAAAATAAAAAAAAAAAGGGATAGTAGGAAAGACTATCTTTTTAGTCAATATCCCATTTCTTCTGGAGTTATCTATTCAGCTTAGGATTCCTGCTCTAAACCAATGACAGTGCCATTTGACAAGAGCTGGACAACAATCAGAAATGATTATGGAAGGAAATCTTAAAAGCTGGAAAGAAGGAGGAATTTAACTTAGCAAAGAGATGGATAAGAGGGGACATGGTAGAGCTGCAAAGAATACTATGAGGTACAAGCAAATAGGATGCTTTTCAATTTAAACTTTCTCCCAACAGTGGAGGAAAGGGCAACTCAGGGCAATAAAAAGTTACCAAGTTAAAAATAAAAAAGACCAAAACATTTTACTGCATAAACCACAAAAATGTGTAATTAATTCACAAGGTTCTCCATCATTCTGCCATGATAATAGCAAGGGGTATTCTTCAGTGCCTTTGCTCTTGCTTTTCCTTCTTGCTCATACCCACACAAAGAAATTAGTGGCGTGGCAATAAACATAAATTTGCAGAGCTCATTTAAGAGAATGTGTTTTCCCTTTCCTCTTGCCCTAATGCATGAAACCTTTTAGGCTGGATGTGAGCCAGGAAGGAAGGGGAGGTAAGCTGAGGCACGGAGCATGGCTGAGGCGAGGATGAGGACAGCCAGCAGAGATGTTTCAAGCACTGCCTGTTCTGGGCTCCATCCTGCACATGTAACTCAGGGGGTTGGTTGATGGCTCAGAAATCTGCCAGCTCTTGGCACTGGATATATTGGGCCCCACTCTAGAATTAAGACAGAAACACTAAACTATCAATGTGTGAAATTTGCGACTTAAATTACAAGGTAGAGCCATCCAAGGAGTCTCTTGCATAATTCATGATGCTTCAGAACTTCACATATAAATCAAATACAAGGAAAGTCTATCATTTCTGCTCTGTTTAGCACAGATCCACACACAACCTGGGTAATGGCTGCACAAACAAGCTCTCTAGAAAATACAATATTGCAGACATGCTCTTCACAATACTAACGCAGTAAATTTTGTACAGGATCATTCAATTAATACTTTTATTAAAACTACTTGTGTTGAAAACACAGAGATCATTTAAAATAATCAAATGAGTCTGGTTTGGGTTTTTTGGTTGTTTTCTTTGGCCCCACAAATGAATGCCTAAAAACACTCATTTGCAATGTTTTTCCATATTGGACTTAATTAAAATTTATGCCGTGATTCATGGGCTAGCTATTAATCACTTTGTCTAAAACAATTGAAAACGAAACTCCAAAGCTCCAGCGCTTGTTAAGAAGCTCCAAAACCAGTGAAAACACATTCTCCAGGTTCAACAGCAGACTTTGACAGACTTTCAACCTTAACACGGCGACCAAGCCTGACGCGAACGAAGAGCGCCGAGCGCGACGTAGGAAAAGACTTTAAAACACACACGAAACACAGAGCTTTAGAAAGAGCTGTAACCTTGACTTACTGTGGCCGTGCCGGAGACAGTTTGTGCATTTGTGTCAGCTGCACTCTGTTCGGAGTGTGTCTGAGCAGGAGGGTACATGTTTAACGTGTGCTCTGGAACAGTGGTTTGGCCTGTGTAGTCTGGAGCTGGATGCGGATGTGGGGCTGTGTATTCTGCAGGGATACCGTTCTGAGGTGGAGCGAACTGCGCTGAGGCGTAAGGCTGTGCCATTGTGTCAGGAGGTGCTGTAGCTTCCTGATTACCCTGTGAAAATCAAAGGGAAAAAAAAATAAAAAAAAATAAAAAATAAAATAATAAAAAAGGGAGAAACGTGGGGTGAGATAAAGTAAGCGCAGGTCCTGCACCCGTAACGCAGAGAGTGTTGAGAGCATCCTGGCCTGGAAAGGGCACAGTGGCTTTTTTCTTGGGGAGAACATTTCTTATTAATTCTGTATCAAATTCATTTCAATGTATTAAAATTTCTGTATTATTATGTAATTCTCAATTCTGTATTAAATGCATTTTGCTAACCCTATTAAATATTGTTATAATTAGACAAACAAATCTGCTGCTCGCAAGATAATTGTAGACTATTCTTTAACCGGGAAAGGTCAGTGAAATTTGCCTGCACTAATGATGCCTCAGCTCAGACAGGCAGGAGGGACAAAGCCAGTTCATTCCAAAGGCTCCTGAGCACAACTGCCAGCACAGAGCTCCAGTGAGCTCAGCTGACTTACCTTTGGCACAACACAAAATATGCAACCTACACACAGGGCAGGATTTGGGTGCATACTGCTAACAAGCACCAAAAATACTGACATGAATAATGCCCTGAGATATTCAGAGTACTTTGAGGTACTCTGCACTGAGCAATTGCATGCCACAAATGCAAAATAATGATGAAATCCAGTCAAAATATCGAATATTTGAATCTAAAAATGCATCAGTTCAAAACCTTAAATAACATAAAAGAAAAATTCTGGGTCAAAAGAAATAGATTTAAGAACTCTAAAGGTTTTACATTTGAAGACAACAGTACTTCATTTCCATATCACAATTAGCCTATAGCATTAAAAACACTGTCCTCTTGTCTTTATAGAGAGACCCATATTTTCATTTGATATAATCAAGAATAGCCGAGGCCGTTAATTTATCAATTAGAAAACTTCTGACTAAACTCTTTGCTCACATCAAAAAGAAATAATTCTAGAGGAGGAAACGTACATTGCAATCTTTCTGAACCTGTATAAAATATGTCCAAAATATGATTTTGCCTGAGACAGCATTAGAGGCCATTAGTGCAGGAACTATCCCAACCTTAGATAAACTAATTTACAAGATAATTTTATCTCTCTAAATAGCAAGCAATGTAAAAATGCACATCTAAGTCAAAACTTAATTAATTATCTTTTGAACTACTCCATCATTCTCCCACCAAAGTATGTGCAAGTACCTGCCCAAGACTATTGCAGGGATTTTATTTGTACTCATCAGCTCTTCATTTCCTAATTTTCAAACAGGCTGGATGAATAAAAGACATTGTTCTGCACTTTATACTTAAGGGCATTTCCAGGCAATTTCAACTAATCCAGACATCAGTTCTCTGACCCAAACTCATCCTAAACTCAAGAGGTTTTAAGAATTCAAACAGGAGTAAGTCTTTAGACTTGACAGGCTTAAAAGAGAAAACAGAATTTTCCTTGCTAAAAGGCACTCGGCGTGTCCTAAAAAATTAGGACTTTGTATCAGCAATCAAACCCTCTCTAATTGGAATCCCATCTTTGCTGCATGGGAGGTTTGCAAGGTTTAGTGCATGGCCTTGAGCAAGTGGTTCCCATTGCTTCATTCAAGCACCTTTAGTATGGAGCCAGTGTCATTTACTGACTTCACAGGGTTAATTCACTAAGACTTGTTTGCATATCTGCAATCACCACAAGGTTAATGCTGCACTGAAACTGGCCCTGGAAAATTTCTGTGGAGGTTAAAAACTCTTCTAAATGCATACTTTTACCCTTTAATATTAGAACGGTCAAGTTCCTTTCTTTTACCTAATATTTTCACTATTAAAAAAAAAAGAAAAATTAAAATCTAGATGAAGCAAAATCCAGGAATGACTGGATTACACCAGAGACATCCATTAAATGTTAAAGAAGTATTTTTAAAACTTGTGTGGGAGGCAGCCGATCTTAAATTTTTTAATCAGCTGTTTCAGGAGGGACTTGAGCAAGGGGTGAGAATGAACAAAAGCAAACCCAGATTCTGCCTCTCTAAGCATTTTCACTGTGCTGGTTTTGAAACACAGGAGCTGGTTAGTGCTGGTCCTTAAGCTATTCCTTCCTGTCAGATGCTAAACATGGCATTGGAGTCAGCAGCTGTTGAAAAAGAACAGGAATGGCAACAGAGGCACCAGGGGCTGTGTCCAGGTGCATTTGATCTGCAGGGTTTTGTACCACCTCCAGTCCTAAACCAGATGTTGCTGAGACCCCGCTGTTTCTCATTAACCTTGACAGCAGTTCCACGAGGACCCTAATTAATATTCAAAGCATCCACACCTAGTGCTAATTACAGCTCATATTTAATTAAGAGGGTTGAACTTTTCTATTATTTTTACCAGCAACTCCAAACTTTTTAGATTTATCACAAAATGGCAAATTGCACTGGCTATTTCAGAACCTCCACAACGTTGAGACTCTTCCACCTCTTTCATTAGGCTTGTTCAGCTGATGTCTGGCTCACTTATTTATAACTGAGACCTCATTAATAAGAAAACAACAAAGGGTCAGGGGTTTGTTTGTCTTTTTTTACTAACTTGAACATAATTCAGAGATTTACAGCCTTGCCATTAAAGAAACCAACCCCACTATGCTTAGAGCAGAAAACTGACACACAAGATTATCAGTGCAGGCTCTGCAGGTTCATTAAATTGTTGGAAGACAGGGGATATTAAAGAAATTAAACTTGCACATGGACTGCAGGCCCTAAGTTTAAAATGATAGTGACAATAAGTCTGAGATGTTCATCCCTTAAAGTAAGTGACTACTGAAGCCTTTCCCAACCTCTAAAATTAGTCTGAATTTATTATTCATAATTAATTCAACAGACACGGTATTACAATGTAATATAAAAACATGTATGCGTAAACAAATTCTGTACTATTTACTTGGCTAATAATAGCCAGAGCTTATTGTTCAAAATACTAATTTATAACACGAACAGTGAAGTGTCAGCTACCACACATTTGTACATACGTGTGCTTGATGGAAACCCCAGACTACACAATATAGATCTTAAAGAACCAAGAATTCTTTAAATAGAATCACCTCAAATATCCCTTAATTGTGCTCTTTAAAATACAGTGAACTGGCATGAATAGAAGAAATAATAAGTTCTAATGCATTAAGCTGAAGATATGAAATTGCCCTAAAATCAACAGGAAATATTCTAAACTAGTCTATGACCTCAGGTAGTAATTTCAAAGCTGCATATGACAGTACACAGGCATGGCTTAATACCACCTAGGCAGGAGAAGCTGAACAGAAGTTGTCCCTTCAGACTCAGTTCCAAGTATCTTTAAGATTAAATGACTCCTTAATGAAAAATTTGTGCATGGTTTTTCAAAGTGGTTGTTGGCAACAGCAGGGAGAACAAAGGATGGCAGACAGTCAGGCTCTGCTAAATGTTCTGGCCCAAGTCTTAATGAAAACCACATTTCAACTGAAAAATATGCTTTACGTGGCAGTGTATAAAATCAAATTTATTGCCTTCTGGTTAAATGTTGAGCTCTAAAGAACCAAAAAAAAAAAAAAAAAAAAAGGATTCTGACGATGTAGGTAAGTGAAGGCTCTCCTATTTCATCCATATTACTCCATTTGAAGAAAAACTTAGACTTTAAACTGCTCCTACTGTCTCAGATGCCTTTTCAGCATCTCCTGCTCTGAAAGCATTTCATAATTAAGAAATGTATAAAAAGTGTCAAAACATAATAAAGCAAGCTTGTTATGTTTGTACACAAAGGAGAGAGCACAGAAAACATTACTTATGCAGTGTTCCTTTTTTTAAAAACCCATTTGCAGCATAAAAATCTATTCAATGAAAACCTTTCTGCTTGCCTGCATTTTGAAGTTGAACTCACAGTTTATTGTTTGTTTTGCTCTATTTTCCATTTGGTGCATTTTGTTTCTTTGGCAAGAGATATTTCACATTTAGAGAAAGCCTCCTGTACTGTAGCTAAATGAGCCAAGCTGCATTGTATCCTTAGGGCACGGAAAGGAAAAAGAAAAATGCAACATTTCTCTGCAGACCTGCTGGTTCCGAGAAGGGCTCAGTTACATCTATCAAGCTCACCATCTCCCAGAGCTTGCCCTCCTCCTTCAGACTTAAACAACAAAACACGGGTTACAAGTCTTGCATGCACTGGGTGCAGCTGGCTGTAAGAACTGCCCCGGGCTTGGCTAAAAATCAAGAGCCTCAAGCGAAAGCAAAAGTGAAAATACCTGCTGTACCATCGTGCTGCCTTTATTCTCCATACACTTAGCAGCTGCTCTGGTCCCAGGCCACGCAGCATCTGCCCAGAGCGAGCATCAGCGCGGGCCGGGAGCGTGTGAGAGCCGCGGGGAGTGCGGGAGTGCGGGCACACCGCGCTCCATCCATCCATCCATCCATCCATCCATCCACCCATCCACCCATCCACCCATCGACCCATCGGGGGCTCCAGGGAGGGCAGGGCTCTCTGACCTCCCTCCCAACATCGGAACCGCTCCCAAAACCCAGATGGGGCTCCCTGAGTGCGCCCCATCAATCACAGCAGGCCACTCCTCTGGCTCCTGCTACTGCTCGCGGAGCGCACCGCTGAGCACATGATTACACAGGGAAGAAAAAAACACAGCTTGGCTGCGTTAATGGCTGTTTAAAAAACATTGGAAGTGCTGCTATGGAAGCTGCAGGAAGCTGAAGGGTTTTGTTTTAAAATTAGCACGGCTGTGTTCAAAGTTCTAAAACGCCCTAAACTTCCAGGGCTCTGGCTTTGTCATAGTTATGATGTCCAGCTACACATGTGCATTTCCACGGGATTAATTCCTCCTCCACGTGGCAGAGTTAATACCAATAAAGTTCCTATTTTACAGCTACTGAGTGCCACAAGCAAACCGTTGATATTGAACTAGCCTGGTTTAGATTACATATACTTTCATCTTCCATTTGAATAAAATATTGTTTCCTTTTTTGTTTCATTTCATGACATCCTTCTTGCTTAGCAGGGGAAATATTTCAGAAATGCTTCCAAGGTTTAGTTCTGTGAGGCACTTTAAGCAACCTAATGCTTCACTGTTAAAGGGGCTTTTCTAGATGCTCTAGAGATAGCTTCAAAATGATTGAACTTCTATCTAAAGAAATAAAGAAAAGAATAATAATAAAAAAAACCTAAAAAGATTCAGACAGCCCCAAAGAATACACATTTATTGCTACTCTGTTGCAGACTGCCTACAGACATCAGGGTTCAGAAGCAGGGCAGACACATAACACTGGAATTATTCTAACAAACCTTGCAATTCTAAGGGGTGGGCAGAGCAACAGTCATCAATTCATCATTAAACTTATATTCCAACTGAAATATATTGGAATTCTTTAAAGTGGCAGTGTAATTCTTCCAGATTTGTTGCTGGCACTCCCCAATTAATGATAATAAAAGCAGCCACTTCAGATTTTTCAGAAGGAATCAGACTTCCAACCACGGCGGACTGATAATCACAACTGACTGACTCTGCGAGCTTTCTCTGTTGTAGCTTAATTATCTGACCAGGCCACTTGACTCGCATCATTTGCTTCTGCAATCACACAAAATGAATTCTCCAGCCACCTCTCTTTTTTGGAAGGTTCAGGACAAAGCTAAATTCAGTTTTCAAAAGTAAGAAAGATAATGCAGAATAACTTTTCAGAGAGCATAGGGGGAAAAAATAACAATAAGTAAGCAAAAGAGAATTTCTTTACTACCTTAGCAGAAAAGTACCATTTCTTTTCTCCCATTGCAGAGGAACATTTACTTTTGGTCTTTTTCATGTATAACATACTGTATTCCAGTAAAAGTCTGTGGTCTTCCTACTGCTGAATATGTGTTTGAAAATGACATGTTCACTTTGTGCCAGTGCCTGAGGTATGGAACAGACCAGCAACTGAAACATCCCAACAGCCTGCAAAGGACATTTACTTACATTTAACTGAAAGCAGCAAACAACTTGCCAAAACTTAGTCTGAGTTCCTGCCTGAATTCAAGAGCACATAATACTATGGACACACCAACACACACAGAGAAATCCTTCCCTCCAACACCATCCCTCTTTCCAACTGCCGAAACCTTTGGCTGCCTTTATGATGCTGTCATTTATTACCAGAGCTTTCCTTATCCTACATGGCAATTCTTTCTCATGCTGTTTCCAGTGGCCCAAGAGGACATGATTCTGCCACACTGATTTGTTTTGCTTCTACATTAACACCTAAATCTTTCTTTTTAAGTTTTCGGCCTCTCCCTCACTTTCTCCAGCTCTGAATCTTAAGATCTTTTCAACAGCAGCTCAACCTTGTATTCCATCAACCAATATTTGGAAAAAAATTTTCATCACATTTGAAAAATACAGCTCTCCAAAAGAGCCTCAAGAGCCATACAGCCAGTCACTCTGAAGGACTTGGGTATATCTACAATGAGAATTGATCCTTAAAACATTTTTTTTTAAAAAAAAGGTATAAAAGGAGCTTGTCATTACCCTCAAGTCAGTAAAGGAAACTATACCTCATTTGTTTTACACCTTTACGAGAGCATACTGAGGATGATGCAGCCTTGTATCAAAATAGCAGGGAGAGAGGGCAAAAATAAAGGATTGGATTGTTAACGCAAAAGGTGCATGAAAAGCCATCTGAAAGAGAGGCTTTTAATGGCAGTCAACCTTTAGAAGTTTAACTCAGTCAGCTATGAGTTCCAGCCCTTGGGCATCAAGACCAGGTCCAAAACTGTTGAACATCTTCATAAAGGACATATATGAAGGGTCAGAATGCACACGTGACAGCAAACAGGGAGCAGTTACAGGGCTCTGCAGAAGCTATAGGAGTGGGCTGACAAGAACCTGGCCAAAGTCCTGCTCTTGGGACAGGATAATCCTTTGCAGTGGCCAGAGGGCAGCTCTGCAGAAAAGGATGTGCGAGTCCTGGTGGGCAGGGCTGGGTACAAAGCAGTGCTCTGCCTTCGAGGCAGCAAAGGCAAACCACTCTGCTTGCTGCTGTAGCAAAGGGTGGTCCGTGAGGGGAGGAAAGGGATTGTTCCTCCCTGCACAGCACTTGGGAGAGCATCTGGAACAGCAGTGTGGAGAGCCCCAGGACAGGAGATGTGCTTGAGAGCTCAGTGGTGGGCTGCCAGGGCAGCTGCAGGGCTGGAGCACATGACAGAGGCTGAGGGAGATGGCTCTGCCATCGCCTGCAGAAGGGAGGGCTCAGACAGCTTAATTGCATCTTCTCCCACTTAACCAAAGGTTACAGAGACAGAACCTGCAGGTACAGAGCAACAGAACAAGGAGCAACGGCTAAAAGTTGCCGAAAGGTAAATTCTGGTTAGCTCTAAAGAGTAAGATAATGAATATGAGGGAAGTTAATCACAGGAAAATGTGCTCAGAGTGGTTATGGCATCCTGGAGACTTTCAACCTGAACTCTAAAAGCCCCTGGGCAACCTAATCTGTGTAGTTATTCCTGATTTAAAAGGGATGTTGGGATTAGATGGCTTTGGAAGTTCCCTTTCAATCTGAATCATTCTGTGATTCCATGTGGTTTCCACAGTTGCAGAATAGCTTCAAAATGGATTTTATGCCTTTATCCTATTTGATGACTTTCTTCATAAAGGATTTACTTAGAAGGAAGAGACTAGTTACAACTTCTAGCTTATTTTCTGTCCACAAGAAACAATGTCTCAGTTCTTTTGAGATTTTTTTGTGATGTTTCTTTAGAAAAATATGCTTTCACTTGTTTAATCCACAGCCAGAGCAGTATGGAAGTGGTAATTCTTATGGTGCAGGCAAGACGAGTTTGACAAATGATTTAATGCTGTGAACTATGACAAGTTTTCATTTTCTGCTAAATGTTACCTTCTCAGCATATGTAGAGGAACACTGCCTTACATCTCCATAGAAAGGAGTTGTTTTCTCTATGTTCTGCATGAACTCTATAATAGTAACTACAGCCATTTAAGTCTTCTAATTTTATCTGCATTTTCTCTTCTGAAATAAAGATCAATTTATCAAAAATCATTGCCACCTTTTAAAGCTGGATTGTAAGAAATCTAGGATGCCCATTTTCTTATTTTTCTAATAAAGGGGTTGAAAACCCCAATTTTTAAAAAATATTTTGGTTTTGTTTTTTTCATAAAACACTGATTGAAGATATGGGACATACCAACCCAGGTGACAAACCATGTCTATTCAGCAACACTGTGTCTGATCCAGACACAACCCTGCACTGTGCTTTGTAACCTTTTCTTCTTGATTCCACTGAGACGGTTCCTGCCTTGTAACCCACACACAAGCATAAATATTTCCAGAATTTGAGTCAAAAAACTTCTCTAAATGGCACCTTACTGGTAAAGGATTGAACTCTGCAAAGATTTAGGGTCTGTAGAGAAAACTGAACAGCATTTGAATCCACATTCATGATCTGTTGTAAGTAGAATTCAACATCCCAGTTCCAGTTTACTCCAAAAAAAAAAAAAAGCCTGACTGATATTTTCAGGAGCTTGGGACTAGATACAGCTGGTTCCTAAAAGTGTCTAAATGGAGCAATTTAATCTCATTGATATTAATAATTGCCACCAAGTTATTCCCAATTTAGAGATGCCGCCTTATCCAGAGTTTCAGTTGGCTTTGTCAAGGACAAAGAACAGTTCCAAGGACAAAGAATAGTTCCAAGTGTCTACCAGAAAGTGGTGAACCTACAGCCCTTTCCTGAAAAAACATCACTGAAAGCCATTTGTGCCAGAGAGAGATGGGATCACAGTCTCACACCTACCTAATTAGCGATTAGATGGTGATAGATGAACCAAATACCAGGTGGGATGAGCAAAGAGTGCCACAAGGATTCCAATACAGAGAGCCAAGAACACAGAACTGGAGAACCTGGCAGAGCTCTGTGTGCTTCACAAAAGCACCACAGGAGTGGCTGCACCAGAGAGAGCAAAGCCACCTCCCAAACCCAAGGGCAACAGCACCCAGTGGAGTTTGAACTACCCATGTCACCTCTTCACACTGGACACTTTAAGTGACCTCCCTTAACCGAGGGCACAATCTCTCACTGCCCAGCTCTGAGGGAGCCTCATAGAAAAGGAGGCATTTCTCTTCTCAATCCCTCACAGTGAATCATTTCCTAGCACCACAATAACCACAGCTCATCCACCTGAGCTTATACAGCTGATACAGGTCCAAGCCCCAGAATCGCAAATGGGAGATCATTACTTGACTCACCTGAAATTAAACAAGGAACACAGTCAGCTAGTGAGGGAAATGAAAATGCAATGCCAGAAGCTGCCTTAAGTTGCAAAGCTGACAGATCATCCCTGATCAGCTATTTGGATGCAGGGCTGCTTCGAAAGCCAGAACGAGCTAGTTTAAATGACAACAATTCCTGCAAAACTGTGCCAAATGATCAAACACAAGCTGGTTTGTTTTGTTTCACTTTGCTTAAACCAGGTAAATTTAAGAGTTTGATTTATGTAGTAAGCTCCGTAAAGACAATGACATGACTGACTTTGGGATTTTGGAGGAAAACCAGGAAAATCAGCAGAAGAGTTACAAAACTGGGATTCAGAAAAAGAGGTTTCAGTACATCTGGGGAAATTTTATGAATCTCTAAGGTTTACCCAGGAGAGGAAATGGTCCAAGGTAGCTGCTTGATTGAGAGGTTGATTAAAGAGAACTTCAGCATGCAGGAACAAACCATTCATTAGGAAAGAAGATACTTAGCAGGCCTAAGTGGTTCTGAGGAAAGTTTCTTAAGGAAGACAGACACAAAATGTGAGCTTAGTAGTGATGGAGTCAAGGCTTGGCAACAAAAGAGAAGCACAGAAGTATTGATCAGGTACTTGAGGACAAAAATGGGAAGTTTTTTTTTGTCCAGCCAGCAAGAAATAAGACGTTCTTAATTCAATGACATTAAGGGTGACAAGAAAGGTTTTGCCCAGGGGAAAAAAAAAATCTAGATGTTAACTATTTAATATTGCTTTCAGAGAATGCCTATTTCCATCCTCTGTTTGACTTTAAGATTTCTACCATTTTGTTATTTAGAACAGAACACAGATGACCTGGGCAGCAATGACCAAGTACCACAGCAATGCCATCTTGTTTGATGCCAGTTAAAGCAGCGCTCATTTTTTTGGCACTGAAATTAAATGATGGAACATGATCGCTGATGTTATTTACTCCTAAGATTAAAATGACAATCAAAATATCATTGGGCACAAGGAACAGACAGATTGGCTTCCTGCCTCAGCCACACTTTGCTATGCTTGTTTATCACCAAGATCATTTGCATACTTCAGTGAATGTTTATGTTAAGATGCTGTTGTAGCATTACCAAGGAACTGTTTATCCAACAATGTTTGTCATCAGCAACCTAAGCCACAGTACTGAAGGAAGGTAAAGACCTTCTCAACGATGAGACTAAAAAAGCTCTAAGATGTGCTTATGCAAAGCAAAATATATTTCCAAACATTGCTAAATGTCACAGCGGCCTAAAACAAACTAAAATCTATTAACAGTGTGTTACAAGGAATCTCCAGTTATGGACAAAATCCTTTCCTATAGCAAAGGGAAGATTTTACTGACTATTCTGACTGGTAAGTTCTGTGTCATTAAATCTCTGTTACTATGAAAGGAATAGTCAATTTTCACTGTATTTTCATTTCCACAGTCCCCCAAAATAGGTTTCAAATCTGCAAATCTATATGGCCTTTCCCCGCACCTCTTCTCTAGAGATTTATTTTACTACTGGACCTTCTTCACAAGACTGAAAATATTCATATGATAGTAAATCTTTCTGCAAAGCTTCTCTCTGCCTATGCTACAGGTGCTTAACCCTGGTAGGCTTAAAAAACATGGCTCTGAACAAGACATTATTTTAAAATTGTACATATTGTGGGACCGGATGAAAATTACCTTTCCTGCTTTACAGTTTTATTTTGTGCCTCTGTGTGTAAGGAAGGGGTGGTGGAAGGAGAGGCATTTCCAAGACTGAAATAGCACTGAGAAAAGCTCTGGCAGGTCGAGCAGAAGCATATGGCTAATCTACAGCAACCACATCCAACAGCGTCTGTGTGTGCAGAGTGGACAGCAGCCACACTCTGGAATTGGTGAAAATACACACACCACTTCTGGGAGAGAAAAGTTATAGCCTGGAAACTGTTTATAATCAATGTGAACTGGCTGGCTTTTATAGTAGAACATTAGATTAAATAAGATACCAGAAATATCGAAGCAGTTCTGCATTTGCTGAGTGCGCACCCAGTGAGATGGAGAATACAGCAAATGCGTTTGCATTTTATCTGCAGAAGAAATTCAGATTAGATGCTGCTACACAGGAATTGATAGCGAGTAGGTATTCAATCAGAAAAGTGGTTTTCTTTTAAATATTACAATCACATGGTATAGTACATCACTTGTGTCAAGTTAAATTTAATCATATCAGCGTACTTAAAGGAAAAAACTTGAATACCTGCTCATATACCCATGCCAAGAGGGATTATATGAGACTTTAGGAAGCCTTTTCCTTTTATTTAATATTCTGATATCTGTATAGAACAATTTTGGTAGATATTATACCCTCAAACTAATCTATTCCATTGCCATTTTAATGCACAGCAAATATGCCTGAACTCATGGTGACAGCATTGTCAATTACTGGTGTTCTTCTCCCATGAAACAGCAGAGGCATTTTCCTTGGAACAGCAAAAGGCATAAGGAGTGTTTCTTATTTTCCTGAGAGTAAAGCAATATCATCATCTGATCTTAAATGTGTTAAGAACACATTTAAAGAGAAACAATAACTTACGTGCTCATTAATGTTGCTGACTTTAGTCAGATTTAGAATCAGGGATGTGAAGGGTGGTGCTCTGAAAAAGGTGTCTGAGCAATGCAATACACAAACTGGATGGGATTTTACTGAAATGTACTTTTTCTACATATGTTTCATGGCTTATCCAAAAAACAATGAAAAATGATTGCTTTATAATCCATTAGAAATAAACCGGTTTTCAGCTGCCAGAGACTAAATACAACAAAAACTTTGAAATATATATTTAATTCTGGGAAAGCAATCAAAACTTTTAAGTGACACATATGTCAAGCATGCACTTGGGCAGACTCAGTCTGCTTCAGAAGAGATGAAGATTGGGTGGACAGAATTCAGGATCCAAAACAGGGACCTAAAAGTCACAACTCACTTCTACAAAGTCAGGTCTATTTTGCCAAGCCTTTTAGTGAATTGTCTCTTCTCATTCAGACCCTGATTCACTTTCCCCAATATTTTAAACATCCCTTTGTCTCCCTCTCTCTTCTTCATATTGACCTTCTTTACTACTTCCTCTTTCTACACCTACCCACAACAATCTGATTCTCCCCTTTAATATTTACTGCAGCAACTGGGAGTACAGTAGATACAAAATGTAATCTGATTGACATGGGAACACATTAATTCTGCCTAAGTGACTGAATGAAAAGCAAGGGATGACCTCCACATGTATCTCAACTTTGATGCAAAATCTCTCATGTAATTGGAAGCTATTCTGAATAGAATCAGGCTACAGGACTGGCACAATTCAGAGAAATTTTTCATCTGCTCTCACTTATTCCAGATACCATTGCAGCAAATTGATCCAGGATTTGAAGGATGAAAATATATTTTGGAACCTGACACAACTATGGAAATACCCAATTGTTGGTCTTGATGAAAGAGTAAGTATATTAACTTACACTTACATAGAATATCTATATCTATATCTATCTATATGTATAATGTAAATAACCACAAAGGATTCACTGATCCTTGGCTGACTTTTGTATATTAACAAAATGTTCTGTGTTTAAAACAGATTCCTAAATTCTACAGCTATTTAATATGACCCCAGCCAACAGTTCTAAAAAATAGTAGGGGGAAAAAAGAAAAAGAAAAAAAAAATCAGGTAATTTCAGTTAATAAAAGTTCAAAATGTAAATGTAAATCTTCCAGGAAAGAGGTCTGCAGTGACTAACAGCATCAACTAAGAAGAGCAATGCACACTGAATTCAATTTTAGTCTCACACACACATGTATGTGTTTATGGTATCAAACTAAGAACCAAATTCAATGGAGAGTTAAGAGGCATAGTAAATTGATCTGAATATGTTATTTGCTAATAAGGATTATGAAATACAATTTTAAAATTGTTATTTTAACTTCATTTTAGTAATACAGATGGAACACCAGTTAGACAACCTGAACTCAAGACCTCTCACATGCTTCAGAAGCAAACAAATTATGATATAAAATATTTTCAATTAAACAGAGACTATGACATTAATTCAAGCAATTCCAGTAGTGCACATTGCAAAAGCCTCTATTGCTCTGTGCGGAAAAGTGAGAGCAAGGGTGAAGCTACCCTGAACTTAATCCCACTTTCTTTCTTGGTCTCTGACAGTTTAAACTATTTATATTTTGTTTCCATTTCTTACAAACATAAATCAGACATTTAAGAGCATAGTTTGCTGCTAGAATTTGCTTGCTAACATCTTACATCCCAAATCTGAAAAAGAAACGTCATTGCACCTCTGCAGTTAAAATAACAGTTAAAAACAAATAAATTAGCAAGCTACTACACACCCTGAGCCACAGAGCCTGTTCCCATTGTCTTAGGTAAAAAGAGTTTTAATAGAATTACACAAGATAAAAAGACAAATGGTTTAAAACTAAAAGCCAACAGTCTGTGCAGAAGCTCAGACAAAGTAAGCTTTCCCTTCAGCAATGCAAATTTCTGATCCAAACAAACTCCACAACAACACTGTAACTTGCAGGTCCTCAAATTCTCTTATTTGTCTGCAAGTTTTTAAAATAATCTCTGGTTGCTGGGTTTTTTCCCAGTTTGGGATTTTTTTTGTTTGTGGTTTTTTTTTTTGTTTGGGGTTTTTTTTGAAATAATAATTTTAGGCAAGTTTTATTTAAAAATCACCTGTAGTTCATCCACAAATAGCACTGGGTTTTGAAATACAAATTACTTAAGTATTAGAGAGGAATAATTAATCTACTCTAACAAAGCCCCCTACAACTGCATTTGCCAGGTAAGCACCATTAGTCAGCTGTATGTTAACTGCAACCAAGAGAAAAAAACCCAGGGAATTCAGATGGAAAACTAGCTTTTATATATGCTTTCAGGAGGAACAAGAACAAAAATTTCTGCCATAAATATAAAAATAATCTGAAGAAGGTGACGATACTCAGAAGTATGTGTATTACCATTTTGCATTTCCAGTCTACTCAATCCAATCTACTCAATCCAGCTAACAAGGTTAGCTAGATTCAAAACAGGTCCCTGAAAAACAGTAGCAGAAGAGATATCAGTATTCATAAATAGTTATCTGGAACTAATTTCTTTTTTCATGTATGAAACTTCTACTTCCTAGAAAACTTTACTGTGCAGGATCACCTCTGACAACCAAACTGCCTCTCTACAGAAAGTACAATTTTCTCAGTGACTGTGGAAGAAAAGAGGAACTTTAGATATTTTCAAGAAAGTAACCATATTGAGCAGCCACAGAAAGCTCAGTTTCAAACAAGGAAGTCCTTTCCCTTGGACGAGTTCACCAGGATTAGAAATGCAGTAAAATCTAAACTTGTACATTCAAATAAAACCCCAAATTTCTGCACGTTGCTGTAGATGGCAAAGCACTGAACCTCTTTGGCAGCAATAGGGCGATTTGCACAGACTCTGCACAAGGTGCATTTCACTTTTAAGAGGCAAATATGTCCCAGGAACACACTCTGCTGAACATATTTTTTGTTTCACCTATCAGTGGTTTTGCAGAAATTGCTCCATCTTTTTAACTCTAAGCCCCAGAACTGAGCAAGAACAGTGCAGTAGAAGCATAGTTATGATGCAGCAAGATTAATCTATTTCCTGAGACACTATGGTAGATCAGATTTTGGGATGTACAGTTTTTATGAATATGCTGCACTTTGCAGTCAGATGATCATCAAGGAGACGACAATGCCCAATGTGTCACCATCTGCAAGGTCAGAGGAAACTGGGAAGCTCCTTACATGCATCTGCACCATCAGCTGGTTTGGCTTTTTGGACCCTAAAAATGCTTCAGGGTATGCAACCTGGTTCTCCACTGAATCAGACAAATTCTGGGTACATAATATATTTATTCTGTCTCAATCAGGAGACTGTGAGCATCCAGCTGGAGCTTCATGAAGTTCCACAGTCATTCCTGCAATGATCTGTGTGGCTACTCTCTCCATTTACCAGCAGATTTATGGCAAACAAGTAAGGTAAGGACAATCTGCAGGAATATCCCTTGACCAGTAATAAGGAAAAAATGCAATAACTACTCTGTTTGTAAGAACCATTCATTTTGACAATTTATTTTCAAGTGTGAGTGGAGACACCTAGATTTGAAAAAAGTCTGCACTAGTGAAATCAGAAAAACAAATACCCTTGCTGGTTAAAAACACACATTCACTCACATGAGAAGAAAGATTGCAGAAGGAATAAATACTTGACGTGAGACATTAACGGTGACTGGAAAATAAAAATCTGCCTAAAGTCTCAACAGAAGCGACAGTAACCCTTTAAGTTATACAAGTGCACACATAACGCTGTTATTTTCCATAAATTTTAATATTTCTTCCCTTCTGTTTGGGTTCAATGACACTTTGATCTAAAAACAAAAGGCTGACAGGGGATTCCATTCACTAAAGTGACAGGAGAGAAAGTGGCAGCTGGACCAACCCCATCCCTGAAGCAGCAGCAAGGCAATGATAGGAGAGCCTGGAGGTACAGACAGCATTTTAAAGATCTGCATGTCTGTGCTACATCCATTTTTATCAAAGCACTGAAGACAAGGGCTGTGCAAACTCTCCAGACAACCTGCTCCAATGCAAAACTGTTCTCATGGGGGAAGTTTATCTTCATAACCACTTACTCCAATTTCGCTGCATGTGTTGTCTCTTATCCTCCCACCATACACCTCTGGGAAGAGACTTGCTCCTTCTTGACACCCTCTTTGTGACCATTTAAAGGCAGATATAAGGTCATACTGGAGCCTTCCCTTCTCCAGGCTGAAAAAGCACAGCTCCCTCAGCCTCTTCCCATATGCTCCAGCACATCCTGTGTGTGGGAGCCCTGTGCTGAACCTTCTTTGTGGTATTGGAGAGTCACTAACTGGGCTAAACACCTTGGATGCAATTTAACCAGCGCAGGTAAAGGGAGAAAATCACCTCTGTCAGTGTCCTGGTTACTCTCCTGCTTACCCAGCCCAGGAGAAGTTGGCTTCCTCTGCTGCCAGAGCAAATACACCTTCAGAAGAAATTCAGTGTTGGAAATGCTCACAAGGTGCATGACATGGAGATCTCAGCTGGTGTGAGCACGTCCCAGCTGCTTCCAAGAGCTGGTGGCTCTGACTTGGTGGCCAAGCAGACTGACATTGCAAGGAGCTCGGACAGCCCTGCCACAACATTTTGGTTGCAAGCAAGAAACAGATCTGTGCTACAGGAGTTTCAAGCTGGAGTTAGAATTTCAGTAAGTAAGAGTTCTAGTAATAAGGATGAAAATATGTCTTCTTTAAGAAAATCCTGACCAATTTATTTTACCTCTATGAATCATAAAAAAATGCTCTACATCCATTCCTCATAGCAGCCACTACCTGATATGATCATTTTAACACAACAGAGATAAATAGAAGAGGGAAAGGGCAGGACAGAGAGTGGGTGGTAGAATATATACTTTCGAGGCAAAAAGAGATAAAGATATTACAAACACCAGCATTTACATGGAGAGTCACATTACCCACCATAAACCCATCATTTAATAGGTTTCTTAAGATCTAGGAGAGCTCTTCACCCTACCCCTACCCCGTTTAGTACATTAGCTTGTCCTAATGGGGAGCTCTGATCCAGAAACTCACAGCACCTCTGCCTGCAGGGATTGCCACGCGATGCAAATGAAGTTGTAAAGAGAAGTCAACTCATCAATCACAACCACAAGGGGACACTGGGCAATGCAAAAGGATTAGTGTTTCAGCCCTGCTCAGGTCTTTCCTAGCACCACTCTACTTTAATTAAATACCACCTCGAGTGCTTTATTACCATCAGAAATCTCGGGGCTGAAGGCTGGCATCCTGCAATCTAAGTGCTGGGGCTAATTAGAAATGAGAAAGAGAAACATGTTCATTAAAAATTGTGGGATTCCCCTACCAGAAATGATCTACACGTTGGAATAAAAACTTGCCTTTCTGTGGATTTAGAATAATATGTTAAATAGCTTTTATTAAGGTGAAATCTTTTACTTTGAACCACACGCCTGCTATTGTCTTTCTTAAGTAAAGCCAGATTTAGCTGTATCCACCAGACCATTGTTAGAATTTAAAAGATTCTTGGCTTATGGTTAGATGATAAGAGCCTTAATTCCTCTTCTTCTAACATTTGATACACTAATTTAAATTTTTTCAGACTTGGCACACTCAAGGGCTTTTGCCTTACTTCCCTGGATATACATAAGCTAGTCATTACTATTTATGAAGGCGATGAAAGGAAACATTAAACAGTCAAAGAAATATAAATCTTAGATTCTAACACAGAGAGTGCAACAGCAGGATTAAAAACAAAACAAAATGAAACAAAAACCTGAAGCAAATACAAAGACATTTGCAATTTAAAGCAATACAATATAGCGGAAAAGCAGTTTTCTCTTCCACTTGACTGCCAAGTGACCTGACTCAGGATTTTATGGCTTTTCCCAGGAACAAGCTGAGAATATCAGTAGCATCCAAAATTTAGCAGAGAAATCGTATTATCATGAACAAAAGTGAGCAGGAGACTGATTTGAGTGATAAACTAAATGTTTTCCAAATTTTTATTGACAATAATATGGAAATAGAAAATTGCTTTTGGCCAGCACCTTATTAGATAAATTTACCTTTAAGGAAAAGACCTGAGTAAGACCTATACATGCCTTACAACCCGCTCAGCTAATTAGGGGGAGGCATTCTTGCTCAGTTTTTTGTATCACACTTATTTTTAATGTCTGAGTTAGGTGATTGCCAAATGCAAATAGTACCTCAAATATTATCAATCAAAAATCCCTATAGCTTTTTAACTATACCATACATTGTTGTTTGAATAATGTCCAGAAAAATCAACTTAAACTTAGCCTGAATTTAATTTTTCAAGTATCTGCTAAATGCTGAACACTAATGAAAATACTCTTACTTCCAAAGGAAACAGATGGCTTTAAAGAGTTACTTATTTCAACATATGGAAACCAGTCACTGAACTATGAAGAATCAAACAGCAAACTCTATCATTATCAATTGTGACTAATAAGAGAAAATATAAGAAAAATACAACACATGAAAGAATCCAGCTTCTAATGTCTGCTTTAGTTTAAATTGCAATAGAACAAAGAAGGTTTTAAAAATATTTATTTGAGCTACAATGTTAGATTCTGTTCAGAGCACTAGTATAGGGGCTTTTAAAAAAAAGAAAAAAGCACAATTTTTGTAGAAAATAGCACATACATTTTTACATTCATCTACCACCTTAAAGCCCAGACAATTATAAATTCCCCTGTAAACAACTCTCTCACTGTGAGCAGACACAGAGGAGCTCCTGGAGCTTCCTCTGGACCAAAGCTCTCCCCAAACAGGACACAAAAAGCGTTTGCAAAGGGAACAATCGACAAGAGGTTTTATCAGAAGGCAGCAAAAGCATCCCCAGTGCAGGGAGTGAAAGAGCTGCACAGAGCATCCCTGGGACGGCCAACAGAGCAGAGCTCCCTCTTCTAACCTGGAAAAGCAAACTAAAGTTGTATTAAACTGCAAATCAAATGACAATCAACAGCCCAGCTTTGCCACTCCTGTGAAAAGTGTCGTTATCAGCAATGGAATGAGAGCTGATGCCTCAGAAAAGTATTAATTAAGAGCAAATGAATCTTACCCTGGTCTTATCATTGCAGTTCTCTTCAGTCAAGGATGTAGAGGTTTGCCAGCTAAATCTGTGTCAGTTTTTTGACTTAAATAAAATATAGCTTAAGTGAATTAAACTAGTTTATTCTCCCATGGTCAGGCAGCTGGCAACTTTCTAAAGCTGCAGCAAAACTTCGCCATTTTTGCCTCATTTTTTTTTTTTTTAAATCAGCTTATATAACAATATATTTTAAAGGTACCCCTACATTATCCTCAGCTGGTGGGCAGAATTGTGCTGTCTTTAGAATAGTTTTTAGGAGTCTGTTTCTTAAAGAGAAAAAAAAAAAGGCTGCTTAGGCGTTCCATGATTTCTGTGCAGAACATTCCCTATGTGGGAGTGCCTCTTCTGCACAGCAGCATGTGGGTAGGATTTGGACAAGCGCACTGAAGGATATGACAATCAAAGAGAGGTATGTGGGAAATCTCTTTTAAATGTAAAAAGACCTCGCCCAGCCTTCACTGACTTAGGTAAACACAAATTTCCAAGGGAGGAATGAATTCATGAACTATCATGAGGCAAAAATGGGCTTCGAGCACTGAAATTTCTGTTGCGTACTAAAATACACCCAAGAAAAAATTTCTTATTCTGTCCTAGGTCTAACACAGCAAAAAATCAGTGAGAAATGGAATTTTGATCAATGTTAAAAATTTGCATGTGATTTTTCCAGCTAATGACATGCAGAACAAGTTATAGCTGATTTCTGCCACTGACATTCTGTCAATGTAATAATAGATCCCTCTCTTGACGTAACTTGACTGCCATTAGCATTCTAAATATAGTGAACTGTTTTGTTAATATCACCTCAGAAAACTGAAGTGAAAATGTAAAACAGAAGGCAACCTGGGCCAGTTTCTTGTGCACAGAACTCATCTCCAAGGCACTCCAGAAATGTGTAAATCCAGCTCCTTACCAGCCTGGTAGAGAGTAAACTGAGATTACTAGCCTGCAAAAATTCCTCTGCAGAAGCCAACATGAAAGCTTGATTTTTTTCAAGTAAGAGACACTTTTTGAAGCAATCCATGGAGCTGCCCTCTCCCTTGAAAGCTGAGCTGAGCAGCCTGACTCACGCTCCTGGCTGGGAAATGAAAGAATGGTCAAGAGTGCTCCCAGGGCTGTCTCTGCACCACACAATCACCCAGCAGCTACACCAACCCCAGGGAGGCTCTTGTAGCTGCCACAAGCTCCCAGTCTGGCTCACTCTGCTGGGGTGCATTGGATGAGGAGGGCACAGGGCACAGGACTGGGACTGTGCCAGCCCTGCCACTGCACCCTGGGCACAGCAGTGCCCAATTAATCCTGAATTTAGCAAACCGTTCCTCCTACCATTCCTCCATTTACTCCCTATCAATTTTTAAATTAGCAACAGGGGTTTGTGTATTTCTTGTATTTCCATTGTGTTATTGTCCTAACTCGGACAACATGGACTTCACAACTCTTAAAATAATTTCCCTAAAATGAACACGTTAACATAACTTGCGAAGTTCCTTGCCTGAAAACACGAACTTCAGCTTCCAAATAATCCTAAACAATATCTATCGTAAAACTTCTATATTTTTTAAATTCAGACACAGGTTAGATTGTCCTAAAATACAGAAATGTTTCTGTCTCCTCAATATTAGGTGCCAAATGCTTGTAGGTAACTTCATTCACAAACAATGACAATAAAGTAAACTATAACCTAATACTGTGTTACTAATCAGTTCCTTACATTTTCATACATATTTGTTATGTCATTATCACATAAAAGATGCACCACTTCAATGTTAAATAAATGAATGTAAACCAATCGTTATTTAAAGTTACCAAGTTCTAAAAATAATATGTAGTGGAAAATAGCAGGGGAATGAAATATGCCAGATCTTTAAAAGTGCTGTGAAAACAATTGGTGATCTGGACTATCCAAGGCAACCAAGCTATTCTATTTCTTATTCTTACTATGTCACAAAAAACTCACAGCCAGGTTGTCGCTGTTGGGGAGGCCACGACACACACACTGACAGTGCCTCTGGCAAGGGCCAAAAAGCATTTATTTAAGAAAGCAGCCTCCTTTTATACACCTTTGTATGTTATCACTCGTGTTACATGTTCATTGGCTGCTAAATTACTACAATAAATCCATTGGTTCTTTTCTAACTACAATATACAACTATTGGTTACCTCTAGCATAAGCATTCAAGCATTCAGAAAAATGCAGATATGATGCTGTTTTTCTCCTTCGATTGTCTAAATATCTTGCTTCTGTTGATACTGCTTTTCATGGGTAAAAACTAATTGTTTTTGTTCTCACAGGCTTTTCTCATGGTCCTTCTCTAGCCGAACAGGCCTGAGCCATAATTTTAAAAAGACACCAATGCCTTCCTTTTATAAGGTTTTACCTAAGTGCCACACCAGGTAAAAATAAAAACTAAAAAAAAAATAAAACCACCCAACAACAAAACACAACCCAAACAAAAAAATAAAAACCAACTCAGACCACCCTTCTAGAAGGATTAAAAAAACTTCTCAAAGCTATGGTCAGATGGCATTTTCCAGATTAACCTGGAGGTGCTGAAGACCTCTTAGGTGTATTTTCTCTCTGCTGTGCAATGCTAGCACCAGTTCAAGCCCAGTATAAACCTGCCATCTTTTAAGTGCCAAGACACTTCATAAGAATCTGTGGGGGGAAAAAAAAAAAATCAAGAATGTTTCAAATTTCTGTATGAGCAGCTTAACTGAGATTTTGCCTTTGTGCAGATGAACACTCACACCTCTCCCTCTGCCAACCTAGCTGTAAACACAGACTGCTGCACTTCAGCCAACCTAGATGTTTACAGAGTGAGCTTGAGCTGCCTGCTCTGATCATTTCATTTTATTTCATGCCATTCCATGGTCGTTGACATCCAGGTTTATCAGAGAAGCCATTTAATTGTCCAGTCAAATAATGGATTTCAATTTACTGCTACGTCAGTGGCATTATTCCTACTGCCTAGTCCATACAACAGAAAATTAAAAATGAAAAGATGCTAAAAAGATGCTCACTTCACCAACACAAGAGACAATGAAAGTACAACTGCAGCACCAAGTGACTCATATCAATGACATACAAAAGACATGTAAAAAACAAAAGCAAAAGGCACCTCTGTGGGGTTTAAATCTAAAATAGGTTTGGGCAAAATAAAACTTGAGTCTGGAAGAGAAACTGCACATCTCTTACAGCGGCTCAAAAAGGCAGATGTCTGAATTTTGTGACAGATTGAACAACATGACTGTGGTGTATTGTTAAAAATCAAACCCACCACCTGCCTTTTCGTGCAAAAGCAACACTAAAGGCTCCTTCTCAAAGGCACACACTACCTGGACCTGGTGCTACAGTTCAGCTGCCAAACTGCTTCATGTACCTGCAGCAGGACAGAGGGGGGCCAGGAAAGAGAACTGTACCAGAGCTAAGAGAAAGGGCTCACCTATTTGCTTATTATAAATTCTTGACTGGGAATTTGGTCTCTTCTCCTTCAGAGACTTGAAACTTTTGCCCTTAAAACACCTGCTGTAAGAACATCCACCCCAATAATGACTCAGCTGACATTTGTTACACATGTGCCCACAAGAGCATTACAGGTGTTGTGAGAAACAGTAATGAGGTAAAGCCTGCTGTTCCCAGCTGAAATATTACTGGGCTTATTTGGCACAAGTCTACATCATTCAGCACAGAAAGAAACAATGCCTCAGAAAGTAAATAAAGTGTTGCTATTGCTACAAACTAACCTACAGCCAAATGCAAATTAACTGAAGATAAAAACCATTACAAATGACATTGAGGAAGACACAGATGATTCTAAACATGTAACATGTCTGAGAGAAAAATCACAGCTTTCACAAACTGATTCACACACCTCCAGATAAAATGGGAATTGTGAAGATGCTGAAAAGGGGCTCCACAACAGCTTCTCCTTCTGGAAAAGGGAAGAATGTAGCACTTGATTAAAGGGTCCCAAGAGAAGATCCTCTATGAAAGGGATGCAAGGGCAAGAACCACAGATAACCAGAAACCCCCAGTGCCTCTGTATAATTGAATCTCCCAAGCTTCAAACCAGTATCTGGGAAAAAAAACCCAAAACCAAACAACAAAACCACAAACTATTTCTCAAATAAACAACAAAATCCATAGGGAGAGACTATGACACACTACTGCTTGTCTTAGTCAACACCATTACTTTTAATTTAAATACAAAACTTAACTCACAAAATTTGGAGTTTTTTTCTAATTTTTAATTTTTTTTTTATTTGAAAGTCTCACTTCTGATCACTTCTAGTCCCTTTTGGACTATGAAAAAAAGACAAAGTAAATTTAGAAAGGTTAATCATTCTTGATCTCTTTTTCAGGTATGCACATGCTCCTGAAAAACAATGTCAGGCAGGAATAGGAATAGCCAAGGAAACCTCAACTTCTACTTTCATTTTTTAGAAAAATATAACTGCATCAATCCCAATACAACTCTAATTTAAACTTATTTCTTAATGAACTATCTTTTACAGTGCATGTATGTCACAGAACAAGCACTAAGCACTTGGGATACTTTTTCTACATTTTCTAAATTCCTTTTTTCCTACTGTTGTGATTTTAAGGATGATCTGCTTAAAACTACCAGAGTAAATTATTTTAGCCCCATGAATCCATTCAAAAATTACAATTAAAGAATGGATCTAACACTAAGATTTTTTTTAATGACAAGTACTAATATTTTATGTGTTTCCAGCACTATTTTCTTTCACTAGTATTGAGTCAGTTTAAGAGAACCCATTTTCTGTGACTGATTACGACTGTCTGCCACACACAGACTTAAATGTGTAAAGAAAGATCCTCTTTCTTGCTGGTCTGCATTCTCAAAAATGCTCCTTGCAATTCAGCTCAATATTTTGATATTGCCAGAATATTGGTTTGACATTTTTAATACAGGACAATAAAAATATTTTGTTAACAGCCCAAACCCAAACAACAGATACAGTGATGGTACACAAAGGCAAAAGGGAAGAAAACCCCAGCAACAAATAAATTCTGTTGAAAATACTGTTCCTTTACTCTTTTTTCAGAAGTCTCTTGTGGTCTGGTCCATTTAGCACCTGCTAAGCCTAAACTCCTCTTAAAAAAAACTGTCAACAACTGAGGTATAGATTCATTTTCAGTTCTGATCCCTTGCTGGTGTAAGCACCGTTTGGGGGAAAAAAAAAAAAAAAAAAAAGTCATCCTTCTGGTCCTGCTCTAATTCACATGCACAAAAAATGGTGTGGATTGGTCTCAAGCAGAAGCCAAAAGAATTAAAACAAGCCCCTGCAAACTTGCCTCGCATGTAACTGCTGCCATCTTAATAAGGTGAGAGCAGCTTTTAAATCCCAGGCAGCTTCAGAGGCTGCAGCCCAGTCCCTGCCATATGGAGACAGCCTGGAATCTGTCAAGTTCACTTAGTGAATTTTATCTTTGGGGAGTCAGTCAGGCAAGCTAGATCAGAATAAACAGGATGCTGTTGAGATCTGGAGGCTAATGCTGGTACAGGCTGGACTACTGAACCAAAAAAAATCAGTTTTAAATAAACATGTGGTACCTAGAAAAATTAAAAATAATTAAAGCTGTATAGGCACAAAACCAACTATGTCGGAGTTTTACTGAGCTCTGAAAGATGCTCTTCTCCCTTTGACTACAGGAAATAGCCAGACTTTCCAGTTCTTTCCATTATTCCTAGTGCAGAAAGATGTAACAACAACACTTAACGCTTTATATCAGCTTTAAGTATTGATCATTTCAAATATCCTATTTAAACATTGTGCCTAATTAGAGAACCTTCTTTATAAGTGTTCAAGGGAACATAACAGTGAGTAATGTCATGTTCACACAATCGCCATGCAAGCCCAAACTGCTGCTTCATGCTTCAATAGGAGATGAAAATCTGAGGTCTCCAAACCTATCAAATTCTGTTCTGATGGATGGGGATAAGATAGACTTTGTTGTGCTCTGGGTAAAAGCCAGAATGTTAAATGTAATCTTCTGCACATGCTTTTACTGATATTCAGCATAAAAATAAGCCTTATCCATTTTTATTAGTTGGTCTGAGCCAGAACCAATTCTTTTGATGTCACCTAGCTTATAAAATGCAGCACTATAGGCAAGGGAGGTTTTAAAATGCTTCATAGACTTTATCCATTATATTAATGGGTTTCAGATTGCAATCTGTGGAGTACTTTCTGGTGCTGATCCACAGGCAGCTGGCCAGTCACCTGGAGCTGGCTCCTCTCCTTGTTCCCCTCTGCTTACTGCCCATAAAGACAGAGCTGAAAAGGGGCAAACAAAAAAAAAAAGACATAATGCCATTTTTAATGCCATTTTTCTAGATAAACACCTACAGTCCTTGCCACGTGACCATCCTGAGGGGAAAGGACTGTGCAGTTAGGAAAGGCAACACAGCTTGCTGGCACCATGGTCTGTACCAGACAGCAGAGGATGAGGAGGAGAAACAGAGAAACAATTGTTTTACTAAAGGATTAATTTGGTTAAACTTTAAACTGAATTGTCAAAACAGCTCATTTATCAGCATTCCCCCATTTTTCAGGCAACAAGCTAGATTTTATCTCATCCCCCAGCAAGATGAACTTGCCCTGCCTTGATATTTTTCAGAATTATTTTCTGTTTAAACTACTTCTTTTAAGAATGAATCGAGAAAAAACTCTTTACAAATGATATCTTGCACTGGAAGAAACCACTTCTTTAAGTGCCACTTAGGATTCATCCAGGGAATTCAAGTTATCTCTTTACATAAAGTAAGCCAAGAAAGCTACACTGACCTGGGTCACCAGAGTAGGAAAGGCTTCTGGGAACCTAATGAGTAAATCATAATTAACAAGATATCTGTAGTTACCAAATTATTAAAAAAAAAAAAAAAAAAGGGTTTCTACACTTAATAGTATTTTTCATTCAAATTGTTTCTTATTTTCAGATATGCATTTTCTATGTATTTCAGCTGGCTTCCCTTGGCTCTATCACTTCACCTTGATGGAGAAATACAGCCACCACATGAGATTTGGGAAGCTGTGCAGTCACACCACTCAGCTAACCCTAACAGCAGAGTATTGCTTAACAGTGAACAGTTTCAAAGCTGAAATAACTTAAGCTCTGAGTACTAGATGTTCTTAGATGACAGAAAATATTTGTGAGTGCGTGCCCCAGCAGATTATGAATAGCACACAGCAGCAGAGAGGTTCATTCAGAGCAGCACTGGAATGTGCCATTTACTGGTCCCAGTTCCACGAAAGGAGCCTGGGGAACAGCCAAATCTGTGCTCCAGAGGCACTTCCACACCTGGGAACAGCCAGATCTGTGCTCCAGAGGCACTTCCACACCAGGGAACAGCCAGATCCCTGCTCCAGAGGCACTTCCACACCTGGGAACAGCCAGATCCATGCTCCAGAGGCACTTCCACACCTGGGAACAGCCAGATCTGTGCTCCAGAGGCACTTCCACACCTGGCAGCAGCCAGATCTGTGCTCCACTGACACTTCTACACCAGGGAACTGCCAGATCTGTGCTCCAGAGGCACTTCCACACCTGGGAACAACGAGGCCACCTTTTCCAGCAAGAAAAGCCTGACTGAGAAAGCACCAGGGAGGCAAAAGGACTGATAAGAAACACTTCATCCTCATTACTTGGTGTGGAGATCCACAATTGCTCCCTCATAGCAATGTAGGCAGCTAAGTTTAATCTTGAATTTAAGGCACATCTGCAAGTGGTCCTAATTTGTCCTTTACTGTGCAGCCTAACAACACCTAAGAACTAGATATTTACTATTCGTGACTATTAAAAATCCTTGGTTTTCAACTGAGCAACTTCCTGCTTAAACTTAGGGCATCTCTCAAGATGAAGATCAAGAGGAAGTTGATCAGTCCATGGATATTTTTGGTCCTTCCTTGCGAGAGCAAACCCTTCAGAAGGGTCACTGGGTCATGTCATGAGTATTTATTCTTCAGTATAATGATTTTCTAAATTATTTTTGTTGTTTGCTTGGTTTTTTAGGCGTCATTAGCCATTGCAGCATTCAGATGGAATGAAAATGTGAAGAGGGAATGAAGAACTTCTCGGGAAGAAGTTATTGAAGTCTCATACCAGAAAAAGAAGGAGTCGGACTTTTTGTTCAGTTTTTCATGTTATTTATTAGTTTCTTATTAAGTTCAAAGCACAGCCTGTGCTTGGCTTGTCATTGTGAAATTTGTGTTGCAAAAGGCTGTGAGATTTCATGTGCAGAGATTTCTGTTTTTAAAGACTTTTTACTTAATAATAACTACAACGTATGATATTTTTAATTTTGTACTAATAACTATCAACTCTTTTTAACATGTTTTTTCTACTTCAAACTTATTTTACTAATTACCTTGTGCTTACCTTACAGGAAAAATGGAGGGGAAGAAGGAGAAAGAGGGACCCAGGGACAAAGCTTGAAAATGTCTATTTTGTTTCCATTCACTTCTATACTACAAAACCCAATACTATAAATTTTCACTTTGTGATAAACTAAACCACAATCTGTTTCACACTTTCTATACTTTCAATTCATCCAGGAGTGTTGGAAGCTTCCTTTATTCCTTAATACATTAAGAATTCAAGCTGCTCCTTCTGCAAGCACAAGTTTTCCAGAAAGATCATGTGGGATATCAGCACACTGTAGGTCAAACCATAGTATTTAAAAAAAAATAGTTCTCTTTCTGAATTAAAATAGAATTAAAATGTCTACAAGAGATTTATGGATGCTGCAATGATTGCAATCTTATGTAGATTTTTGTGAGACCTGACATTTAGGTTTTTTTCCTATAAAGGGGTGGAAAAATAAAAAAAAATAAATTATCTGTTTTTCAGGAGACTTGTAAGCAAGGTTTCTGGCATACTGTCATCAATTCTAATCTAAATATATTTCAAGCTTGGTTTAAATTTAAGGTAGGTCACATAGGATCCTATTTCAATTCATTTGCAAAATATGTATTCTTTCATGTACCCATGATGATAAAAAGCAGGGTACAGAAGATGAGATGTTTTCATTCTTTTTGTTGTTGAACAGGATGGATGTTCAAAGGCTCTGTCAAATATTTTTGCTGGTTGTGTTTAATCCTAGAGCTTGCAGACACAGCTTGTTACCTCCTTTCCACTTCAGCACAGTTTCCTGACGTATTTATGAGGCTGAGACTAAACTAGGTCTGTTTCAAAAAAGTAAAACCTAAGAACAAAAGTTATTTTAACCTGGTTAGGTTGAAACCCTGTTAACCAGTTCAAAGTTTTACGCTGTTGTAATAACCTGGAATGGCAGAGAGATGCATTATATACAACATGTGTCTAAAGAGAAAACAGCACATTATGATTCCATTGCAAATATTGCCAAATTTTACATTTATAATGTAAAAATTTTAGATTATAAATGTGCATTTTGCTATTAAGACACCACAAAGAAATGTTGGCTGCATGAAAGAGAAGAGCAACACACCAGAGCCACTTCCCTGAATGAAGCACCAATTCCTGTTGATACATGGTATGGGAAACTTATTCAATGATCTGAATCTAGTTTTGTTCAGGAAATTACTCTCTCTCTCTTTCACACCAAACAATCAACACTCATGTTGGTAGGTGCTGTTATCTCATAAATCAAGCTGAGAAATGAACCAAAATGTCCAAGTCCCACCACTCAGACTGAGAGGAGGCAGCATCTCCATCAGTGAACCATTCCCTTGTCTGGCACTTCTGCATCCTGGAAGGCTTCATTTTTGGAGATGAAATTTAAGGGTGCAGCTGCAAATTTCATATTAATATAAAGGTGGTGAAATTGGAGATGTATCAGGTATCAGAGAAATAAATACATATTGGAAAGAGTGCCAAAATATCTTTATGAAGGGATTTTGTGAAGAAAATGGAAGGAAATGGAGGTAAAAACCAAGGGCCCAGAATTGCACCTTTTAACTGTCTAAAACACTTCAGACTTAGCAGCCTAGTATTTCCTCAGACAATCAGAATTAAGTCCCTAAATACTTCACTTCCAAAGACAAAGTCAAAAAACCAAATAAAACTGGTTTGACACAATGTTATTTGTCTACTCAGTGTGAATTACTCCACCTTTGAGAACTGTGGTCTCTCACACCTGGGCAAAGCATCACCTGAGGACAGTTCTAAAGCTAGTGAACCTTGATGCCAAGGAAAAATGTGCATACAACAAGCAGGAAAAGGGAAAAAAATGCTCAAAAAAGTGAAATAGAACCTATCATGCAAAGATTAAGGTTTGTAGGCGGCAACAGCACTGTTGCATTTCTGTGCTTTGTTTTTCAAATAATCATATTGCTTGTAGTTTTAAAATCTGAAAGCAGGAAAAAAGTTTTTAAAACTTCAAAGCACAAAATCCTTTCCTTCCTCACCACTGAAAAACCTGCACACGACAGTGACAAGTGAACCTGCTTCCCAATTTGTGTTCTCTTACAAAACACTGCTGTGATCACTAGCTTAATTTTGTATTGAAATAATTATGTACATAAGTGGTTTCTGCTGCCTTTAAAAGATGTCTTTCTATGATGATAAGCATCTGCAAAAGTTACAAAGAGCAGCTCCTTTATACAAGTGCAGCATTTCTCGTTGAGCTTTCCCTTCTGCAGGCCTTTGCTTTGCATGTTTGTTTTTCCTGGCCTCTGAACGCCCATCAAGGCTATTCCACCATTCACAGGAAGAGCACATGAAAATCTTTTCAAAGGCAGTTGAAGTGTGCTACATTCACTCCATTTTACAGCAAACCAGTAAAAAAAAGAAAATCCACTTTTTCACTCAAGTTTCACTAGACCTGAAATGATTGAATTGCTCAGGAGGCAGCTCTCACGGTGATGCAAGGTCTGTCAGAGCACGGGGAGTGCATTTTCCTTCCCTGCAGACACCTCCTGCACCACCTCCTGCCTCCCTGGGCTTCATCCCTGGGGAGAGTGAGGAGCCTGCAGCTCCCAGCAGCCTGTCCCACTCCTCTGCTTCAAGAGGAGCACCAAAACCAGCTTGGAAAAATAGGTGCTGTGCCCACTCCTCAGCCAAATTCAAAGTGATGTCTCCCAGAGCTGAACGCTCCCCTGGAGTATGCACCGATTTTGCTGAGAATTGTCAATTTTTTTTTTTTTTTAATAAATCATATGATACCTATTTCGAATATGGGAAATGAAGCATGGAGAGGTTTCACAATTTGTCCAAGGCCACCCCACTCCTCAGGGTCATGGGAATGTAGGAACCAGTAATACTCATTTATGGACATGGAACTGAAATTCTCTTTTTTGACATTTGACAATGTCACACAAGCCACAACAGCACTCTAAAAAGTTCAAACCTCTAAGTATTCTAAATATCAAACAATAGGACTTTAAAAATTATTAAAAATATTTTTAAACAGGCTAACTTGTGGAATGCTCTTTTCAGCTTCCCAAAGTTTTTATCCCTGTGGAACCTGATTTGGCAGTTCTGAAATCCTAAGCAGGATTTATGAACATATTAATTCTCATCCCAATGACCATCCTGTCTAAAGGTGTGTGCGACCCACATGACAGAAGTAACATTCAGGCCATTTTACATTTCTGCCGTAGAACAATAATATATTATTTGAGTATATCTATATTCTTTCCTTCACTTTAAAGAAGGGCTGGTCTTGGTCATAAAGGCATGGAACAAGTGGAGAATTCTAGAACTTTCAGACTGTTTTGGGAACAGATCCACATCCCTCTCTCTTCTAGAAGAAACAGATTATAATGGTTACCTACACCATGCCCATTGTCAGGCTACAGCTCCTGGGATGCTCTGAAGATTAAAATGCTACTCATTGAACTTTTCTTTCTATTTTTATGTATACTCCAAACATGCTGCTCTCTCTTTCCACAGAGGAAATTTTATCTTACAAACAGGTAAAAGACTTTCCTCAGTGAAAGCTCAGAAATATACACCAGTTTGTTCACATCAGACTCTGCTCAGTACTCCTTTCTATTCAACTTCATACTCCAGTATGTCAACTTAAATAGTTATAGGGAATATAATGAAATAGAACCAGATTTAGATGGCTGAGCACAGTCCTTAAAACCATATTCTGGACCACCTGAATAAACAAACATGATCAGCCTAATGAACTTCTGTGGATTTGTGCTTCAAAGCAGCGAAGTCACAGGAATGGATATTTAATTTTTACGTCATCTTCCCCACCTCAGAGCCATAAACTATGGCCAGCAGTTGAGAGTTAAAAGAGAAAAAAAAAAGATGCCCTCAACCTCTACGAGTTTCTGGAAGTGCATCCACTTTAATATGTTCACGCTCCATGTCAAACATCCCCCTTTAAAAGAATTTCATACCACGCATTGCATTCAAAACTGCAAATATAAAGTATAGGATAACATTTAATGGCCTCTAGGTATAATCAGCATAAAGCCAGCATAAAAGGGACTCAATATGAATACCAAATGTTTAAACCAAATGTGATGGAACCTCATGGGGAATTCTGCCACACATGCTGTCCTTTCTTCCAGGAGGTCCTTCACTGTCCTTGTAGGGGGTACAGGAAAGTGATGTGGAAAAGAAAAGAAACCTGAGCACCGTGATGCTGCAGCAGTGTTTAACCACTGCTTCAATGAAGCCAGCTTTGATCACTTCTGAAGGAAAAGCAATGACCTGTGCTTTAAGGAGAGCGTTTTCTCTTTTGATCTGAATGTTGCGCTCATTTAAACTGAGTTCCAAGTGTTAGTGTCTTATTCAATACTCAGTTATAAAAATATCATACAAACAGATAAAAATTCATGACACTCACAAATCCCACTCCAGTTACTTTATACTGTGGCTGTGCTCAGCTGGCAACTTTGAAAGACGCCAGAAGTAGCTTCTAATGTACTACAAAATCTGCAGTAGGAAATAGCAAGTACTGTATAGATCAGCTGAATATAACCAGGCTATTTATCTGTTATTTACACACTAAATACCACATCTGCCAAGGCAAAAGCACAAGGGCTCAATTGTCATTTCTGCCTCTGTCCCAGCCTATTAACTGTCCATGTTAATGACAGATAGGTAGGATATACACCTGCCTTGGAAGGATATGCAGCTACCTTCAAATGCCCAAAAGCAGAAACTGTATTAGAACCATCTACAGCAAATCTTTTGTAAGTTAGAGAAGATAATAACACTCCCAGTTGATTTATATATACATATATATATATATCCATTAAGAACTGGAGTAATATCTGCCTATTTATTTCAATTCAACTAATTCTCTGTTGATAAGAATAATTTTAGATTTTACAGATCTCGGGTAAAATTCCAGTAAAGATAAATTAACTCTTCCTCCTCAGAATGCAAGTCAAAAGACATCCCCCTGGACAAGATCTGGGACAGTTAAAAATAATGATCACTGATATTAAAGATATATAATACTAAAAATAAATAATTCTTAAAATTTCGTGGCCTACAACTATTACAAATAAGATGACAGACACCCGGAATTTAGATAATTAATCAAATTTTCCTAAAATTCAGTGTCTTAGGCCTCTGAGGCTTATTCCAGCTATCATTAAGAAGATTTAGATTCCAAATTCAGATACTAAATTGGAAATATTTCTGAATTTTCCCACTGTTCAGGGGCAAGGTTGAGTTCTGCATTCACCCCAGCCTAAAATCCCCAAACTGATCCCTACAGGAGACATCATGATTTCCTTCTTTTTAGGCACAGATCCAGCACTGTTACATTTAGATCTAAATCCTAGATACAAGTGATTCTATGATTCTAAGTGCTGGGAAGCTTCCCAATAAATTTATCCTGATTAATTTTAAGAACAGATGAAAATGCCATTAAAGTTACACCTAAATTATAACTTATTCCTCATTTTCGCTAGGCTGAACCCACGATTTTTAGTCTGCATTAACTCAAGATAGAACAATTCCCATATGACACTCCATTAACCAGAGCTTGCTCTCTCCTACACCAACTCCTTGTCATCTTAAAGCTGCCACCTGGAAATTAAATCTTAGAATCTTTAATTTGTGCCATTTCCAAACTCTTCCTCACATTAGAGCATTAGAGCTGCTAAGAATTATTCTCTTCTCCACTTAGCCACCTTTACATTTTCTATGATGATCCAGGAATTTATTTCAATATGTAAAACATTAGTCTTTTAAATTTGTTAGTCCTTTAAAATTCAGCAGTACTTGAAATAACTTCCTCCATAAATTCATTTGGCTTTGGCTTTTAATTTTTTTTCAGTAGTAATTACCTGTTGTTCCATCTCTCATAGCTGATATTCTAACACTTCTAAACAAGTGAGATTCTTATGACTCTTTAACAGCAGACAAAAAACTCAGTTCTATAACGTAAATTATATTCTCTGATCTTCTGAAACCATGTCTTGCACCTCTACTTTTTGCTATCATTTTGGGGCCTGAATAAAGGAAAGACAGACTTTCCCACTCTTATATTTGATTGGTACCAGTGACAAATGAAATGGCTCGTTTGTACTAAGAGAGTGCAAACCCAGTTTTATGAAATCTCTGAACACTGAAAAAATAACAGAACAAAAGGTCTTACCTACCACAATTTAATAAAGACTTCAAGGCATTACTGTGTAGCCATTTCCACATCTCAGGACATATTTTCAGTATTAGCATGCATTAAATAACAACAACAAGAAGTTATTTTACAATTTTGAACCTGTTCCCAGTGAATCTCTGAAGTGAAGTTTAATCTCTTCACACCTGTCTTAACAATACCATGGCCAAAAGGGGAAGGTATGTCAAAGCAAAAGCCACAAGATGGAATAAAAGGAAGGAAAATGAAAGGTTTAATTCAAACCCTCAAATTGTTCTAAGATTTTGAGATGGTTAAAAAGACTCTAAAATCAGGTTAAATACAGTGTAATTAATGGCTTTAGGACCTGTGATCCTTCCAATCTACGGACTCATATTTGATTTGGAAGAGGAGTTTAGAAGTATGGCACTCAGTTTAAGAATACTTTGATTTTGGCAAACTGCCTATTTCACTGTTAGCAAATTCATAGCACTTCATAAACTCCTGGAACAACTTCAGGACTGATAGCACCTCAGTACTAGAGGGGGGCAAATTTAACCGTGAGTAATGAAAGGAGAAAACCTTGCCACCTCTCCCCCGTCACCCTCAGCATTACAGAATGCAGAATGGTAGCATCTTGCTACATCAAAAAAGGGTAAAATACTTGAGGCACTCAGCCCGTCGGCAAATTATGCTTGGGGATTTCTAGATGAATGACTTGTATCCATGTTTACAGCCTTTCAGCAGAGTGCTCACTGTTTACTCTGGAATTAATCCAGGTCCATAAAACTAGTGATACATCAACATAACAGATGTGCTTAAGTGACTCTGCATTATAAGGAGAACTGCTTTAGTCACAAAAACTCAGAAACCACTTTTAAGTTGATTTTGACAATCCCAGTCTGTAATTTATCAGCACCTACTGTCCTAATTCCTATTAGTGGACTGGTAGTCTTTACTTCTAAGGACTTCATAATTTCATTACTTGTCCTTTAAAAGTATTTAAACAAATCAAGGCAATAGTGTTGCAGCAGAATGTCCTGGTTCTCGAAGTAAGTCTGATTTATCCTTATACTATCACTATGTTGAAAATAGTTTAATTTGTGTTCATCTCATATTTACAAAATGCTGGAATTCAAACAAAGTCCCTTGACCTTCAGAAACCAGGATGAAACCCAAGTCAATTCTAATGCTACTCTCTAAAGGACCAACACAGCAAATGAAAGTCAAGAGATGTTTAACAACTGTTAATGTATTTGGCTTTGTTAACGGGTCACTTTCATTATTACCTACTTTTCCAATCAATATGTGACTTGCTTTCAACTTAACTAGGAATATTTGAGTTGAAAGTTTCTGAAACATGTCAGGGCTCTTTCAGAGAAGGCGGTATGAAGAGCCACATGTTAAATACAAAAAAAAAAATAAAACCTATTTTAGAATGCTTTTTCTTCTTTTTCTTTGATGCTCTGTATTGTGAAAATTTTATAATGTTGATCATAGAGAACTTCTTTCCTCAAAGCTAATAAAATCATTGAATTGATAGCAGAAGGTAGAAATCTAAGCCTGAGACTGAAGTGTCCTAAAGAGGGCACTGAGAGTTTTTGGAAAGGTCTCTGTGCATGAACTTCTGTCCCAGCCAGCAAAGGCCCTGACTGCATTTTTCATCCCATGGAAGCTGCTGGGCTTGGCAAGCAGACAGGTCTCCTGTCCATAGCTCAGTAATATTATATACACGTTGTCTTAGTCTACATTCATTTTTAAAAGGTACAGGTAGAAACTCTGCAGGTTTCATTATGTGAAATAACAAGGTGTCAGATGGAAGCAAGTCTCCCATAAAACATACAGCATGGTTTGGGGTTTCCCAAACTCTTAGGCTGTTTTTGGCCAGAATCTAAATTTTAAGCATGATAAAACCTGAGAATAACTATGCCCTTAATGTAAATATATGCATTTTGAAAAGGTACATATTTCTATTAGTGGTCATGCTGCACTGTTACTCTAAGTATAATATTCCTGAAATGCCTTTACAAAGCCAGCTGGAAACCTTGACATTTCATCCATATTGTTATTTATATCCATATTTACTGCTGCCACCTGCTTGTAACTTGGCTCACACCACGAAGCAGTACGTATCCCTTGTTTCATTATACTTTGACACTTCACTAGAACTACAGATCTGCCCATTTCTCAGTTTCCAATTGCTCTGCAGCCACTCTTGAACTATACTGGCTTAGTAATAGAATAAAGATCTTTCTCTGTGGTAGTAACCTCTTTTTTCCGTACCCAGATGGTACAAATCGCTGCTGGCACATGTAACAATTCCAGCACAGCTTCTGCTTCTTAAATGAACCCCCATAAACCCCACAGAGCTAGATTAGATTAGGGAATTGGGAGGTGAGGAGCAGGGCTGGCCAGCAGTCTCGGCTGAAAGAGATAAGGGTTTGGTACAGGCTGTGTGTGGCTGTGATGGAGCACGTTCCACTCTTACACTGTAATGCTCAGTGAGCCTGCTCCTCAGGAAGAAAGTTAATAGATAAAGTTAATAGACCTAACTCCATAATTGTGGGACCCTGTGGGTTCCACAGAGCTGGTCCTTGCCCGGGAAGTCCTTTCTTCTCAATCCCTCATGTCAGGAAAAACAACGAAGAAACTTCTTTGCTGCTTCAGGTTTGTTTATTGTATCTTATCAAAGGTTCAGGAGCAGCCTCTCTGCTGCTTCCAGGTGCACAATGGCCTCAGAGGCTGCTTACAGAGAGTTTATATAGCTTTTATCAAAAAATAGGAAATTTATACGTATTTTATTTTGTCTTTAAATCCAGTATCTATCAATTTTATTACTATGTCTCTTTTACGCTAGATTCTTTCCACCAATCACTACATTGCAGGAACAGGAGAAGGAGAAGGAGGAGGAGAAGGAGAAGGAGAAGGAGAAGGAGAAGGAGAAGGAGAAGGAGAAGGAGAAGGAGAAGGAGAAGGAGAAGGAGAAGGAGAAGGAGAAGGAGGAGAAGGAGCCAACACCCTGAATTCTCCACGTTGTCCCCATATTAATATATAGGGTAAAACCTAAAACTACAAACCCATTTTCTGTGGTGCACTAAACAACAATCTCTTCATTTCTTTGGTGCATTCTGCTCACCCAGAAGTGGGAGCAGCTTTTCCCACGGGCTTAGTTCATAGGCTAAGCCTTCTTGTGGGGCTTTAGGAATGCATCTTGTCCCTAAAAGATCAGGGAAAGATTTTTGACTTTCCTGTTCCAATACCTAATCAGTACCAAAACATTCATTTTTACTATTATTCAGATAACTGAGTTATTTGATAGCCCTGATGTCTCATGAAAAGGACACTTTCAAAGGAATAATGCTGGAAAGAGCAGTCACCAGGGGACACCCAGACTGCTCAAATTTACCTTTGTTCTTGCTGTGCTCAGACCACACAGTGAACAGACCAGCTCTCACACACTTCTGAAGAAGGTTGATCACCTCTATCCATGCCCTCAGACATTTAAAAGCACATCTCAATTTCCAGCCCTTCTGTGCAGGAGGAACTCCGGGAGCCGAGTGTGGTGTGATGGGATTGAGGGAAGAGGTCCTGGGAGAACACTGAACCAGGCTGCTTTGGAGAACAACACACTCTGGAACAACCTACTCTGACAGACAAAAAATGTTTCTGTGTTGTCACAGCCCAAGAGTTTGTCAGGAGCCATTCTGAATATACAAATGGGAATCTACATTGAAAATCTTTACGTGTGACGTGAATCTTCCATGACCTCACCAGAGCTTTACATTCAATACAGGCTAGAACACAACCCAGCACGCGTATGTATAATTAATTTTAAGGAAAATTCTCCAGGTATTCAGTATTTAAAAGACACTAAAATTGAGGGAAAATAGGTATGACAGAAAGATAACCAATAGGTTAAAACTTATCATAAAATATGGGTAGCTGGAATTTACAGAAGCCATAAAAAACAATTTAACATGTTTCTAAGAAAGCATCCTCTACCTATTCTTAAACCCTGCCCTATGAGGAGAAGAGAGGAAGCCTTCTCATGTAGTTAAAAGGCCAACAGTTACAAAATTACTACAGGAAGGGATAAAAAGAAGGAATTAATTGTAATTTTTGCAGTCCCTAAATTGACACAGCAATGGTAAGGTTTTCCTGCTGATTGAACAGAAACTTCACCAAAAAAACCAAACCTAAGTTCACTTAGTGTTTAGAGAGCAAAATGATCCCTCAGGTTGCACCTCTAAATCAACCACAGTATAGTAACTGACTTTTTTTTTACTACTAAAATTAATTTAGGACTAAAATGATACTAAAATGATCAGATATACTAAAATGATCATAACTACATGTGAAGTAGTTAATTTTTGCTGCTGTCCTGCTGACAACCACATCTCAGGACAGAACAGGAAAAGGCAAAGAGTGGTCACTTCTCACAAGGCACAAACAGGAAAACAAAATGCAAAAAAACAATCAAGGGATTGAAGAAAACAATCTTCATTCTGTAAACCTCCTTTGTGTCTTAGTTGAGAATGAGCAAATTCACATTCATTCATTCATTCAGCCTCAAACTAAAGGCCAAATTTAAAAACACAGCTTAGTTCCTAGCTTCTGTTGAGGCCTTGCAAAAAGTGAACTTCTTTTTTAAAAGCCAATCATCAGCTCTTCTGAGAATTTGGCTTTGTGAAAACTGCTAAGGGAGACAAGAGGACTTGGTTTTGCTGCTGAAGATGATCAGGCACAGCCCAGCTCACCAGGAACAAAAGCTTCACATACATTCTTCCTGATGAAACCCCAGATCCTGGAAGAGGAAACCACCACAGATCTGCCCCAAAGTGACCCCCACAGATCTCCCAGGGAATGCACAAACCCTCAGGCAGCTCCCACCCCGGGGAGGGGATGCAAACCTGCCTGCCAAGCACTCAAAGGCTCTGCTGAAGGCAGGGGGAACCTCTCACGGTCTGACTGTGACTCCAAGAATGTGAAATTAAGCAATAAATGCAGCTGAAACGCGCAGACAATCAAAGCTGCTTCCCTTCTTTAATCAACCCCTCCAAAAGCAGGTCTAAAGGGAATGAAGGATTATTTTCCCTTGAAGTGTGGCTCCAGTTCCTGTCCTCCAGAGCAGCTGACATTGTGCTCCCCTGAGAATGTGGGAATGCTTCCACGTGCTTCTGATCCTGCTCTTCGGGCTGGCTAAGAGCAGCACTTGAAATCACCGAGAAAAATCACATTAATCAAAATTAGCAACATGAGCTTATTATTTTAGTCTTCTTCAGAAATGACCTGACCTGCAGAAAACCTAACTTCATGTTGTTCTTTTATCTACAAGAATTTACTTGCGTCTCTGAAGAGTGTTAAATGCTTCTGTGATGACACCTCTCTCTCCCTGCTGTTTCACTTTTGAGCCAGAGAAAATTTAAGATAACTTTATTCCCATAAAACTTTTCAAACATTGATTTGGAGACAGATCTGAAATTCTAAATTTTAAAATGAAGGGCAGACTTTCTCTTCAGTCAAAGTAGTTATATTATCCATCTGAATCAATAAAATAGCATTTTTCGCACATCTCCTAAAGCCTGTTCCTGTTTATAGAACAGCATATCTGTGGCAAATTCAGCAGAAATTGCTTGGTTTAATTTCTAGCTGCAAGAAAAACAAATGCAGACACAGCAGGAGGCAAGGAAGGAAGGGCTGTGATAAAATAGGTTGAAGACTTGCAAAGTACTCAAGATATCTGAGGGAGAACAGTTAAGCAATACGATGTGACCTATTATAATAGTGGAAAAAATAGGTTTGGAAGTCTGTTGTTTGACTTGGCTCTAAAATGCAATGGTGAGAGCAGAAATTATACACCATTTACTAAAACCCAAGAGTGAAATATTGCTACTCTTCATACATAGTTCATAAAACAAAGTTCACTACAACCTTGCTATGAAAAATTCTGGGTGGAGTGCTCTAGTTTTTGACAAAGAAAACACAATACATTGCTAAAACTGGAATGAAATAATTTGAATTTTTTATTCCAATTCTCATCATCTCATCTGATTCACACACCTGTCAGGTCTAGTTGATGCCACACCAGATGTCTCACAAGGAGGTCACTTTATCCACATCTACACAATATCTATGCAATATCTACATCTATTAGAGTCTGGTTTAGTTAAGAACAGCTTTTACAAGTATTTTGACTCATTTTCTCTCCTGTAATACTACACACATGTGTGTTACTAAGCTCTGAGATCCTCCCCACTACTTCTGACAAGCCATTTTAGCCAATCTCTGCAGTTTTTGCTCACATGAACATACTATTTCCTCATTCTATTTACCTTATAAAGACCAAGTATTAGAAAAATAAACAAATGAGAAGTAGATTAGGAGAAAAAAAAAAAAACAATGTATGCATGGGAGAAATAAAAAGCAGCAGCAGGAAAAAAAGAAAGGATGGAATTAAAACACAGGAAAAGAAAATGTCGTATTTTAAGGAACAGAAACATGATATATTAAGTCTTGGCCTCATTTACCATGATTTTGCACTTCAATTAAATACCATGGAGACATGAATATACATTGAACAGGATAATCTTTGAATTACCTAATGAATGTGTTTCTGCTGTTTACACTTGTGAAAAAAAAAGAGTAAATTGTAATGCAATTGTTTACCAGTTGCTCAACCTTATGGAGTAACATAATTTTAAAAGAATTATATCTCAGTTATTTAATTTTTACTCCCACAAGTACGTTTTAGTTTAACTCTGCAAAACCCCAACGATATGTATTTATCTTCCTTCCACAACAAAACTTTAAAGAAAATTGTACAAAAGACAAGAAGTCAAATTGCACTTGAGGAACGATGTAAGATGTTAATTGATCTAAGAAAAATCACTTTTCAAAGAAGTTATGTTTTTCCCACACTTGCCAGATAACGCTTCTACAGTGGAAACAAAAGTTTCAAGGAGTTAGACAACTCTGACACTGTAGTGTCAAAAACTGATGTGAAATTCAATAAAGGAGGTTAAACCACATTTTTGTAACCACCTAAGCTGCTGGGAAAATCTTGTTGGATAAGTTAAACCTAAGAAATACTTTTTGTATTGTTATTAATAGTAATAAGAGACACATAATGGAAACACCAAAAAAACCCCTCTCAAATTGGAGAGAACCTCAAAAAAAAGTTCTATTTTACTTCCAGAGCCAACAAACTGCTAAAAGAACACAATGAGAAATCCATGTTTAGGCTACCAATACAAGCCTCAGAACACGACGACATCAAATGATGAATTTTTTAACCCAAAAACTGTTAGAGCAAACACAGCGTGGCCCATGTGAGCCCCAAACTCCAGCTCTGAGTTACTACACCTGCTTGGAACCACCACCTCTCACCAGTCGATAACATGAGGTGAGAGTAGCTTTGAGAAAGCATCACATCACTGGTCACAGAGCTCCTGACAAACCAAACCTTCCCTTCCCTTCCTCATTTACCCAGGTTTGTCAGTACAACCAACGTGTGGCATTGTCTTCTATCAGCAATCAAGCCTTACAATCCCTATTGACAGGACGGACAACAATCCGCTCTCGTAAAAGATTCATGGCACAACTTTGCACTCTCTACTGCTTGCTTTCTCATAAAACCAGTGCAAATCCCATCAAAAATTTAGCAGAACCCCTGCCTCATCTGTTTAGGCCTGAAGCTAGTTGCAGGGACAACTCATTAGGGACAAGCTCATTAAAACCAGCCCTGGAGCAAAAGCAGTTTGCAAGTCTCCTCATTTTTATTCACTTTCACCTAGCCATTGGAGCTCCTTGTGCTTCCCAGATACAGAGCTTCTAATGATCTGGTACAATAAGCAAGGCTGTTTCCTAGCTCACACTACACCCAGGGTTCCACAAATGCAGTTCCTTCCCTACTCCAAAGCTAAGAGAGCTCTGTTTGTTTGTAGGGCTCAGATGGTTCTGTATGGAACAGCTGCATCAGGAACCCCAGAGGATGCTCTTGTGAGTGCATCTGCAAAAGGTGACTGGGAGTAACTATCAAACACACTCTCAAATCCAAAGAGAACTCAAGATGTTCAGAACTGACAATAATGGACACACACGCTCAAGGATTCAGTGCATTGGGTATTTCATGTGGTGTTTTTAGAACCTTTTAGTAGCAAAAATAGGCAAGAATAATTTTTTGGTTTTTTAAATTAGAAAAGGGTAGGGAGGAAAAAGGCAGAAAATATTTCCTTTCTCCTTAGTAATAAATATTGTTTAGATAAAATCAGGGGTTGCATGTTGTTTACCTTTTCTGTCATTTGCAAAAGATACTTTTGCCATGAGTACCAGCTGGGAAACCTCGGTAATATCTTCTGAATTAGATGCCTATATTTAGGTATGGTATAAATAGCCCAGTTTCAAATACAACAGAATTTGAAGATCATGGTTATCCACAGTTCTGAAGATTGGTGATCCTGGGGGGATTGCAAGAGCTTCCTTGCTTCTGTCACATACAAAGAGAGCTGCAAAGGTCTAAAGAGTGCATTTCCACCCCTCTAGACCTGTGATGACAAAAGCTGGCTGCACAGGTACCTGGTGGCCAATTTGTGCACCATGAGAAGGAAAACCCATGGAGATACAGCCTGGAACGTCACTTCCTAAAAAAGGTCTTAGAAGAGCTTAATTCTAGCAAAAGTTGCTGCCATGTGCATGGCACAACTGTCCAGACATAGATGCATGCCCAGATAATGCATCAGGCTTCTGAGGAGTGTCTGACTGAATTTGGGGGAGCAAAGAACTGTCTGCACAAGCATGTTCCAACAATTCTACAGATCAGCTTTGAAAACCAACCAGATTCTACTTGCCCAGCGAAGCAGAAAAGCCAAGAATGTAACCAACAGTCAGAGTGAAGAAGCCCTCATTCTACTGCAATCCCAGATGAGTGGTTTTAATTTACATTTTTGCAAGTGTGCTAATATTCAATCACGTATTTTCACCTTGCCTGCACTTTATACACAACACTACATACAGGATACTTTCTTATTCTTGTCAAGTTCATTCTCTGCTCAGGTTATGATGGTGTGTAACAATCTCATTGACAGTCTTCAGCCCATCACCCAAGGCAGCACATCATCAAGGCCTACAGCATTTTTCAAAGTCAAAATCAAAAAGAAAAAAGGATTATTTTGCTTTCCTTACTTCTGTACAACTATGCAGCCAGAGTCAAAAGTGTTTACTTAATCTGGAAGAATTAATTATTTGGAAGATCACAGGCCAAAACTGTCAAAGACTATAAAGTCCGACACGCACAATTTTTCCTAACAAAAATATTATTGCCATGAAAACTGTTGCACCAATGTAATTACTCTGCACACTGTCAAGTGCAATGAGCACACAGCACCTCTAGCAACACAGGTGAGTTGATGGGGTGTGAAGTTTGTTTCGTGCAAAGGCCATTGCCTGGCTGCCCAACATAACAGCATCGCTTACCCAGCATCAACACAATCCCTGGCACAGATCAACAGCCCTGCACAAAATTCTCTGCTCTAAGTTAAGCAAATCAGCTTCACTTTGCACCAAAATGGAGTAGAACCATTTAATGGGTAGTTTAAGGAGCAGCTTAGAAAACAGGAAAGCACAACTCCCCTCTTTGATCGTTGTTTTAGAGAAAAAGTGGCTTCTCTCCATTCAACAGTGGGGGCTGCAATTAGTTTACACGCTGGAGTAAGAGGCACCCACACACTAAAAGAAAGTCTTAGAAGCATTATAAACTGTATTTTGCAGTGTTTCCTCTGCTTCACTGTGCAAAGGATGAAAGCTGCAACATTATTAATGCAAACCAAGTAATGAAATCAACTTTCCTGAAAAATGAGAACTTAGGGAGTAAGATATTTAAAATTAAAACACATAACAAGCTTTACAAGAAGAGAATAAAAAAAAAAAAACACCTTTATCTAATGCATTGCACAAGTTTTCAGCATTTTGAAAACATTAAAAGTGCTTATTTTTCTATTATTCTCTTGTGTCTCCATTAAAAAAGTATCTGAAGGCTGAGAACCTACATGTCATGTTAAAACCTACAGCAGATATGGAAACTTCATAAGACAAATTTGTAAAGAAGACAATGGCAATACAAATGCATTTTGAATAACAATGTTACTTTTCTCCTTTAAAAACCAATAAAAATTATCAAAAAAGCAGCTTAGCAACACAATGACCGAAATTCAAATGCTCTGAAATATAAATAAATATACATCTAATAACACTAGCTTTTTGATTCTCAAACAACTATTGTAAAACTTTATTTAATCTTCCTTACAGCTTTTCAAAGGCACCTTAGATATAACTCTGCTTTTAAATTTAACTATAAAGTGTGAGGGGAGTGGAATACAACTCATTACCATGTTAGCTCTACTTCTTTTCTAAACTATTTGCTTAGAAAAACAAATGATTTCTCAGCTTCCAAGTAAAACAAAATATAAGCAAATTCGATGTAGAGCACTTAGAAAGGATGTGAATGCATCATATATGTCACTTACTGTGTGGGGGAAAATTCGAAAACAAATAGCTCTGGAAAGGTTTTACAGCAATACTAAGTGTTAATAGCATAATATCAATAAAACTGAAAGATGTAAATAGGTAATTTGGATTGAGCATATGTATTACTTGTCATTAGTTATTAACTCTTGCTCCAAATGAACTTGCTCTAAGGCACCAACATATTTACAAATACTGTGACTTCTTTTCCTAACAGAAGTCAAAACACACCAATGCCATTAGAGACAAATTTAGTGTGGGTCCTCTAAGCAAAAATGCAATGACTTCCTTGAGCTTCATTACTAACACAAATTCCCCTTATTAAAAATTCCAAACAAATAGGTGTTTCACACTAGGTCTACTTCTAAAATTGCTTTCTTTTTTATTCCCAGGGATACATCAAGAGCTGAGGGAGAATTCATGCAGTATAGATCAGTCAGGCATTGACAGCACATCACACTTTGACAAGCTGCTTGGCTCTGTTTAAAGTCTAAGTTAGGCCTTGGCCCATCAAGGCCACGGCTATTGAATTATTGACAGCCTCTCACTGTGGCGCAAAGGGAAAGAGTGCTACAGCCTCAGCTCAGTAAAGATGAAATGGAAACCCTCTCTGAAGCTTACTTTAGCACGTTAAAGGAGTTTTAATGGTCTTGTTTAAAATTCAGCAAGAGAATACATTACACTGATTATATTTTCACCGGCTAAACAAAAAGTTTGCGATGCTGTGGAGATTATAAATGAAAGGGAAACGACACAAAGTATGAACTTGAGCTATACCAAGAAGCTGACTAACATTCCAAACTCACACCAAATCATTCAGCTGTACAAGTTTCAGAATTTTCACCACTCTGTGCTGTTATACCTAGTGCAATCAAGGGTTAACAATATTGCAGAGGTTCATCACCATCCCAAAATACAGGCTGGCTTTTAGAATAGCTCCTTTCTGCTGATGCCCTTAAATCTACAAGCCAATGCAATGGCCAGTCCATGCTTACAGTTTGCCATCCCCAATAGTTCTCTCTCTCTTTTACTTTCTGGTTATCAGAAGTGCACTAAGGAGTGTCAGTAAGGAACTAGCCACCCAAAGTCCAGTTTGTTTTCCCAGCAGAACTCCTCTACAGAGTAAACCACCATTCCCCCACAACTAGCTGATTAACAATTCTCATATTCTTACATAATTCCTTTTCTTCTTCAAATTTATACCTGCCAAGCTTTGCTTGCATTTTAATAGCTGATGTCAGACAAGCAACAAGCAGAAAGTTCCACCTCAGGACTATAATTTTAAATACAATGAGACTCACATCAACTGACGCACAGACATGTGGAAAATTATTCCACATGGACTTCTAAAGTGCATCCTAAAAGCTTCAAAGAATGAGGACAGTTTTTAAAGAATTTAAAACGATGATCAGGGAGGGGGTTTGGGGGGGTGTTAAGCAATTTGTCTAACGTGACCCCATACTCATTTCTCCAACATCATTTCCAATATGCTGCCTCCTGTCAAATCAACAAAGAGAGCCAAACAGCACATCTAAATTTGTGTTCATTTGCCTTCTGCAGGATTATCTTTGCCACGTCAAGCATTATAAGTAAATCAAAGATGCTTCTCAGGGGCTGTAAGAGTGGGGCTAATCTCCAGACAAATATTTAGAAGGCAGCTTAGCCTGTTCTGGCTTTAATAGTTTCCAACTGATTTGACTTATTCTAATTACAGCCTTTACGTTATAAAAGCCATTTTTATGTTGCTGAAGAGCAGTTTCACTGCAAATACATGAAATTTTGCTGAGTTTCTGTTCCCATGTTGATTATGGAAATGGTACTCTACAGCTTTCCTCTAATTAGAAAAAACACACTTCACACAGCATCAACAATTTTTAACATTAATAACAGAGTGACAGTGTCCTTTTGTGTGTCTTTAAATAACTTCTCAAAATATGACACCACAAAGCCACTGCATCCCACTTGGGTATCACACTCAGAGCAAATTTCACATTTTTGCATATTATATTTATTCAAACACAGAACAGCATCTTTGAAGAAGCTGTTTAGTAATTTAACCTAACAGAGTAAGATAATTAAACTTCTGGATAATCTGTGTTGAGGTGCTTTCCAAACCCATGAACTTGAAAAATCCAAATGCTCATATACAAAGCAAATTATACATCTCCTTTGACAAACCAGACACCATGGCCACCTACTACTTTGAGTATTTCCTTACCTCCCTATCATTCCCCATAATGAACAGCCAGCTGAGATAATGCAGTTTTGCTTTGAATCAACTCACAGACATTTCTGGCTGCAACCCAAATGCTGGAAACAAGAGAAATCAAGGCAGAGGAGTCAAAGAACACGTAGCATAAGTCCATTCCAAATTCTATACATTATTAAGTAATGCTTCCCTAGAACAGGAAAGACCTTTTCATTTACTGTCAAAGCTGAGCCTGGAAAAAGCAGTCATGATGAAATATAAATAAAGCACGTGGTAATACAGATTATTTCTGCTGTGACTTTATGCAACAGACCACTCTGAACACTGCAAACGTCCCATCTCTGTGCAGAGTTAGCAACAATATTGTGATACGATGAGAAAAACAAAAAGGGGATTAAAGGACTAAAAGCTGCTATGATTTTATTAGGTATAGAAAAGATGCTTTAGGAGTCAAAACTGAAGGAAAAGGAAGTTTCCACACTGGGGATATATATGCTTGACAATATGGAAACATCACATTCAGTACTGAGAGTTCTCAAATCAAACCACTGTAGGATAGAACAGAACACCAGGCAGCAGAACTGAGCTGCAGAAGGCATTTTCAGCATGACCTCTCTGTGAAATAACAGGCAGCACTATCACACAGTTTTGCACAGTGCTGTGACAACAATGTCTCCAAGTTCCTCCCATTTCTCTGAAAAACCCAGACTTGCTGACACAATCCCTGTGAGGTGTCAACAAGAAGCATTTATATGTCCCCATTTGCTAGAATGGAGGGCATCAATTACTCAGGCATCAATTTTGACTGCTTTATTATTCTGGAGACTTGTTCCATAATAGCTTGTTATCCTTTCTGTAAAAATTAAAACTCTACTATTAATAACTCTTTGACAAGACCTCAGATCTCAATTACATTAATAATAAATTCTTGGCTTCATGTGTGAGTTCCTCATCTTTTTCATCCATAACTAGATTGTGTAAAATTGACGAAGAAACTGGAAAGAAAGCAAAACTATATGAGATTCCTCAAAAAGAACTTTCTAGCCTCCTGCTCTGCTCGGCTTACAGACATCCTGAAATGAACAAGCATTCAGTACATTCAGCAACCCCTCTTGGTTTTATCAAAAGTTTTGGCAGGTTGAAGAACCTGATAAAAGCACACAGTGGAGCAGCTGGGAGCAGAAGGCTCCATTATTGTGTCCCTGTGGTGGATCCTGGGTTTCTCTGATTTAGAACAAGCAGACAGAGTGGTGTGGTACCAGCCCAGTAATGGAATGAGCTATTTGTGTTCCAGGTACACTCCTGAGCCACACAACCTCCTGTGGGTGCTTCCCCACAGCCCCCTGAGAGTCTCTCTTTTCCAGACTGAGTGTCAGCCAGGTATCATGAACAGTGGGGATGGCAGACAGCCAAGAGCCTCTTCCTAACACACTGCACAGATCCAATAAAAGGGATATTTTTTTTTTTCTGAACTGCACATCCTCACTTCATTGCTCATTTTAGCACTTATACAACCTATTACACTGTTAATCCTGTAGATCTGGGGTGGAAACACTGAAGAACAGAAAATTATAAACATGACTACTCCTTTACTTGAAATATCACATCCACTGGGCACATGTCACATCAGTTCTGCAAAGACTATATTGGGTCTGCTTGTAACCCAAATTTAATTTGGTTTAGGTCAACATATTTCTCATGGTGCTTCTATCAAACTCATCACAGAAGCAAAATCTCTATCAGTCTTACAGTTGTCCAAATTATACCTCCAAAGCCCTGCCATCTTTAGTTAACCTTCAAAGGATGAGGCAGGATTATCTTCGCCCATAGCTTTCACACTTGAATCTCTAAGTTACCACAAACTAAATAATGACCATAAAAGATCCTCAGGAAAGGACCAAAACTGATCAAGTGGGAGGAAATCACAAATGCTTACCTTTTACTGCTCTATAGAAAGAAGCATATATAATATCAGAATCAGTGAGTCACTTTTCCAAGGTATTAAAGACAGCACAATAAGCATTTCAGAGGTGATTATCTTCCACTTGGATATCCCAGCACAGTCTGATGTTTTCTACTGTTGTGAGGAAATAGACTCACTGCTGTGAGGAAATTGAGGTCTTGGTGTGTCTGGGAACAGAATTATTAGCAGAGCTGCTCTGACTGTACAAAACTTTTTGGGTTTTTAAACCAGTTCTTCCTAAGGTAATCCCTCCTTAACAATACAGAGTGTGACTTTTTCTTTTAGTAAATATATGTTTTCCCTCTCTTTCTACAGCCCTAAAGAGCCAACATGTCACGTGTCTCCCTATCAGGGAAAAGGTTAAACTGGATTGTCAGACAGGACAAGTTTGTTATTAGTGAACCCTGGGTTTTACATCTATGGAAAAAGTCATTAAAGCATTCAGATGTTTGTACAGAAATGACTTTGCAAGGAGCACAGGGGCTAAGTTGATAAACAGTTTCACATTTTAAAAGAAAAAAAACTACCAAATATAGCACAGATATTCCATCTTATAGTTTATATCAACATCTCTCTGCAGAGGATTAAGACAGTATCCTTGCAAAAGGCACATTATCTCTCATCTAGTTATTACCTGGCCTTTGCTCCTGAGGAAGAATCTTTTACCAAAGAACAGAATAAATGCTCAAAAACACTGGCAAAGGGGCTGCTAGAATTTTATATCAAAGAACTATTTCCCACCAAAACAGAAGAGAGCCATAAATTCTATAAAGTTTTTAAACTATACCATAAAATTTAAATAAGAAAAATATCCTTGACATTCTACAGAAGTTTTTTCATGAACCTGAATAATGTTTTGGAGTCAAATCAGTCATCAGAATAACTTCTGCCTTAGATTGTCAATTTTGCTTGCTTACATAGGATTTTGTTTTGGTTTTGTATATACCAACTTCTGTAAGCTCACCATAGACAATTTCAGGGAAAAAAATTAAATAATGTACCAAATTCTGAATCCGAACTTGTTTAAATGAAAAAAAAAAAAAGGAAAAAAAGGTGAAATTTAATGTTATTGACAAAAAAGAAAATACAACAAAGAAACACAACTTCAGACATTTAAAAAAGAAAGCTAGAATTCATTCTCCTATAAAAAATACTTATGCTTACAGTTGGATAAGAAATCTTCAAGGTTGACACTCCATTTCCATAGCATCTGCTGTCCAAACACATCATATTTGCTCTTTAATTAAGAAAGGACTTACAATGTCCTATACAGGACATGTGAAGTTCCAAATGCAGTTCTGAGCTGTCCTGATTTGAATATAAATAAACGAGCACAAGACACATTTTTTAAATATTCTGTATGGTGAGAGGGAACATAAAAATGTTCCTGAATCTACCCAGTTAGTTTTTTTTTTTTTGTTTTTTTTTTTTACTTATTTTCCTTCTTTCCTCTCTCTAACATTGCCATGACTCAGTGATGAGCTTCCAGGAGGGGCTCTTTCCAAAAGTGGTGCTGGTTTTGAAGCTGCTCCTGGCCCCTCTCACAGGCACCCCACCAAAATCTGCACAGGAACATGGGTGAACAAAGGATTTAACTTTGGCTGAATTAACCCAGGGAAAACTGGTCGGCTGCACCCAGATGAGTTTCCTGCTTTGGTTCAGCGAGCAGCTGCACAAACACTCACACAGGTACAAGGAAGGGCAGGACCTCCCTATTCCTTGCAGTGTTTTCTTATTTCCCCCAGGACCCAGGTGAGGATGGAGCCACATTTTTCCACTCTCCACAGAAGCAGCCAAGAGAGTAATGGGAAGTACAAAAGAAGATTCTATCAGCCTTTTACTGATTGTCCCCTGTAGAGTGCAGACAGCGAAAGTACTAGAAATGCTTTGGGTTTAAAATTTTTAATATATGCTCCAAAAAAAAAAAGAAAAAGGAAGTTCTCTAGGAGTTTATTATAAAAGTAACACAAGAGCAGTCAAAATATGAGCCTTAGCTGCTCAGTCACACCACATATGGAGTCACTGAAGCCTGTTCTGCCTCCCCACTCCTAAAACTCTGGTAGCGTGAACATTACAGGCCTGGCTTCACTAAAGGACAGTCTGGGCCTCAATAAAAGCACTGCTCATTGCACTTCAATTTTTAAAAGCCTTTTCTCAGAAATGAGACTCTAAAACTACCTGCCAACCAGGTCTCCTCTGATACACTAAAGCCTGACCTCCAAAGGAAAAAGGAACACGAGTAACACCAAAGGTCACTGTTTGACGTTCCATGTCTGTATTACACACCATACTTCACTACAATTCAATTTTATTCTTAGAGACCAAACTAGATTTTTTATTGTGGAAATTGCCAAAGCAGACTTCCCCCCTTTCCCCTTAGCAGTTTTCTCTTTTTTATCCCAAAATCACGAACTACGAAAGCAGGACATCCCAATGGTATCTAAACAGCCATTATGAAGCAAGAAACTGCACTGTGAAGGAAGCAGAACATCAGTGTTCCAACAGATGATTCCCTCAAAGAGAAGGAAAATGACCTGCATGCCAATGCCACAGCTCAGGAGGGTCTGTGGCTGCAAGCAGATCTGAGTTGGCTCGTGATTCATCACTGGGCAGATGCACTCTGAGAGTCCTGCAGTCTTCATCCCTTCCGTCTTGACACGCTTGGGTTTTCCTTCCAGAGCCCAGGGCAGGGGAGGCTGAGCACAAAGTTTTCATCCTGACAGCCTCACATCCTGTCCTGAGAATTTCCCTTGGAAGTAAAAATCATTTCCAGCCCCAACCAGAATACAGGATACCCACAGCATCCCCGGGAGAAAACCTGTGCTGCATTAGGTGGAGCAGGGTAATTGTAGGACTCAAAGTAGGACTTCAAGGATGAAAGAACAAAATCCTGCAATGGCCAATTTTATAATTAATCTTTGAGAAAACTACAGGAAGCTGTTATTGTAATGAAATCTGAATCCATTCTCATTTCATCCATCTCACACTATTTTTTTTACCTTTACCCATCATTAACAGTCCTGGCTCCTTCAGGGCAGCAATTTTGTACCCTTCCATATCTATGCAGCCTTCACACATTTCTAGCCTCCAATCACCAATTAAACACTGTTCTACTTCTCTGCTACACTTGTCCATTACCTCAAGCCTTCCAAAAAAAGAAAAGATGGAAAGAAAAGTTGAACAAAGTTACAAAGTCTGTTGATACGATATAGAAATCTGACTTTTAGATAAATCTACTATCTTTAAGTCTAAAAAGTACAAAAAATAATGTTTTCCCTGATCATAATCACCAGCTAATGACCAAAAATAGTTTTTGCTAGCATAACTGTGCAAATCTAAAATTCCAGCTATTTCAACAGCACTTCAGAAAAACCAGAGATGCTCCATTTTCTATGAAAATGGCACAGAGTAATGAGAAACAAAGGTTATTATTCAGTGTCCCTAAAAACAATGCATTAGCAGTATTTCACCCTAGAACTAAGGCACATTAACTACTTAAATAAAAAAATAGACTTGAAAGACCTGGACATGCAGCAGTCCTACAGGTCGGGAAGACAGATGTGCTGCCAGTCCTCTGTGATGTGTCCTGCAAAGAGACTACAAATATTTTCTATGGTTCTGCATCCAGTACCTTCAAAAAGCATGAAATCTGACCCAGAAATAGTTCTGAGAGGCCTCTTTTTAATTTATTTTTTTGCTTATGGTTTTATAATACCAAAAGCTCATCGGTTTCTACATAATAGAATTTGTGATATGCTTAATGTTTAGTATTTGCCACATAAAGAAGAAACACAAATGAATATACAAGAGAAAACGGTCTATGCATGTCTACCATTTCCAAGGAAAAGACAAATGACAGGTGTTATTACTTTGCTCCCTTATAAAAATTTATGGGATTCATTTTTGCAGTCATATTAAAAATGAGAAACACAATGTACGATTGAAGACAAAATAATAATGACCAGAGAATAACAGGGTTCCCCAACAAAATGTTTCCTGCAAAATGGGTTCTGTAACAGAATTCAGTTACATCTTGGATTCCCTCCTGGATCCAACTCCATTCCAAAGTATTTAAGACAATACGGGATTTTTTTGGACTAGTGGGCCTAATAAGGGGAAAGTTTTTTCTATGTAGCTGACAGCTCCAGCAGGACAACAGCAACATGAGAGAGGAAAAATAAAGAGCAGGAATTCTGGAGTAACCTGGTTCAGGCTTTGTTCCTGCTCAGTCAGCTTTAGCCAGCCAAATGAAAATAGGCACATAACACTGGCACCAGGGTTTTCCCATACTTTGTATTTCTCTTAAAAAAACCCCAAAACCAATCACACAAACAAACAACACCAAACAAAAAAAAACAAACCCACAGAGCAAAGCAATGTTTATTGTTTTTGCAGAAAATATGCTTCAAGACACATCAACATACATGACAGACCTGTGGCACATCCAGAAATGGACACATTTTACAATTTCAGGATGGACAGATGCATTTATTTATCTATAGAGGTATACTGCATAGGAAATTATCTCTCAACAGCATGAAAACAGAAAACTTTGTCCAGTTTTGTTTGTTCTTGTCCTGTAGGATCAAATCAGATAGTTAGTAGTCATGACAGGTGACATTTTTAAGGCATCTGTGGCTCTCAGTGGGATGAGCTGGCTGAGCCTGAGCCCACACATAATCAGTGTGTGTTTTCTATATCTTAGCAGTCCACTTCAAATTGTCAATACATGCCAAAGTAACTTGCTCATATTATTTGCTCTAAAACATGTAAACTATTAATTAAAATATATTCACTAAGGTATTCCTGAAACACACCTTTACTATCAACAAAGTAGAAAGGAGATAAAGAAGCTTAAATGATAGCAGCTGGACATTTTTCACATTGTATGTCACAGCAGAATTCTTTTTAAATCCATTCCTATAGTTTCTTTAGAACAGTTTAAAATAATTAACAGCTCTGTCAATAAAGTAGGAAAGAATAAAACAGTGCATTTTTTAAAAGCAAAACTTTTAAAAGCAGAGAATACAGGCTTCAAGTGAAGATTCTGTATCATAACAATAAAACAATTAACCCAAATCTAATCCTTGATATGTTTTAGAAGTGGGTGAAACTAATAAGTAGTAAATATTCAGCAACTTTCACAGAGGCCTCTCATACTTCCTTGTAAATACTACTTGGAAAAGTTAACTCTCCGTTGCCAGCCTTTCCCTGGTGCTGCTCTCACTTGTAAACGAATGCCATTATCACTTCAAAAGTATGACATCAGTTACCTGTCACCAGGCTTGCAATTAAAGCACTGTTTAGAGAAAGTGGAGTCTGCTTGTCTATTGATGCAGGGCGACAATTGTCTGTAATTTTACTCGGGGTTACATGCATGCGCTGATAAAAGATGAGACCTGTTAGTGTCACTGTTTTGCTTTCATCTTTAGCTATTCTGCTTTACTCTTTTTGTTCTCTAATTTAAAAAAAAAAAAAAATGCTCATTGCGATGTTTTAAAAGAAATCCCAAGTCACATTAAAATAGCGCTGGAAGCTGAACACTGTTATTAGATAAAAGTGGCTCTAATGCATTAGGAGGTGTTGAGTTAATAGGAAAACAGCTTTGATTCAGTAGCCTCTGTCTGACGTGCCACTACAACAGAAGTAAAAAGGCAGTGGGCAACTCCCCTCTAATCACCTCCTGTTAGCTGCAACTATAGGCAAATTGCTGGTGAGGATTAAGCGGGGAGACTATCACAGGATCAGTGTCAAGCAGAAAAAAGACTCAATTTGTGAGCAATCATGACTCCCTAATCACTTCTCTAAGAGCTTTAGGAATTACTAACAGTAGTCTTTAGAAGCGTGGGCACATCATAAGTGCCGACCTGCAGAGATAAGGAATTGCTTTTGACCAAAAAACGTATGATTACGACAGATAGAACAGTTAAGGATATAGATAATAAAATAAATGATGGCTGAAAAAACACAGAATTTGCCTTCACCAACAGTGTGCATCTTCAGATGACTGAGATTATGATATATGTGTGTCAACATTGTGACTGCAAGCTGAGATAAGGAAAGGCTTGTATGGTTTGGAGGCAGCATTAGAACAAATCTGTCAGCGACAACGAGAAGAAAATACCGTACTACTGCAATACTGTTCCACCTATGAACAGTGGAGGGGATTCTTCCCAGAACATATTTTCCAGTAGCTGCTACAGAATTATTCCTGGTCGATTTTTTTTTTTTTTTTTTTTTATTCCCAGCTATTTTTACTTGTGGTAAAAAATACAAATAAAATGAAAAATGCAAACACCTGCTATTTAATTTGGAGACAATCTTATTGATATTGACTTCAATTTTTTTTATGTATCATAACCCTCCATTAGATCATAAAATTCAATAAAAACTACAAGCACTAGCCTTGTAACACCTGACAGATCTATAATTGTAGGGGTCAAAAAATCAACATGCCCAATAAATGCTACCATTTTAGAGATTACAAAGTTTATTCTGCCTTTGTAGTCTGAGTTGCAAAGCTATGGGCTCAACTGCTCAATCAAAAATTACTTTTCCTGCTATGGTTTACCATGACCTAATCTCTTAGTATCAAGAAGAGCAAAATAAATGAATAAGCTGCAAAAAAAAGTACAACAAAATACATTGTTTAAAATAAGGCATTACTTGATCCAGGCACATCAGGCTATTGCTCACCGAGAGTAGATGGAAACACATAACACATGCAAATGTCAGAATGAGACCTGACTCACAAATACAGTTATTGTTTTCAGGCTTAAATATGTTTCAGCAGAAAAAAAAAAAAAAAAGGAGCAGTTATAGTAAAATCAAAACAGTTCTTGTGAAATAAAATGTATTATCATTGATTCTCTGCTAAGAACAAGCCCCAGCAGTTGCAGTGCTTTTGTTGCACTGCAAGCCAAAGTGCTCATGCATATCAAGACTTGCTACCACTAACATTAATACAGAGAAAAGGGATAAAACACAATTAAGCCCCAGCAATCAATCAATGACAATTCCTTCTACTAACGCACTGATAATCTCAGAGGCAATGAAAATAAATAAATAAGCCAAACAAAAAACCTCTGCCCCCAGGTCTTACACGCATCTCGAACTTGAACTGGAAACAGCATAATAACATTATAAACTACCTTCCAGGGACAAAACAGGCCCTTCCACAGAAAGGTAAGCATTCCCAATAAAGAGTAACTGAAAATTAACAATGACAACATGTGCACTATGCAGAATTATGAGCAGTATTATTAAAACAATACCAAGATACATTGATACCAAGAGACTGTTACACCAGCTCCCTTACAGCACACACTTGTAAAGACTGACAAGAAAAAGAATAAGTTTATGAAATAATTCCTTTCAGCTAAATTCTAGAAGACATGCCATATGGATTTTCAGTATCTATATGGGATTTGGACTCATTCATTCTTATGGTTCCCTTCCAACTGGAGATATTATTCTATCATAGAATGTGCTTAATGCCTATATGTATGTTGTCTATGTTGGTATTAGGTAAGAAATCTTTTGTCTTTCCTATATCAGTGCTTTTAAATCACGAGAGAAACTATGAATACATTTCTTTTTTTTTTAACTAAAGTTTAAATTAAAACCAGTTGCAATGCATGTTACTTAAATTCAAAATAGCTCTATAGTTATATTCTTCTTCTTTCCTTATCACTTGAGAAGTATTGAATAGGTCAGAAAGTACAGCACCCCATCCTACCTTCAGAAAAAACCACATGAAGAGTGTTTTCTTGATGCATTGTCTCGTCTGCTCCCTTCCCAAAGAGAACTACCAGCTGTATGTACACACACGTATTTATAAAATTATTTGGTGCTACTTTACCAACATTTTAATGACTAAATTTTGTACATTTTGTAATGTGCTTCCACACAAGAAACCCTCGGTATTTCAACCGCATTACACCGTGAGCTAACAAAAGCAAACGCCTTCACGCTGCTATTTTAACTCGGCAGAACAAAACGCATGGCACAGCATCCCTAACGCAGCAGCAACTTCGCGCAACTCATCGAACCCGGAGCTCAAGATGGAGCTGGCCTCCATCCCCCATCCCCTTTATACGGACTGGACACATGACCTGGTCAGCGAATCACGGGCGGGAGGAAGGCCGGCGGTGTCCCCGCAGGTGCCCCGCACGCAGGTGGGGCCGGCACCGGGACCGGGACCGGCACCGGGACCAGGACCGGGACCAGGACCGGGACCGGGACCCGCACGGAGCTCCGCGGCTGCCCCGCACCTGCCCCGCACCGCCAGCTGCGGCCGGAGCGCTCCGCCGAACACCACCCCAACTGACCGGCAGATAATTTTCCCTCTGCCATCCCAAATATTTCTCGTGGCAACGTGTCTTGTAAAAAAAAAAAATTAAAAAAAAAAAAAAAAAAATTCCTTTTTGACTGAGGGAGTAATGGTGCAGAACAGGCACTGGGAATTAGACTGCAAATCGGNCCCCACGAGCATCACCAACAAAAAAAACCCGCATTTTTTTGTCCCAATTACCTACCATTAACCCCCATTTTCTCTCTCCATTTGCACCCTTCTCTATGCAATCAAGGTTTCTAAAGGGCCGTTTTTAATGAGCTGGAATAAGGAGAGGCAATGTTGGTCTGCCCGTGCAGTGCAGTGCTCTCTAAACTAACAGGCAGACACTGCAACACATTTCTTGCCTTCTAGGTCAGCATTAACTCTAGTTTTAGCAGTTGTAGCTAAAGGCAACTGTACTGTGATCAAGCATCTCAGGGATGGTTTTCCTTTCTTTCTCTTTTTTTTCTTTTTTTTTTTTTTTTCTCCTTTCTGTTGTTGCTGCTTCGTTGCAGAATCCCCTATTTTAATATACAAACTCACCCCACTGTGAAGTAAGCCCTTGCAGGGTTGGGTAGCCACGAGAATATTAGTGGCTAGTGGTTAGCTCCATGGGAAGGGAAAAAAAAAAAAA
>VZRF01009678.1:1006639-1049679 GCA_013396875.1 Vireo altiloquus
AAAAAAAAAAAAAGAGAGAAAGAAAAAAAGGTGGGGGGAAGAAAAAGAAAAGCTTTCTTTAAAAAAAGGCAAAGCGTCAGGGGTATGCGTAAGGGAAGGGAAAAAGGATGGAAAATTAATAATCCAACAGGCAGGTTTCCTCAGTGTTATTAATCATGCTGCTTCTCACAAGCTAGAGAGGAGCTGAGATTTGCACATGGAAGGGGAGGGGAATGTTCACTATTGGCCAACGAGCTCATTCCTATACATCTCAGCCAATCCTTCTTTTTTTCTTTTTCTTTTTCCTCCCCCCTCCCCCTCCCCCCTCGCCTTAAGGTACAAATATATCTGAGAAGCAGTTACAAAACCCTGGAAGATGAAAAATCATGCTCCCAGGCTAGGCAATGCTTGGTCCAGTTAATACACTATAAACTTTATTTGAGCTGACTTCTCATTTGATCCCCTTGTGACAGGGTCAGTGAACGGCAAGCAATTCCATCCCAAATCATGCCATAATCGAATTGCTGCCTATTTCCCGAACCTATAATGAAAAAGGCAACCGAAATAATGCAGGTAATGTTGGCAGCCTCCCCTTGCTGTCGTACATTATTACTGCCGATTGCTTGCCTCCATTTCCCCTGTACTCTAACAATGAATATATTTCACAGCTCACTTGCTTTCCTGTGTGGGTGGTATGGCATAGACACCTACATGATATGAAAGAAAATCTAAAACAATAGGGTTTTGTTTCTGTGCACAGCACCTAACAGGCTGCTGGTAGGAAAGGCAATTTTGTCAAACTGCTACAGGAAAAAAACAGACTAGTGAGGCTTAAACAAGACTTTGGGTAAAAACACCACCCAACTTCTTTTTTATCTATTTAACCTCAGCTTCATCTGATCACCTACATAATGATTCAAGCATTTATTGGCAGTCTTTACATAAATTGCATTATACAGCTGCTCCTAAAACGTTATTTTAAAGTTAGGATTTCCTAAACAAACTACTTTAGAGACACAGGAGGTATTTCTTTGCCTACACGTTCTGAAAGATCCACATATTAACAGCCTGAGAATTAGCTCCACTCGAAACAGGAGAATCTCTACCTATTCACTGAGTTATCTCAACTACTGAAGCAAAATCTTCAATTTTTTGCTCTCAGTTATCCTCTGTCTGTAATGACAGCAGGACACAGAGCAGACAAAGTGCTGCAGGGTTTAGGTTACAGCCAGCCTGTTTAGCACTCCTGACCACTACCAGCCTAGACCATGACTGCTTTGAAAAACACAGACTGGGGCTGCATAAAGCAGGCAGTAATCATGAGGTAATTACATTTTCAAATGACATAAATTAACCACAATTGTGAGAAATATTCCCTTTGATCCACCGCTGGATGGCATAAATATGACTGTTTATATAACCCTTTACTTTGAATCTCACTTTAGAAGAGTTTGAAGCATGAAGCACGCAAAGCAAAGACTTATGTAATGAACAGAAAATATATTTAATAAGGACAAGGCAATATTCCAAAAATGCACACAATGAAAAGCAATGTGAATAAGACAATACAACAATATCCTATGCAAAATCCCAGTGCTGGCAGCCTTGAACTCTGTTACAGCCTGAGTCCAGACCTCAATTTCTATCACCCCACGCCAGGGCAAGCCACAAGACCAGTCCAAATGGGAAATTCAACCCACGTTTTATTCTGACCTATGAAGACATTTCAGAGCAAATACACTCACCCATTTTATCATAAATCAGCATCAAACATTTGGATCAAGTTATTTATCACCTCATGCCCTGACATAAAGAGGAAAAACAATTTAAAGACATCACAGCTGGAACACAATGAGAATTCTGACTTTATGTTTGAAATTACCACTGGTACATTTCTATTAAATTGGAACCTTTGATGATATTTACAAAGCTAAACACTACGGTGTACAACTGCAGATTTAAATGAGAACACTTTACCACATGGAAGTGACTTTCAAAACACATATTTTAATTTTATCTGGATTATAATTGCTAATAAATGATGTTTTCATTAATTGGCCAGAACCCTCACTTCATTATCACAGACAAGAGAAACAGGGACTGTAAGTAGGCATTGTAATTTTAAAGTAATGCAATCCTTCATCTGACTAGAATACAATATGAATATTTCACTATTTGAATGACTCTAATTTTTCACTTACTGCTCAGGCAGAACTGATTCGAGACAGCATTCCATTTTTTTAAAAAAAGATGCATGGGTTCAAAAGTGCATGCCAACATATGGACATAGAGTAATTCTTTAAAAACTCAGCACTGGAGGCTATGAAGAGCAGATCTTATACAGAAAAAAAAAGATCAATATAAAGAAAAAATTGTTCCAGATGTAATTGAAGTCATACATTTTTACATGACTTCTGCTATACACCCAATTACTGCTATTTATCAAACAGCAGACAACATTGAACCTGGCAGCATAAAAAACAAATTTTACTAAGTTAGGAAAAAAATAAAAAAAAAAAGAAAAGAATCATCAGAAAGGGAAGGAAAAAAGATACAAATAATAAATAATTCAATATTCCTGAGGAAAGCTCTTGCAGAAAAGGCCTGACTGATTCAAACATCAGACGTGAGGCTGACAAGAGATATATCGATTTAGACAATTCTATCATTATTATTCCAGCCCGAGTCCTTCAGAAAAGCTGTTCTTTTTGCCCCTGTTTTTATTGCTGTAACTACCAACCTTTCCTCTTCTACCTTCCTCTCTTTGAACTTGTATTCATTAGGGCTTTATTCTCAGCACAGCTATAAAACAGTAAACAGAAATCCTGGTCTCACCTATTTGAAATCTAAGTTCAGTTAAAGATACAATGGTGGAAAATATTTGCTTTATATACATGCGACTTCAATGCATCCTTAAAATAGGTCAAGTGCTTCTTGAAGGTTCTAATTATAAGAACAGGCCTTCAACTTCAGGATTAAATACATGCAAGATGACAGCACTGTTTATCTCCAATTTAACTTTGCTAAATTCAGACCTTTACCAAACTTACCAGCAACTGCCCCAAAGTTTACTTTATATGTGGAGGTAAACTTTTTTTTTTTTTTTTGTTTTACACAAACTGATGTTTTAATTTGTTTTCTACCCTAAACAGGACTATACAACTGTTCTCAAAAAAAAAAACCCTAAACAACCAAAACTCAACCCAAAATCCTTGCAGGACAACGTAGATCAGTAAAATGAAGCTGTATAATTACTGGAAGAAAGCATTCCTCCATTAGGCATCTGCAAGCAGAACTATTTCTTCACTGTTCGATGTGTTAATTACAACTAGATAGGATATGCCACAGAAAATTAACAGTCTTGCAAAGACATCAGAGGTAAACACACAAAACAGGAGCTGCTTAAGGGTCAGGAGAGCAAGTCAATTTTGAAGAAAGATAAAAGAACTGTCATGTATATGATTGCTTATGAAAGAGAAGAGGGCAATCCTGGCTTGTTATCATCAGTTAATTAGGCACTACAGTCAGGCGTGCATACACTGCAACATTTGCCATGGTAATCAAATGTATTATTCAAATGTGAAACAAAACAAAAGCAACTGCAACTCTGACAGGGGAGAATGCAATCTGCCCACACAAAGGTGCTGAATTAACTTTATCTGTTAAAAAGAAGCTCAGGAAGATGTCATATGAACTTTCTCAAACCGCACTGCCTTGAAATTCAGACTACAATTCCACTTCTAAAGAAAATGCTCTTTTCCAAATTTGATTCACTTGTGAGGTGATGACCTTTGCAAGCAAAGACAAGGGTAATGAAAAGCAATTGATAGTGCAGTAGGATTCTGTTATGTCTTTAATATAAATATGACACTGAGACTAACAAATGCACTCTTGACAAAGCATGCAATCTCCCGAGCAAAAAGAAAAAGAAAGAGCAATATACCACATTTTCCCTGTCCTGAGCCACAACTGCAAGCAAAAATGAAACTAATAACTGCTCTGCAACGATGTGATGATACCATGTGATAACTACGCTGTCTCATTAAGGCTTCTACCACATTACTGAACAACCAGTCCTTTTTCAGTTTACACAAAATGGATACTTTTGGTGCTAGTTTTATTTGACCAGACAGAGAACATCCAATACTAAGTTTGGTACCAAAATTAGGATATTTGCCAGGGAATGACCGAAAGATAATGGCTTCTCATGTGTTAATATTAAACTTTCAAACAACATAATTTTCAGATCATGTGTTTCCTTTAAGCAAGACTGGCAAGGAAAATCCCACTGGACTTTTTTTTTTCAAGGAAGCTGAGTATCCTTAGAGGAATAACAAAAGTTAAGCTCTCTGCTAGGACTATGGAAAGGGAGAGCAGGACACACCTCCACAGGAAAACCTGGGAGAATTGGGAGGGAGAGACTGCAATGAGTTTATTAGCTCCTAATCTCCAGGAGGATGGTGAAGGGCCTGGAGAAGAGCAGATCAGTCAGACAGAAGTGCCCTGCCACCCCTGTGCAGGAGCCTCTGAGCTACCATCCCATGCTGCTTGCTCAATGCCCCCTGTGTTTGCACAACAAATGCCACTAGGGAACCTCTGAAACTGTGATAATCTGACAGGGTTTTATCGTCCCCTGCCTCCATCCTTTCCTGAAGCATGGGAACAAACCCCCCAGGGCAGGGGCTTCTCAAACCAGCACCGTGACACTGATGTGGAGAGTCACCTTCTACCAAACCCCAGCCACGGGGCAGACACAGACCACGTTCCTCAGGAGGGAGCTCTCCCTGTACTCCAGACCTACTTCTGCAAGACTAGGAAACCACTGATACTTTCTCATGCCCATTTTGAAATTCTTCAAACATTTTCCAACTTCATATTCTTGCATAACAACTACAGCTTTCTTGTATTCTGCCAAAAAAACCACTGACAATACAATAAAGAAAAACGTCCTTGCTGAGTGTGCAGGTACTGACCAACTTCAGTGATTAAATTATTCTACAAATATCAGTGAAAAGAAGTAATAAAAATACAAAATTATGTAGCAGAGTATTATCTATTATGTTATTATTTTGAAGACAGCTGCCATCAAAAGATATATATCCCCAGTGAAAATCAATGCAAATAGAATTTATCTAACAAATCTGTATTATTTTTTTGAATGTCTCTCCTTTCCAATCCCTCCTTTTCCTGCACAACATTCTCAGTGTTTGACTATCTCAATCAAATACTATGGGAGAAAATAACACAATACAGAAGTCACTCTTCTGATCAAATTAGGCTAACACGGATCAATATGAAACCTCAGTGCATCTGCAATCTCAGAGTCTTCAGTGTCCAGGCATTCAGCAATCTGTGAGAAAGAAGTAATATCTGTTTCTTTGACACGGACATTTTCTTTTAGTCAGTCTGTCACTTCCGATTTCAGTTAACACACTGTTGCATGCAGCTCATCATTGGACAAATATTACAGTCCTATCGAGTACAAAACGGGAGGAATTGTTTCAGACTGAAAATTTAATACCAAAAAACAGATCTGCAAGGAATTCCACAAACTTTAGAAGACAGAGATACATGAATGTGGAAACATAACACTACATATACACCTTATTTCTCCATGCACCTTTCAGAAATGTTTAAAGTTCATTTTGGAACAAAAAAAGTATAATAATAAAAACCATGTAAAACAAGAAAAAAAATATATCACAGCACCGTGAGGCCATACAATTTCCTGGCATTGCAAACAGGCCTTGTTTTTCCTTCTAATCAATGCAAATATTTACAGTGATCACCGAGAGAAGACCTGGCTACTAAATCAGTTAAACATTCATCTTGCTAATACAAACAGGTATGTCTTCATTAACCTAGAGATGCAAGCATCTCATGGTCAATGGACAAAACATCTGGATTGATGAGTGGTGTGGGGACAGAAAAAAAACAGCAATCTGCAAAATTAACTCCATTTATTCCTCTTTACATTTTTGCAGCATTTCCAGCTGTCAGACTTACGTAGCTGGAATCTGAAGTGAGAATGAAGCAAATAATGCCCATCCAACATTCACAGCTGACTCTGTTACCCACTTAAAACTGCACTGCCAACTGTTCCAAGACTCCCTGAAAACCTCCAAGCCCTCTAGCCAAGGATGAGCACCACCACTCATCCCATGAAAGGTCAGACAACTATTTAAGGAGAAAAAGAGATGCATATGGAAAACCAGGAGCATTCCTGCCACTCTAAAATTGTTGAAACATGTGAAATTAACCAAGAGAAAATGTCCTTTTTTTACTATTCTACCCGGATGAGAAAATTAAAAAAGAAAGAAAAACCAAACCCCCTTTCACTTTTCATCCCATAAGGCACCCACACCCATTACATCACACAGTAAAATTTCTCAGACTTTGCCTTGTATCCACCCAAACTGATTCTGATTTCTGCTTCAATGTGAAACTCCTTACACTACACCTACAGAAGCAGTGAAATTTAAGAGCAGTACAAGAAAATACTTCTGTCTTAAATAACTCTCATCTTAGAGTGCTTTCCATTTTAAAAACCCATTAGTTGTAGTGGAACTCCCTTTGTAAGTGTCCCACACAAGAGAAAATGTGTCTTAAGTAGCAGAAAGTCATCACTAGCGTATACAAATATCTGCCAATACAGTTGGGCTTCCTTATCTGCATAATTCACAAATGTTAATTAAAACTCTGCAGAAGATCTTCAAGTATAACGCCTGAATTTTCAGATTACATGACACTTGAAAAGTTCAAATAGAGCACGTCCTACTGATGCACAACATAAAAACTGATTTTCAAGAATAAGGGTCAACATGGCACCGCAGCATTATTACAAGGAACTCAATTTACTGTTTCAGCCTCTTCATTTTAAGATATTGCAGTTTTATCAATTTTTTCCACACTTTAATTTGTTTGATTATTAGGCAAATACCATATCAAAGCAGTGAGACTAAAGAGAAATTTCATGCTCTTGAACTTCAGTAAGAAATGCCCACCAGCAAGAAAGTGAATACAATGCAATCTTGAATTGCCAAGGCTCATCTCAGTCCCAAAGAGAGCAGGTAGGTGGTGCTTAGAAAAATACAGTTGTCTGGAAAGACTAAGTGCATTATGAGAAGCTTTTCTTTCACAGGACTATTATTTCCTGATTATAATAGTGTCACCTGATATTTTTTCTACATCAGCAGGAAATAACAACACTTTGGGATTCTAAAAATCTCTTTGAATGTGTAAAATAATTTAAACACAGGGTGTTCTGCATTATCTTTCAATGGGATTTTACTCCGAGTGGATATGGATATGATTAGAGCATTAGCTTTTCCTCTTTTGCATTTAGAACATTTTTCCTCCGCTCATGTTGATAGGGAGAAAAAAAAGTATCCTCAATCCACTAAAATAAATACTTCTGTTATATTCTGTTGCTTCAACAATGAATAAAACAACCATGCAGGTTTATAATATCAATTCACAGGGTTCTTTCTGCTTCAGTGAACTGTTACTGAAAGGTTCAGAACAAAGCTACAGGCAGATCGGACAAAGCTGCTGTAACAGGATTTACATTATACTCAAACTGATAAGACCACATCAGAGAACTGCTCAATCTTCAGTACCTTTGCTCAGAGTGGCACGAGGGCTGAGAGTATTTTGGCTCTCAGCACCCGATCACAGCATCTGTATTACACCTACCAGCTTAAACGCCGATCCAATCTCCCCTCCGTGGGATAATTTATATCTCCTCTTCTTCCTTTCCACCCTCTTTGTCAAGTGCATTGGGATGGTGATAAAATGGGATCCCAGGAAAGCTGCAGTTATATTGAGTTATACAGTTATGAAAGGGAGCAAATTTCTTACATACTAACATCTACTGAGTTCTAAAGTAATCAAAATATCCTATTTTCAAATAATTAGTTGACATTTCTGGGTGGAAAGAGGGAGATCATATCCCAAGGGAAGGCAAACATAATGCTCAATAAATAATTAATTAAATGCCACCAGGTGAAGTCACTGCCCTGGATTTCTTAAAATCAACGAGTTTCTTTGTGCAGTCTTAGCTACAGTCACATTTCTGAACATGCTTCTGCTTCATGTCGCTGCAACCTTTCAGGTTTTTCCTTCCTTCTCTCTTATCCACCTTTATCTTTGCAGCCCACAGTGACTGTGCCAGACTGCCCCCAAAGAATCCTGGTTTCCTTGTCGCTATTGAACATTCAATAAACATTCAAACAGAAAACATTTGTGCACAACAATAAAGTGAAGGCTTTTAATTAAGGCACACAAAAAGAAAACACCACAGCATTTATAGAATGTAAAGCTGCCATTCTAGAGATTCCCAATTACCTGCTACGAGGTGATTCCCTCAAAGTCCCTGGCTCTGTGCACTACCTAACACAGATTTTTTGCATTACCAACACGAGCAGTCCCTGGTTACACCTTTTCTGGCAACCAGTGCTGTCCACGATCCAGCCTTTTTGACTTAAGCCGTAGTAATAGTTGAGCAACAGTTCAGCAACAAGAATAGCAATTAAAATGCACATTGCTTTTTATGCCATAAGCACAATGGATGGACTCACCAGGGAGGCAGGATGGAAACTGCTCTGTGCCAAGGCTCGGAATTGATTCCTGCTGCTACTGAGGAGCTGTTTGCCTGAGCATTCTGCACTGCTCTTGTTGTGAGCAGCCACAAGTTTGGGGCTCTTATTACCTCCAGCAAACCTCGGCTTTTGGAAGCACATTTTCTTCCCAGAATGAGACAAACCCTGAAACAGAACTGATTTGTGATCTGCAAAACCCCTGACTCAGCAAGAGAAAAGGCAAACAAAGGAAAGGAACCTCTTTACCAAAGGTAGTGGGTATAAAGTGTCTACAGCAACTTTGCTTATCGGAATGAAAAAAAAATCCCAAACCCACCAAACACACTAAATGTTAGTAATTTGAACATCTCATTAAAAAGGTACCCATCACCAAAATTAAGACAGCGACACAGTGGAATATTTACAGCACTCTGTAACTAATGGTTAAACCAGCACATTATTCACCTATAACCTGTGAGTGAATATCTTCCTTTCATAAGAAAAAATGAATTTTAAGAATGATGCAACTCTGTACCAAATTGTTTGATTTCTGATGTTTAGTTATAGAGAAAAGAGGAATGCTCTTAAATCTGTAGGGAAGGTGCTCCTGCTTCAGAGAAGGGCTTTAATAGCTGTGTTCATGAAAATGCACACACTTGTTCTGAGCAACTTCCACTTCAGCTGTAAACTTTGCCTTGGCTGTATGTTCTTTGGCAACACCTGGTGGAATTTGGATAAAACTACAATAATATTGTAAAAGAAAAGTTACGGCAACTCTTGGACTTTTTGTCTTAATTCTTCTGAAGAAGTTACTTAAACTGTTTGCAAAATGCAAACTGCAAGTTAAGAGGAAACAGTTCCTAGAGTTTCACAAAACATCAGTGGGTATTTTTATAATATCAAATTCCATATTACAATAACTACAATATCTAGTTCTGATCTTGAGATTAGTAGTCAGCCTGTTTTGCACCATTATAAGGAAAAAAAGAACAGCAAATAAAATTTAAAAGCTCCATCTACTTAATGTAACCCAGAGAAAATAAAAGATTACATATTTACAATAAGTTAACTGTCACTCACAGCAACAAATAGAGGAAACTGACATCTCTATACAAAAAAAAATGTAATGAAATAAGGCACATGATTTAAAAAGACATTTTAGAGAAAGTGTCTGACCCCATTTTGAACCATCTCTGTCAATGTTTGGGAAAATTTTGTCCATTTAGTCATTAACAGACAAGTCATTCCAAGTGAACAGAGAACAAGTATCTGCTTGTGGCACAGACCTTCTGATCTGATGATCTATCAAACACTATTCACACGGTGGGGAGGAGGCAATTCTCCTCCAAGTGATGGTACAGGAAGTATTCAGCACAATATGACACAGGGGCTGTCAAATTAGTCTCGTCAGAAATACTGTAATTAACAGAAGGGAGCCGAACGTACTTATCCCAGTCAGCCACTTGTGTTCAAATCATGCTGAAGAGTTCTGATGCCCAGAAATACATTTCTTGGTTTTTAATCCCTGTTCCCTTATCAAAGCACTAAAACTCAGCAGCATTTAACCCCAAGAATAGCATTTAAAGAGCATCTGTGATTTATTTTCTTTTTATGCAGCCTAGTAATAAATTAATGAAGGAATCTACTGACACAGAGGAGACTGTCTTTTATGGAAGACTTTCAACTTATTAAAATCTAGGTTAAAACAAAATATGATGCTAAGTAGTAATGGTACTGATGGCCAACATTACTTTTGGTACCAATCTCTTCCATTGGATATGATTTTGGATCCTTATGTTTGGAAATGCACTATCTCCTTTGATAATTGGCTCTGAGATGTCAAACATTTTTGTCAAGCAATGTTCAGAAATAGAGCGTGGGATTCCTTTACAGATATGAAATACATTGCAGACCACTGCTCATCACTCCAGCCTGTCTCTGATACATTCATTTTGCAAACAGAGGTAATACTGCAGGTTGAAAGCTAAGCCAAGTTGTGATGTATGTCAGTATGTCACTAAAATATCACAGCAACAAAGAGTTTAGATGTAAAGTAACTAAGCATAGAAGTAACACTATCCATTTAAAAAACAGGATCTAAACTGTAAACAAGACTGCTTACAATTTCTCCAATGCCTTTCACCTGAGCACTATAAAGCACTTGGCAGTAAATAACAAACTGAACTTCAAGAGATCTGGAGAAGAGCATAGGGATCACTTAAACCTGCCACAGAAATGCAGCCACCTTTGAGGTGAAGCACAGATGCACCAGGACACCCTACAACTGCTTTTGAAAGAAAAGGAAGGGAAAAGCCTGTATCATGTTAAAAAAAAATCTACATTACACCTCAGGTTGTGATGTTCCACAACCAAGAGCAGATGTGACTTCAGCATCCTGTGGTTGCTAAGAACCTGAAGTAACTTCCTGCATGTTTTGGAAAATTTACAAAGCTGTCCTTAGCAATAGAGGCTTTAATGACTCAAGGCAGGACCAGACTGATTTCAGCTTTGTGAGCTGGAGTGGTGTGTGCCTCACACTGCAGGTTCACAATATGTGCTGAAAACAGAGCCTGATCTGCATGACTGCACATTTCCACACTTCTAATATTAGAAAGATACCTCTTTAAATTCTGCAGCTCAAGATTGTACAGATCTGAGGGAAATATATTTTTCAAATAACAGATTTGAGGGTTTTTTTGTTGTTGTTGTTGTTCTCACTTCAGCTACTTTACAGGTGTTGTTTTGTCTTTTTTTCTTTTTTTAATTTTTAATAAACAAGTCTGTTGCAATTTAACTCATGCATATCTTTCATTTAATAAAAAGCTACAGCCAGGAAAAGGGAGAAAGGAGTAGACAAAAGGTCCATCCAGTACAAGATTCAATTCCTTTAAATGCATTTACTTGAAGGCTCTAAAAGCCATGTTATAGTATCTTCCCCAAACCATTCAGTTTCTGCTAGATTTAGCACTTTTGTCCCTTTTTATTCGCAGACTACATATAGCTTCTCCCAGGCTGGCAGGCCAACATATTAGAAATAAAATGCAATTCTGGTATCTGACACTTCAATTTAGCTTCTTCAGTAGCAAAGATCATCAACTGCACTGCTTTCTCCCATGACAGAAGATCACCTAAATATCACTTAACTGATGTGAGCTCTGTTGGTAATGCATACACTGTCTCCCCACTACATTACCACCATGCTGCCTAGAACAAAAATCAATTTTTAATTGACTGGATTATTTGAGGAATGTGGCCCATCCACTGTGCACCGCTGATAGATTCTCCCGGTTTTCCTGTCAGCAAAGACTGTAAAATTTCAAGCAACTTCAATACAGTAATTCAGGGATTTATCCAGAAGCCATATGAACAGAATAACATCACAGTTTTTTTTCAGTATTATCCCTCCATTATTCTCTCTTCTGGCTAGCCAAGTGAGGACTCTAAACCACAGCACAAATGAAAGAAAAAAACACTGACACAGGAAAAATGATAAGTTTTTCGTTGAAATGAAAATCATGCAAAGAATCCAAATGAATAAAGAACACAGAAGACTAGAGAGGACGTGAAAAAATCCTTTCAAGGCACAAAAAGTCAGCCAATGGGTTACACTCCAGAGTATCAAACCTGCAAGATCCAGGAACAGCCTGCAAATCCTGGGCCCAGCAGCAGCCAAATTTCTGGATTTCAGGATTTCTCAGCTAAACGCCATTCCTGCTTTCTTCAGTAATCACTGCTGCCATGAGATACAAACCCAGGAAGTCAAGGCAAAGGGTTGACATGAAAAGCTAACTTTATAGAGACAAAAACATGGGGGTGAGTGGGTATAAAACACTGAACGCTTCACCAGCAAATATTGCAGTAAGCAATTTTACAGAGCACAGCACAAACTGTTCACAGACTCTTATAGAGACCATGAAAGTCTCTGCCACTTCCAGGAGTTTTCTGACACGTGTATAATTTTCCTAACTTTTATCTCTGCGTTTCTTGCTGCTGAAACAAAAGACAACTGCACTGATGTCCTAAACAGAAAATTCTGCTCTGATACCACAACCCTTTCCAGCACAGTCAAGTGCAAAAACTCTGTACTGCGCTCACATCAGTTTTAATTGATCCTGATCAATGTCAAAAACCAGCACAGCTATAAAAATTGTAAATTAAAGACACTGCTATGTGGCCAATAGAGATCTGTTTATGAGATACATTTGGTTTATGTTTCTGATTCTCATTTCACAAAGGCCCAAAATGCACATTTTTCTTTAACCACACGCATTTGAGCTGGACTAAGTGGTTGGATTACCTGCAGTACAAATCTTTGCAAATGAGCCACAGTCAGTGTTCTGTGCAATAAACACGTGGACCAGAGGTGTTTGTGCTGGCTTTAAGAAAGCTGAGAGAAGGCAGAAATCCCTGATCTTGCATAAAGTCAGAGTGACACAGTAAGAGAAGGCTGGGTTTGGGTTAGACCTGTCAGTACAAAGGCAGCCTGGTGAAGTTTCTCTCAGATCAGCACCATGTCCCCTGCTAGCCTGACAGTTATGATGCAGTGCAGAAAACTTTTCCACTTTAACAACAAATATAAACTTTGGTATATTTTCAGAGCTCTATCCACTTTACAACTGCTCCATGAGCTCCTAAAGTAGACAAGAACAAAGAAATATTTCAACTGATTATCATTTGTTGTCATTATTTGTTGGGGTTATTTCCTTTTTCTTCCCCTGGTGACTCATGGCAGTAACATATCCAAAGCTTAACTAGGTATCAGATAAAAGCAGACCACTTGTAAATATACAAATTATTTCAGGTCTCTAAATATTTCAGTAATTGTCCATCATTACTCCAAAGTAAGTGTGTATTTAAAACCAAATTTATGCTTTGAAACAAGATGTAAGCATGATTATAGCTACTTTAGAATACCAGTTAAAAATTAGAGTAGACCTCTCCACCTTATGTTTTGGACTCTGGACTATGTTTTTTTCCAGGTTGATCTTTTTGTTAATACAAAACAACACAATATAACCATAACTGAGATCCTCCATTAAAGTACTTCAAGTAATTAACTCATGATTGGCCCCTTCACAAGAGCTCGATGAACTCATTTTCCCAACAGGCCTTTTCAATACTGGTATACAAGTCTGAAAACCAGCTGCTTAGGAAAAATGAGTTATAAAATACAAAAATATCATCTTGTTCAACTAATGCAAATGACTGGATTTGATCCCTAAGGATTCTTCAAGGTGTTCTCCCATTAACACTTTGGATGTTTGCCACAGCTCATCTTGGATAAATTCACAGTGGGGTGTTAGGATCTGTAGCTCCTCAAAGCCAATCTATGCATTTTAGAAGATCAAAGTCCAGTTCTTGTTCATTTGCTGATCATGGTAGTTGAAAATTTGGGTTTTTTAACATATCTATAACTGTGAGAGAGTACCCTGGGCATGAGTCCATAATGCAAAATATTCCAGTCTTATTTTAATAAAGCCAGCAATGATCTACTACACTTACACAGTATATTCTCTCTATTAATCTTATTTTGCAAGTAAAGGAAAAATGTATAGGGTGAAATCAACATTTGCAAAGATTACTTAAATTGCTGTAGATTGATTGGATGTTCTGAAGGATGAATCATCTAAAATAAAGCCTTTGTGTGTAAAACCTGCCATTCATCTCCTGAGACAGCTAAGAAAAGAGATTTCTCCAAAGATAAAGAAAAGCAGAGTAAAGCTTTTACTAGAAGGAGGAAGCCCTGATATTTTGGTCTGCTGAGGTTACCTTTGGAACTTCTCGTGCTCCCATTCAGCTTCAGCAAGTGCACAAGGGCTCTGCCTTGGCAGCATTTCTAGATTAGGAAGCAGCCCCCTTCAGTAAGGGCTGCAATCCAGGCAGGCTGGGCTTGATTTGAGGCAGCACTTGGAGTAAAAGAACAGCCTAAAGGTTCCTGCTGTTCCAGGTCACTGCAGTGCAACTGGGACTGAACAGGGGACATGCCAGCATACAGGAGAGTCCTGTTCTTAAAATGTGAACTCTTCAGATTAAATCTGAATTTTAAAATCAAGTTTTTCGTCTCTTGCAGTTGGGGGGAGTGCATATAAAGCACTTGTATAAAGTATTAATATTCTTTCTAGCTCTAGAATATTATAACAGTATAAGATAGTAAATGAAAGCATCACTAAATCCTCACTCGTCAAACCTTAACACTTTGTCAGATGAGCTCAATTACCCCAAATGAAGAAACAAAAACTTCATTAATTTCAGTCTTAGCCAATAACAAAGCTGACCATTATTGTATTTATTCCCTCAAAATCAAGCAGATTATGCTGGTGGGCCAGTAGGATAACTCCTGTTTCACAGAGATGGAAAACTGATTCTGAAGATTTGTTCATCACTTCATTCAGGCACAGCCATATTTAAACAACACCATGTCTATATACAACAGACAATACTAATATAAATAATATTAATATATATAAATACAATATGTATTTCTATAATACATAAAACCAACCAGCAGAATTCAGAATTTTGTTTTTTATCTGTATAGGATTTCATGTCTACAGAGAGCAGAAAAAAATAACCCATGCTTTGGTCAGCTGTCTTCTAATTTTTACTTGATTCTTCCTAAAGCATCTTTTCTTTAAGACTCCTTTGTAGGTAACAGGATGGACTGCAAAGCTCTCTTCAGTGTTTCCAAATCCTAGATGTTGCACAGAGAAAATTCTGAAGACATTTATGTCAGCTATTAACAGAATCTTCCATGCAATTTTTCAGCTACACATCTTTGTTCTTTGTGTTATGTATGAAACTTCTATTTTACAGTTTTCTAAAATGCTACTTCAAACAAGTAATGATGGAAAACAGTATCTGCCTCTGGCTACTTGCAGGCTTTTTAGCTCACAAACAGAGATTCCTTCGACCTATTTTACTTACGTCCTATTTAACTGTTTCTGATAGCACATTTATGACCATCCTTGGTTTACAGAGCTGTAATTCCTTTCTAACATTCCAAATATTTTTCTTTAGCTGCAGTCCCTACCATCAACAGTTCCTCTCCTCCCATCACCCTTATGCTTCACACCATAAACCCTTATGAATTTAATTTAGGTACATATACTGGCAAAAATATTTAGTATAACTCCAACATTTCTGCTTCTCCATTTCAAACATTCATTTATTAATGCAAGTCTATTAATCTGATGAATGCTAAGTACAGGACAATGTGCAGATACCTAATTTTACCCAGAGGGAAACAAAACAATTTCCAAAAAGCCATCACTTACTACAGCTCTCTGTTGATATTTCAGGAATGTATTTGTCCCTTGGATATATTCAGAAAGCATTCTACAAGCCTACAAATGCATCTTTTTAATAATAGCACCACATAATTCTTCGCTGCTACACAGAGATGAAAAAGAGCAAATGTTTTATCTATCCCCAAAACAAAGGTAATAAGCCTTTGTCTTTGCTTTTTTGCAGTGCTTTAAGCATTTACCTTAATGAGCTTTGTTTCTCTGTACCTCTGGAGAATGGTATTCTGCCCAACAAAACAATTTATTGCCCGGAATGTTACTACTGCTGATAAAATCTTAGCTCCTCCAATACTTCTGCCTTGACAGCTAATACCCTAATGTTTCATTTACAGCTGAACAAAGCAGCTTATCTCTGCTAAAAGGGGAATTAGTTAGTAGTAAGAAATAATTTCAATCATCTGTTCTGCTTCCCAAGTAAAGTGATGACTTGGGCATTCTTGCTTCTATCTGATGACAGGTGTGTTGCAGCCCTTGGAATACAGAACAGGTCTGTCACATAAGCTTTGTAATTCCTACAATGCAGCTACACGGATTAGGGAAGAGTCAGGTCTTGGCTGTCAAAAAAATCTGCAATCAGCAGAGTGTGGCAGTCAGCACTTGTACTTTACAGTTAGGGCACGGACTCCAGGGAAAAAAAGTCAGTTCTGATCAATAAACAGCTTCATTTTCTATCTGCAACTCTACGGAATATTCCAACTAGTATATGTATATGTGAAATTCCCTATTAATAACTGAACAGGCTTTGTTGACAAATCAGGTTTTACGGCCTGTGCTTTGCAAAAACGGCTTTGATTATCACCTCACTGTGTAACTACCTAATTATTTATATCCCCAGGAAGAAAAATCTACTAGGATTTTATCAACATATCACACACAGCAAACCAGTTGTGGGACTCCTCTCCAGAGTAGCTGATATATACTCGGAAGCCTCTGTGGAAAAGGACAAGGACTGATTTTTCCTTGATGTCTGAATGACCTTCTTTTCCCAACAGCAGTTTTTCATGTTGGTAGATAATAAGGTCACCTGAATACTTCAGGGAAAGCAGCATAACATTTGCCCACACTGTATTTTCTCTGTACTAATATTTTCTGTGAGTAATCATTTAGTTTGCACTGAGTTTAAAAGAATCACAGAAGTGATTAGAACTATAGTGCCATCCTTGAGTCCTCCAATATTTGGTTCTTCAAGTAGACAACACAATTAATGACAGCATGAGAATTTACAGCCAATAGTTTTTAAATTCAGTATCAGTTTTATCAGAAAAAAAAAAAAATGGATTGCAGGTGGCACTGGTAAAAAAAAGTTGTAGTTGGAGATGAAAGGGCATTGGACAAAAAACATCAACGTATTATTTTCTCTTGCAGTAATGCTAAATTAAGTTGGTATAAGACAGAGGCACTGTGAGTCCTTCACTCAGCACTGTGTGTCTTACCAGTGGATTTTAAATTAATTGCACATCCTTTTCTGAGATTCTTTGTAATCCTATCTCACATTTTTACTTCTCAATCACAACTAAATGTCATAAATCCCTTTAAAAATTAAATTATAATACACATAGCAGTTACACTAACACTATAAAGGTGTCCAACACCTGTCATCTCTCGTGTGATATCAAACTCTTTCTGCAACAGGCATTTCACTGACCCCTCGATGTGCTCTTACCCAGCTCTCCAGAGATGCCAGACCAACCCAGCATTATTTCTATTCATGTGTTAGTCCAGGCACCTGATCAAACTTTATATGGCTGAGGGGTCAGTCTGTTTCTCTGCTCTGAGATTATTTCATTCTACTCTAATGTGGCTCATGTTGTTATGAAAAACACGAATGGCCTGAGCAGCCCTTTCTGTCGAGAGATACATTTCTCAAAAAGAGAAAAAAAGAAGTGGTATCACAGAGGATAATATTACACGCTTATTTATTCAAAAAGCCATTTACTAGAATCAGAATTTATACTTTAACTGAGCTTAACAATGAAAATCTGAAGTGCTTGCTTGGCTGCTGCACAACATGGCAAATTCTGCACGACTGCCCAAGGGAAAGTTGATTAATCAAAAGGTTGGGATCAGAAATGAACAATCATTTCACACATATTTGTGCAGAAACCCAATAGTACTCAATTAAATGGTGGTAAAATCCAGAAATGTGAATAATTCCACATACCACGAGACTGTAAGTGTCCTGAGCTGCAAAAGGAACATCCAGGCACAACAAAAGGTGACTCTGTAAGAACGTGGCTGGCAGAGTATTTCCTCCAGAAATAATCAGGTGCAGGAAGTCTTTAAGTAAGCAAAATATCCAAGACTATTTTTTGCCCACAGTGTTGTATTCTATCAGCATGTAACAAACAGCTAATCACAGACCAAACTGCTTGTATTAATTCTATTTTTTTCTTTTTTTAATCTTTGCTTACTATTCATCCTTTCATCCTTTTTAAATTAATCCACTAAAGCGGTTGAAATGAACTGATATCACAGAATCACCCAAAACATCAGCATGTTTTCTTAATTTAAAAAGGCCAGAAAGATCAAAAAATAATCCTTGTGTATTCTCCTATCTGTATTTCAACCTCTTGTTTGTATGCCTACACAAATATTGATATGTGGACGCTGCAAATGGCTCCTCAACTCACGTCCAAAATAACCATGTATCCAGGAATAACCATGAAAACATGGATAGAATTCTTTATGTCCACGTGAATCATCAAGGTACACATTGGCACTGCACTAAGTAACTTGGGTGACAGTTTAAAATGCTTATTTAGCTGATTGCTTAACATGAATAAATGCTCAAAAAGGCAAGGCAGGAAAAGATAATGATTATTTAAGATTCTCATGAAAGGTTTAAATCTGATGAAATAGGTAGAATAAAAGTACTGCTTCCTGAACCCAGAAAGGACAATTTTCTTTTTGGTTTAGTGACAATCCTCAATAAAAATATAAAGAGAATATATAAGAAGGTATTAGCCAACGCAGTTGGAAGAGCAACAATAATAGAGGCAGCTATATGTAACATGAAACTGGGAGAGGATTTGGCATGAAAGGCAAACTTTGGGCACCCTCAATATCCAACTTATGAGGTTATAAACACTTGTTTACACAATGCTAAGTCCTACTCACTTGAAAGTTTCTAGTAAAGGAATATTAGCAGATGTGGTGCCACAGAATCTTGAGGTGGGTGCAGAATGAAGCTGGATCTTATCCTAATTTATTTCTCATGCCAGTAATGACAATGCCTACATACACAGAACTATAAGAGATCTACTTGGCTTAAAGTTGTTTAATTTTCAGTGCAGGTATTGGGCTACTGTTAATCTTTGCAAACCATATTAATTTACTGATGCATGCATTAAAGGGTAAGCACATAGCTGTACAAGATTTAACTCCACAGGAAAATGCAGCACTGAGGCATCCCATCTTCACTGAGATTTTACCTCTGAAATTAAATTTTGCGCAAAATATGAGTTTTTGAAAAGTAAATTATGAGTAAGATTTTATAAGTGAAAAATGTAATTAAGGAGTTGATTCTGCACGCATCAGAATTGTCTCGAGCCACAGTGTAGCTACTACTTTTGCCATGTAGTATAATTTCAAAACATATAATTTTTTCTTTCTCTGCACTTCCTAGTATTAATTTTAGAAATATACAAATTTGACAGCACGCACAGAAAGATGTGGAAACTACCTTTTTGCAGCACACTGTATAAGTTCAATTGTCCATAAATACTTAAGAAAATGGAAAAATGGCAAGCACGTGGGTTGCATGCACTGAGTGAGGTCACTTATTTTTTTCCACCTCACCACACATTGTGTGAGCTGCATTTCCAATAAACCTTCCCCTGAAATAAGGTAACTTTGAACAGTATGCACTTTCTTTTTCCTATATTATATAAATTATAGTTCCTTTATCACATAAATTTGCATAGAACCCCATAAAACACAAGGTTTAGGAAAAGCAACACTATCACCAAATGCAGTAGTAACATGTGAATTACTGAATGTTGCTGGGAAAACAGAGATTTCTTATTTTTCATTTTTTCATGGACAAATTTAGCTGGTTAATCCTATCAACTGCAGGGATTCTGGCACTTGAGAATGCCAGAGCATCTGTGACTTTGACTTTTCTTGGAAAGAAAGCAGAGCTGGAAGATAACTCCTGAGTCAGTGAGTTGAGTCACCTGCTAGGAAGCCACATGATGTAAATTTTCTTAAGGGTAGAAATTCCTTCTTAAAATTTGATAAGTGTTTGACCTCCCCTGGCCCATGCTCAAACTGGAATCCTGTTTCAGAAACTCCCTGATGTGACTATTTAAAGGTTCTTTTACATCTCTCTGTAAATTATTATGGACAGCACGTACCTTTTTTGTGCCTTTTAGCTAAAAATGCCACCCATATCCTGCCCTCTGCTACCAAGTAGCCACAGATAGGAGCAATACCCACTTCTCAGCATTTTTCTTGGCTTGGCTGACCATGCTCAGCTCTTTTCCAACATGATCAGCTCTCCATTTTTTCACCCTCCCAGCCTCTCCCTGCACCTATTCCACTTTGTGTCCATCTGTCATCACCCAGCTGCACCATCTGGTTCACAGAAGACACTACATGGACCTGTGAGTCTCAGATATACCACTGGTCGTGTGTTTGAGTTTGGGATAGAGAATTCATCACGTTGGTTTTGCTGTTTTGGAGCTATTATAGTGTTTAACAATACCTTGGACACGAAGCAATGTGGGGTGTCCCAACAGAAAGCCACCAGATCAATAACCTAGATTTGAACTTAGGCTGTATGGTCTGCTCAGGCAAAACCAGCAGCTCTTAAGTGTCCAAATTTGTTACAGATTAGTTTTTTTCAGGAGGATCAGCCAGCCTTTGTTTTTAACACTTTCAGTATTATACTTTAAGAATTTCACCAGTAATAAGAAATAAGCACAATAAATATCTGTCATTTTACTATCAGGGTCTGTGATTATTAAATATTCTTTTAAGCCTTTTTTCAAACCCATACATTTTGTCTGGAGAGCTATTTGCTCACTTTGGCTAATTTTCTAAATACCTCTCTATTATCATGACCAGCAGTAATTATAAACAAATTATTTTTTAATGAATACACCGGAGCTCCTTCAGAGTTCTTTTGCTACCTTACAACAGGCTACAATGCATACTGGAATAACATTTTGTGCCTTTTGTTAGGTGGCCACTTTAGGATGAAATTGTCAGGACAGACTGTAGGATAGGACAAGAACATGACAAAAAGAGAAAAGCATTTTGCAGGAAGATTTCCTAACACTGTACCCCCCACCCCAACACCACCAGCCACTCATCACAGTCCTCGAAAGTAACGGAGAGAGAGTTTTAATATAAGGTAGGGCTTTACTCACTACGGGCTAGGTTATGCCTGGTCCACCTGGCTGAACACTACAGGATATGGAGATGTCTCGTGAATGTGAGCTCACCAAGTGTGTGCAACTGCTGCTGTGAGTGCATGGGCTTATACTGTCATCATCTTCTTTGCCTAGCAAAAGACAGAATTGGTACATTTAGCACTAGAGGTCAGGTCCTCAAGGGGAATAACTTCAGCTGAGCTGTAATCACAAAAGTGAAAGGTCTGGTGTTTTCGGACTGTATAAAATGTTGTCCCTTGTCAAAATATTATACTACTAGGGCTGAAGGCCAAACTGACACAGAGTTTGTGGTCTAACAACTCTTCAAAAAACTTCAAAGTGATTTTCATCACCTCAGCAATTTTACATTTTTTGGCACTTCCATAAAATATTTATATTACCTGCACACCTTTTGACCAATGATGTATTTATTATAAATTTATAATTAAACAGAGCTAATATATGAGAAACATGATTCACAAATACATCTCATTTACCAATATGAAACCACGTAAATTTTCAGACACATTTAGCTCACTGCATTATTCAGGAAGGATATGCATGAGTCTGTTTAACTGGTGTTCCTTACATGCCAATTAATGTAAATACTCCAAGAATGCAAGGCAATGCAAAATGAACAGTCATTGTTAAATAAATAAGATATGCCTGAAAGAAAAAAAAGTGAAAATCTCATTTTACTTCAAAACAACTTAGTTATAAGCATGATTTATAGGTTGGCACTCAATAATTAAGACAAACAGAAATGAAAAGAGTATCACTGAGCAAGCTCAGTGTAAAGAATTCTATAAACAATGTAGTGTACTGTACACTTCATATACACACAGTTATTTTTAAATGTAAAAATTATACAGATAACTTCTGTACAAATAGACATAAGTACTTATTTGTATGTACAAGGTACTTCAAGAAATTTTAGCACTGTCATTTGAAATTTTAAAAAAATACCAGATAAATTTGCCCTCCTACTTTACTACATGATCTTATAGATTACTTATGAAATACACATAACTATGAAAAATATTAGTAATTACAGACATCTGTCAAGTGAAACACAACCCTGATGTCAAGCTAGGCAAGAAGACTGAAGCTACATACACAGCTCATATTTTACTCAGGCACAGCACACTTTAAAGAGTACAACCAATGTTATTAGATATTATCATATCTAGAAACTGAAATTTTATTTTACTGATACTGAGAACTAATGCTAAGCAATGTAGTTCCATAATGCAAGAGGTACTGAGAAAAATAAATAAACAGGAAATAAAGATACTGGGAAGACAGATATCAAATATTCCACAGTAGAAAGTCCCTTTCTCTCTGCCTGCCTCTAGGGTTGATAAGGCAGGTTGCCTTCTCCACCACTCCCTCTTACTTGTCAGTCACTTCAGCTGAACAAAGTACTCTCAAATCCACCAAAACAGAGACTCCTGACCTTCAGGAAAACTTAATTTTTTTACTGACCTTCTGAGCACTTAACAGCTCCAAGTCTACTTATGCATTTTTCAGCCCCACCTCTACAGCCTCATTTTTAGCCTGTTCTGTGTACCTTCCATTCTGTCCCGATTTCAGCAGAGGAGCTTCAATTCTGCTCCTGACAGCTTGGCTCAGACAAGACAGAGTCACAGTAACATCCAGAACACCTGATCAACACTGAAAGCCAGGGGACAACATCCCAGGCATTTTCTAAACATGTGCAGCTTCAGAGAATTACCTGAGATTGGTTTCTGTTGGAAGGGACCCTTAAAGCTCATCTCATCCCACCCCTGCCATGGGCAGGACACCTTCCACCATCCCAGCTTGCTCCAAGCCCATCCAAGCTGGCCTTGGACACTTGCAGGGATCCAGGGGCAGCCCTGCAACCCCTGCAGGATTTCTTCCTAAAATCCAAGCTAGCCTTGCCCTCTGACAGTTTAAAACAATTCCCCCTTGTCCTGGCACCTGTGCCCTTATCGAGACTTGAGTGTGATCCCAGGTTTTTCACACACATCAGTAAGCTCCTAAGCCTGACCAGACCATAACACCCACACACAAAGGTCCCTGGTTTGGTTTCCAGAGCAATTCAGTGTTTGCAGCCTCCTGCACGCTCTGGCAGCTCCTGGAGGCCAATCCCCAGGATCTTTGCATGAAGAGCAGGGTTACTGCACAGAGGTCACTGTGTGTGCATCAGCACTGCCAGCGTTCCATCGCTGCTGATGGAGCTCAAAGAGGCCTCTTGAAGGTGAAAAGCTCTGTAAGCCTACAACTTTTCCCTTACTGAACGCCTTAATCACAATTATCACTCTAAGAACCTAAATAAAAACATTACAAATAGTATTTATAATCTATTAATTATTAAAATCGAGATAGTCCTCAAAATAATTGTCTTTTACCCCAATTTCTAAGACTGAATGGTTCACACAGCACGTGGAATCAATTTAAAAACTGTTATTCAAAACAGTTGCCTTCCTTCAAAATTTTACTTGATATTCTCCAAACTGTTAAGCAGAAAGATGTATCAAAGAAGGATAAAATAGATTATGGCATGGGCTCTATTCCCTTTTTTGTTTCTAATAATTTCTGGCACTCAAAAATCTATTCGCAATCTATTTAACATGACCAGATTACATCACTATGATAATCTCTGTAAACCACATCTAAAGCTTGTTTATAGGTAACATCTTTGCAGATTTGATGAATAAAAGAAAACTCAAATTTGAAGATCGACACACTGATTTACTTTTCTTGTCTATGTCAGAAAAGGAACAGCACAGATGACAGGAAACAAAACTATCACGATCTTCTGTAATGAATTAGGGGCAAATACTTGAAAACTGGCCAAAACAAAAGTGTATATTTACAAACTTAGTCAATGAATGAAAGGTTTGATTATTGATGAGCAAAATACAAAACCAATTTAGGCTGCTGCATTCAAGAAGCAGCTAAGGTGCAAAGCAGGGTAAAGTGTCATTGAAGGCTGTATTGATACCTGGAAATGAATTACAGTTCTGCTAATTCCAGCTGCCCAACTGGACTTGGCAAACACAAGAGCAAGGGAGCTCTCATGACATGTTGAGCTGAGGGAGCATAACCCACAGCACTTAGGATAAAACAATTTACAAATTGTCTGTCAGTTTTCTGTCTGCCTCTCACTCCTTAAGAAATCATGCAGAATTCCTAGCTAGAACTACCCAAAAATTAATTCCCTTTCTTTGTGAATTTCCTAAAATCCTCATGATTCACCTCATGTCAGCACTATGAGAGGTCAGTAACAGTGACACAAATCAAAGTTCAGATAACAGTATAAAACCTGGCATTAAGGTTGGAACACCATTGCTTCTGTGCTATAAGTGCTTTATGAAAAATATCAGTGAACTTATGAATCTTCTATACAGCTCACACGAATTACATACTGTAAATTCATTTGGATTAATTACTTATTACCTGCATTGTCTTTAGCACTTTGGGAAGCTTCACAACAGGTATCTTAAAGTGCAAGACCTAAACTAAACTTAAGAGATTTGGGAGGCTTACAGGTTCTTGTTTTCATTGCATTACATGACTTTAAGTAGAAAGCAATTCAGTCTGAAGTGGTACTTATGCACCCTTACTTTACAGCTTCTCAGAAACACTGCTGTTAAATTCTAAGCATTCAACCTATCCTAGTTTCATAGCTGAAGCAGAAAAAAATGAGGTAGACATTTCTGTTTTCATTATATAGCTTAAGACATGTCCAGCAAGCATATGATCTTTACATTTAGAAAAAGCAAAATCACTAAGAATCAAAAAGCAACTTTCTTTTACCCTGGTTTTGATTCATTGAAAGGACCACCCACAATGTTATGAAATTGCAGGGTTTAAACTGTAGGAAACATAACAACTTTCTAACATTATATTGTCTATATGCGGGAGAACTGTCACTGTTTATTCAAAGTTAACAAGAATGCCAAGTACTTACATTTAATTAAAGCTATATATCATTCTAGATAATTAGTAATAATTAAGAAGAATTACCATCGTAAATAAGGCAAATAATATTATTTCAACTGAAATTTGAAGTCTGAATTCAAAAACCCAAAATAAACTCCTGGGAATGCAAATACGCCATTATGCAAACTGTTTTCTTTAAGTATGATATAATTTATGTAATGAAATAAATCTATGCTGTTAAAATATTTAGCAGAACTGAGAATAATGAGTAGAGATAGGATTAGTTTAATTAGTTTACTGAAATCGAGTCCTTATAGTGGCTAAGTGTGATATATTAGCTTTTGTCACTTGGAATAAAAAAAGAGGTAATTAGTTCTCATTCAAATATATTGTTTTCTTTGAAGAAGGAATTGTAATATTTTAGCCTGCATATTAGAAAATAATACATGGAGCATAAAACTTATCATCTTCATCCAAGAGTACATCTATGATAAATCAGAAGAAAAAAGGGAAAACTTCAGCGTTCAAGAATGGAATCTTGAATAGATTCCACTTACACTGGAGGAATTCCACAGATTTAAATGAAATGACAACTCCCAAACTGCACAAGTCCTGTCATCATTTATCCCTGCCTAATACAAGGGTTTGTAACAAGTTTTGTCTCTATTCAGCAACTACTTCATTACCCAGAAAATCCTGACCCCTTGTCCTAAATCAAGTTTTTTATCAAACTGACTCAGAATGACCAGGAGGAATGCCTTCCTCAGTAATACTTACTATTGAATCATAAACATATCTACCAAAAGGTCAGAATCAAATTTTATCTCTAAAAATAAGAATAAGAAACAACTCCAGGTATCCTTTAATAGACTAAACATCATTTCACAGCCAGAGAATTACTTAATGGTAATTGTACATTTCTGAAGACAACTGTATGGAACACATTTGACAAGGAATACAAAGGAAATGATTTATCCATCTTTTCCAAGAAAATTTGAATTTTCTCCTTTAAGAATGGGGCATTATTGTAAGCAAGTAACATGAATTTAAACTACAATCTAAAGGCCTAAGAAATTAACCCTTCAACAACTGAACACGTGTACACAAAAAAAATCCAAACAAAAACAGAAAATCAACAAAACCAAACCAAAACAAAACAAAAAACCAAACAAACAAAAACAAAACCAAAACAAACCAACAAATCTTGGTGGTAACACACAGATGGGAGCATGAGGAATACAGAGAAGTGAAAAGCTTGCAAATCAACTGATCGATTTTTCAGTTAATAAAGAAATTATGAATGGACCAAATTAATTTTCCTTTAAATAAACACTCAGGAAAGGGAAACCCTCTGCTGTAGCATACTGAAAAGCCTCAGGCATTAGCATAATAACACAGACCATCTATCATTTAAATTTTGCTTTTTTTTATTTGGAACAGAATTGTTGCATATGTAGGAACCATTCAGTATCCTGGATTAGAGAGTTTGGATGATTCCATACACAAGTTTATAAGAGCTCCAAAACTGAAATACGGCAAGTATTTCACAGAAATACACCCACAAAAAAAGATGAGCTCCCCTTTTTTTTTTATATCTTCCAGCCATACAGACTTACACACAGCACTTCAGCCAGAACTTCACAATAATTATGAGAAGATAAGAAATGCACCTTGTCCTTGGGTTCAGCTGCAGAATTTAGGTTGATTGTTTGGACTGAACAATAACATGGACAACTGAGCTCTGCAGGGCATAGGGAACATCAAAGTCACACAAAGCCTTCACTCTCCATCTGTTTGTCGATATTTCCTACTTGTATCTCTCTACCCTCAGACATCACCTCCCCAGTGATTTTGAAAATAAACCCCGTGCTTCAGAAGTGCCCAACTTGAGCTTTTTTAAAAGATCCTGATATTCTTACTTGAGGCGAGTTGTCATATCGCTGTTAAAAAAGTGTGATTTATGCATCCTAGAAAACCATCACTCTATTACTAATTGGCAAGTTGAAATATATAAAAAGTCTTTCATGCACTACTGCTGCTCTTCCTGAGTCTGGAAATATGCTTCTGAACAGACCATATAGGGTCCAGAAATTGATAATAGGGTCCAGAAATTGATAATCCATCTTTTACACTGATCTTCTATTCTTAGATTATAAGAAAGCTGCATTACAACAGTGTTTGGAATTCTAAAACTCACTGATAACATAATGAAGACAGGAGGAGAACTGTACAATTTGATTTGCATCTTTTAATTGTAAAGTCCGAACAATAAATTCAAAAGAAATTAACTTGCTGTATGATCTAGTGAAGATAATCAAATCAGAAATGATTCAATAAAACCAAAGGACACCGTTTGGTACCCAAGAGACTGATACATAATTCATAAAGTTGCCACATTTGGTCATTAGGTCAAATATATTAACTAAGTAGTAAGCTATTCTGAGAACTGGCTATGAAGCCAGAAGATCTTAAACGTGAGCAGTGAGTATAGAAAAAGCTTTTTGCCTCATTTCTAAGTCATTATAATTGACTTTTTATGACATGGTTTGTATGAAACTGCAGACCAGACTGAAGACTAAAGAGGTGTTTCTGGTTTTCTATATAAACTTCCCTATTCCTATTTCATCTCATCTCAGTTGTCCTGACTCCCAAGGAAAATAGAGTGAGCTTTGGATATCCACAGTAAAAAATGCTGAAATCTCTAGAAAATACAGAGAATGATGGAATTCTCCAGCCATTGAAGAGGCTGTGATCCAATACTGGCCCACACATAACAATTCCAGAGATAACACTAATCCCTGGTGCTGCTAACCAGGAGCACCAACCCAACAAAGCTTTTCGTGCTATCTGCAGGAGAGAGGGGCAGAGGGAAAGAGGGAAAGGAAAAAATTGCCTGCTCTTCCTCATGGAGCTGCACAGGGATAAGGATGAAGTTCCAGATTATCCAGGGCTCCGAAAATAACCACACAGAAAAGTGACCTGTTGAGAGGCTCCCTTTCTGTCTGTTAAAGGTGTGAAAAATCAGCGTGCCCAGGTGCCACTGCAAGCACTCCACTCCCTTCTCCCAGTACTGACCACCACCTAAAGGGCAGAACTGCACCATTCCTTCGAGGCTCCGAGAGCCAAGAGAGATCCTCACATCTCTGTCCTCAGGACCTCGCTGGGTTTGTACAGTTGATGGTGCCAGAAGCAGCTGAACGTGTGTTGTGCCAGAAGGGAAGGCGAAAATTCCTCCCCGTGGCAAGAGTTATGAAAGAAAAAAGAGAGTGAGAAAGACTCAATACAGAGAAATCTTTGCAAAAAATAGCCTCAACTGTTTAAAACATTCACCTGACAGCTACAAAATCCCTTTCAACACTTTTTTTTTTTAATGCAAAGAAAAAGAATAAATTTTGAGGGGAAGAATTCTAACCAGCTTAGCAGCTCTACCTGCACTCCCAGCACCCACACCCACGTGCTGGAGAGCAAGTGTGTTTCTTCCTCCCAGGAATAATACATCCTGTTTCCTAAAACAGATCACCTACATAATCTATGTTGGGAAGCTTGTCAACACAAACACTTTTTCTGTGTTAAAAAGAGCAACTTTCAACCCTCAGGAAATCAACTCAAAGTTTGGGACTCGGGCACAAAGAGAATGGGATCACCCTGGGGGAATTAGTCAGTATATCAGTGAGTTATAGAACCCCAAAAAAGTTGCTGCCAACAGCCTTTTGACTTATTAAAAAACCCAGCATTATCCCATGTAATGCAATTTTAGAGCAAGAAAGTACATGATGGTGCCAGAACTCCACTGGGGCAGCCTGCTCATGCCATCAAAGACCAGTTCTCAACTGCACCTAAATAAATTACATTTTGTTTCAGTTCTTCTTTTGTTTTTCACTCTGGTGGAAGAGGAAAGGCTGTGTGTCTGGAGAACTGTGTCTGGCAGTAAATCACAGGCAAACACCACCTAGGTTGATAAAACCATCTGATGTCCCTGCATGGGCTCTATTCAATACGGCGTGATGGTAATTCCAGTGTTACACACGGTTATGGCACCTCCCTCAGTGACAATAATGTACTTTATGGCCTGAAATGAACAAATTGATACACACCAGACCACAAGATGCCTGATTATATGAACACATATCAAAGTAGATGCTGACACAACACTAACAAAACAGTAGTTTCTTCAATTTAGTCAAGCTCTGACCAAAATCACATATAATGAAAATATATTCTTGTATGTTTTTTTCCAGTGTCCTATCTATATACAGACAGATCTATCTATATATAGATAGATATAAAATAGATATTTGTATTTATTTTTTATATGTAAAAAATATAATATGATCACACCAAGCTTCATGCAAGTGTGTATTTTCTGTCCATGTATCTGCACACAATGCAGACACCAAGAAACATGTATTAAGCATACATTTACTACACAATTTCCAGCACCTAGATTAAAAAAAAGGGAAAGGTTTATATATAATCCAGTGTTGCTGTTGGAACAAAAGACATGGACTCCATAGTGGTATTACAGGTTTAAGGTCAGACAAAGATTACAAGAGTCCTCTCTAGCCTATGTGTTTTATGGGAAAAAACAGTTGAGCTACACTAAAATCACTTCTCTAATCTGGAGTTTATTCTGTATTCATACCCTTTCTTCTAAGATTATGAAAGGCACTGATTCAGCTCTTTTAATAACTGCTAGAGCAGAATTGCTCAAAGAATCCAATTTTCTGTGAACGAATTGTACAATGAAAGTCAGTGTACAAACAAAGTCAGTGTAAGATGTGCCAGAGTATCACCAAACCTCTGAAATAAATAACCAGAATACTAAAACAGTATTTTCCCTTCTCTTCTCAAATTTTACTGTGTTAAGATACATTAAAGCTGATACCAAGAGATAGAGGGATGGACTAAAGAAAACAAACCATTCTCTCGCTAATGCAACTTGCATATAAAAGGGGAAGTAATACAATTACTTTAAAAGCTTTTCTTCAGGCACAGCCCATGTTTTCCACTGTACAGCCATCAATCACACAGCTCCACTCTCTTGTTTGCCCACAGTTTTCAAGTCAATGTGGTCCAAGGATGGATCAGACTCACATATACGAGGAGGAGATCAAGGGGAAAAAAAAAAAAAATTATGTATGTGCCTCTTCATAAAGAAAAGTGACAGCTAATACACCGAGATTTTAAACAAAGTTTTGGTATTTTGGGTTATTTTTTTGCTAAGATTTACAGTCAGCACACAGACATCTCAAAGCCCTATCAGTACTTGCAGGAGTAATTGGACAGTTTTAGCCACGGGCAATGTAGCCCCACCCTCACATGTTATTTCAAACTACTTTTACTTACAGAAGCAGCATGGTACAAGTTACTCATTTTCATAGGAAGCAATAATCCTCAGAATGACTGATTATTAAAGCAGTTGTTACCAAGCCTTTAGTGTCTGTGAGGACTTGTGACAAATTTAAACTGAACCACAGCTGGCTGCTCTACCAAACTTAGCATATGGGTAATTTGTTTAAACCACAAAAACACCTCTTACACACTATTAAATGATTCCACCTTACACAATCTTAAATTTTTTTCCTTAAAGAAACTTGCTCCAGCAATTAAACAAGAATAAGGAAAATAAACTTTAACTAAGACTCAGTTAAGAAACATGAATGCCCATTTAGTCAAGAAATCAGTGGCCAATATACTCAATTTCAGCCCCCTAAGAAATAATAAAAATAACACCATTATAATTTCCATATTAAAAAAACAAGAAATAATAATTTTTAAAAAAGGTTTATGTGCTATATTTAGTTTTTAATCAACCTTGTTGGGAATTGTATTTATCCTGATTTAAATAACTTCCTTGTGTGGATATAGCAAAGACACAAAAATGAGTTTGTAAAGTCATCTGGAAGTCTCCTAAAAAAAAAACCAAAACAAAACAAAACAAACTTGTTTGGAAATGGTTTTTTTAGAACCTTTTCTTTCAATTCCTGGAACTATTAATAATTTGTGAATAGAAGTGAAGACAGAGCTAAAGATGATTCAGAAGGGATGATGATGTATGTTCCTCCTTTGCCTCACCAGGCAGTATTTCCCAGGAAACCACAACTGAGTATCAAAGCCACCTTTGAGTCAGTGGTCAACTTCTGCCTAGGAGACAGAAACATCCCTTCTTAACAGTATCTATTATTTTATTTTCAGTACAATTATTGCAAATTTCATTTCATTTCACAGAGCCTTGCTGCAGAACAAGGATTGTGAATCCAAACCCTCCACGTCCTGTACTTGTATCGTTTTTCATCACAGATGCACAGGCTCTGGATCCCTGTCACTTGTGAGATGCTGTCCTTTTCTGGATGGGTTTTCCTGGAAAGCTGTGTAGGCTGACAATCTGCAAGTCTGAGCATGAGTACAAAGACTTAAAACCGGCATATAGTTTCCTACCAGAAACTGCTTTAAAAAAAACCTACACGTTCAGTGTGTGTGACTGCTTTAGAAATGTTCTCAAGTTTGCAGTTTTGGGCAAGCTTTATTTTGGACAGTATTTTGCTCAGCATACTTATGACTATGCATAATGAAACTATATAAAGAGGGAATTTCAGAAAAAAAACCAAAAAAAATGTATATTTGACTGAAAAAAAATCAACATGCAAAAAATCAGCCTACAATAAGGTGGTGATTTCCCCTTAGTTCACAATGAGCAAACCTCACTTTTTATCAGGTCTTTTTAGAAGTTTAAAAGTGCTGTTCAAACCTCAAATGAAAGGTCACATCACATAAATACCACCAATCACCACCACTAGCAGTTATACTTTATCTAAATGATATTTTTGAGGCAAAAATGAAAACATTCGAAGCAAGACTATTTTAAAGGTAAAGAATTTATTACTCCCACACAATTATCTTGCACACGGAACTAAGAACTCAAAGCAAACGAATAAAGGAGGAAATGTCTTTGTTGCGTAAAATTTTAGAAGTCTGAAATTGTAATATAGCAGTATATTTATTATCTGCTAGCATACATGTCGCTTGATGGCCTCTACTCCAACAATGTATATTCTTATGTCCCCAAAGCAATCTTTTATCTAAACTTACTAACTTGCAAATCCATATTGAACTTCGTAAACTCAAAATTTCTGAGCCTGCAGACAAAAAAATTCTAAGCAATCCTAATTTCATTACTTACTCTAAAAGCAAACCTAAATTTTTCCAAAAATACACATCTCATGAAGTCTCTGATATTCCTCAATTTAAATATTACATATTTGTGTATAAGCATCTTGATGACTGCATTGTAAGATTCCAATATATTCCTTATATTTCATAATTACAAAGAGCACTCATTTAGCATCAGGTATGGCTTTATTTCTGAGTGTTGGAAAAAGAGGTTTCAATGTGAGTTCAGCATAAAAAAAATCCATTTAAAATTTTGTTTTCCCATTAATAACTGAACTTCCTTTTGCCCCAACAACTCACAAATGTCAAATAACTAAATAACACAGCCACAATAATAGCCCCAAACCCAATAAAGAATAAAGTAGCCTTTCTTGCCTGTCAGAGGACCCCATTTTCTATTCTGAGCAGGCAAGCTGAAAGCACTGCTCTTCTGTCATTCCCTGACAGTTATAGACTAGCTCTGCACCTTATTAAAGATTAAGGTTTGCCCAGGCATTCTCTTTTGGCCATCTCCTGTCTGCAGCCCAGTGTTTATTTCCAGCGAGCTGGAGATTAGCACCACACATTGTGCCTGGAGAGAACACCCTCCCCGAAATGAGACTGCATAACCAAATGCCACCAAGCCATGGAAAAAAACACAGTATTTCCCTTAATTTAGCTGTTCGAGATAACCACATCTCCTCTGGGTTACATAGACAAGTGATTTCTCTCATTCAGGCTGTTTGTTTGTAGATTCTAAAAACCAGACTCAAACTACTAACAGGTTGCCTTTTTGTGATGGAGATTTTTTTTTTTTCCTTTGTTAAAAAAAAATTATGAACACAATTATGCTGGAGTTATACAAGGCTCCATTGCATGCAAACATTTGCTACCTGGTTTTGGTCTGATGCAAACATGTTACAGCAAAAATTCAGCAGGTTGAGCTACTGCACAAAATATCACCCTTCAGGGGATTTCCACAGAGCACCATGTCCCAGAATATTTAGCAAAAACCATTATGAACCATCAACATTTTGCAGAGGCCATCACAATCACCACATGATTTTTACCCAAAAACATGGTAAAGTTGACGTGACTCCATGGAACTTTTAACACTTGTCAGGATCTCAGTTTGAAACACTTGCTTTTTTAACATCAGCCTTTTTATGAGCACTTCTAGTTATTTCTCAACTGACATCCTAAATTTATTCATTGAATATCAATGTACCAGGTTACCATTTTACTCTCATTTTGCTTCCTCTAACTTTGGGAGACATGTTAAAAAGCAATTGCAAATGGTCAACTAGCACAAATTGTAAATAAATTAAAATTTGCTCCATTGCAAAGGATTAAAAAGAGAAAAGTAAATGTTTTTAACAGGTTATAGTGGTTTCACATAAAGAAAATTTTGTTTGAGGACAGATAGAAAATGTAATTTCCTTGCACTCCAAATGGGAATTATAAAGTGGTAGAATATTCCATATCTTTCAGCAAAGTTTTACATAAACAAATAAAAACTTACAAAGAATATTGGAAAGGTTTAGGCTATCTTCAACGGATGCTACATCAGTAAATGCAGGACAATCAGAAACTTATTAAAACGCTGAAAACGAAGGCAGAGATTTATGTTTGCTTACAAGAGTCTTTTTCATATTGGTAATTCATTGGAAAACTTTATCTGTTCAGCCTTTATAAGACTCCATTCGCTCGGGATCTAAACCACAGAATTTCACTGGGCTAACGAGTTCGTCAATAGCTTATAAAGAATTAGACAGATTAATGTCAATTTTAGCAAAGGGAACTTATCAGTCAGGTGCCAAACGCTGAAGAGCTGGAAGAAGCCTCCCTGTGCCACAGGTGAGCAGACATTTATTGACTGCTGAGCTCCAGGTGGACGTGGGTAGCCTGAGGTGGATGTGATGCCACAGCCATCAAACCAGCCACGCTGCCAGCTTTTCAAACAGGAGCGTTGTCTCGGAGTGACTTTATGGTTTATTCTTTTATGGTTTATCCTATATCATCTGCCCCTGCCCAGAAAAATGAATTTTATGCCTTTCTGTGTCTTTAAACTGAGCCTGAGAGGGGAGAGGAGAAAATTCCTCCTCTGAATTTGTCTCAAACGTCCATCAGGGGCTCTGGGTTTTTAACAAGCTCTATGGCTTAGGAGCAGCAGCCCCTCAAGGACAGCCCTCCAGCTGCACCCGCTGGGAGCACTGCAGGGTGCTGGTCTGAGAGTGCTGTGTAATGCTTGTCGTGGTGACAGAGGACCCAAACAGTCATGGGTCACCCTCAAAAACTGGTCATGACTCTCTCTGTGTGCTGTTAGAGATTAAACCACTGCTATTCTACCTGCTGAATTATTGGCTGCTCGATCAGGATAAACAGGCTGAAATGGTGTTTGCACCCCATGAACACAGGAAGTTCACTTTTTGATAGGATCTATATTCCAAGAGGGATTCAAGAAACTTCCTTCACAATGCATGCGTGATTCTCATCAGAATATTATTCCATTATGCTCTTCCTCGAAGCAGTAAATCAATAGGGGCCTTTCCCAGCTGAGAGTGTGGTGGGGGCTTCCTGTAAAGCAGCTCACAACAGAGCACTCAAGCCAATTAAAAGCTGCACTGTAAAAATAACCAGTGACCGTGGCATCCTGGGGTGGGATGGAACGAACTTAAACAGAGAAAAAAGAGCAAAGGAAAGGAAAAGAATATTCCACAGTTCTAAAACAATTATTTGCTATTGATGCAGAAATATCATTATTCTCAGTATGAGTCAAAATACATTAGCATTCCATCTGCCAATGCTGCAGCAACCATTTTTCTCCATTTCTGTTTGACCTCAAGCCTTTTATGCATAAATGTCAGGGCTCTTTACAATTAATCATGTCTACCACAGACTAATTGTGGACAACAGTAGTGCAATTAACACAAATTTGCTTCAAATATTCATGAACATTCCAAAAGCATTCATTGACACAAGTGTTAGTTACCTAACCACAAAAACTGACAATTCTTTTCTCTTTTCAAGCAGCCTCTGCACTAGGAAGCTGAGTACACCACCAAGGGTGAAAGCAAGGTTGGAAAATATTCCACCAGTCCTTAAAACACAATTGCTTCTATGTGACTTGGTACAAATACGTACTGGGAGAAAACAAGCAAAATAATAAATACGAAAATTATTCCTCTTTTAATCTTAAGAGTAGGGTAATCGAGTGAATTTAAAGACACTAAAACATATTTTGTGCAATGAAAAATAATAATTCCTAATTCTACCTCAATGTAATTAAATATATATATATATATATTATTTTTAAAGCTGATGAAAAGGGAAAAAAAGACTTTACAAATAAGCAACAATTAGACCTCCATTGTTTGTCTTGATTCATTCTCAGGACTGTGCCTGGTATTTTCTGTTAGTATCTCACTAAGGAACTAATGGCAGAAGTCTCTTTAAGCATACAAAGCTTTTTGTAAAGCTTGACCTAAACACAGCAGATATAGATGACATTTTTCTTTTTTATTTTTATTTTTTAATACATGCTTTACATTAAAGAATTTCTTGGACAGTTGTGCTATTTCTAATCAGGCCCCATGGCAAATATTCACCAACCCTCACAGGAATAAACTATTCTCACTTCAAACAATTGTTACAGTTTGAATCCAATTGACTCTAGACAAAAGTACTGAGATAATCAGCATATTAAAGCCAACACTATAACCATATGTTAATTATGTAAATGATTCATTTTAATCAGCTAGAACCATGTAAAGAGTTACAAGGAATGCAAATGTAGGGAGTTATTAAAAATCTCATTATTATTCATCTTGGTTCCATGCGTGAATGTATCCATCCAAACAGATGAATTAATAGTTAGATGAAAGATGAAAGAGCTAGAGGGGAAGTCTGTGGGAAACCATCTGTCTTGCTTTGTATCCCTCCCAGGCTTCAACCAGCCTGCAAGAGCTACATGAGAACAGCCCCAGAGCAGACAGGGACTGTCTACACAGCACCTCAACCAGGAGGCAATGCTGCTACACCAAAAAAAAAATCACAACTCTTTTCACCCCTTCCCAAACTGGGCCAGGAGGTAAAAAGGGAAGCCAGAATAAGTTCAGACGAATGGCTACAGGAATGGGGCTCAGCACTGACCAAAAATACATGGCAAGTATTGATTGGCACAGAAGTTATGCAGTATTTTGAAGACTCATCGACAGAAAGCTGCCTTACTTTTGTCAGTTGGATGTTAAAAGACATTCCACCTACCGTGGTTGTGACCTGAATTAGTAACTGAACTGGTTCTCTTAACTTCAGCAGAAATCATGTTTGTGGGAAACACAGAAAGCCTTTCTGCAATACAATGGGAGTCCATACTTTGTCTAGTTCATCCAGGGAACATGGGGGAATGGCAATGAATTAAGTCTCATTCCTGCAAGGGTTATTTTTCATTTCTCCATTCTCTGAGTTCCCTGAGCAAAGAAAATGAATTCTACACAACAGTCATTTGTAAGAGAAAAAGTGAGGGCCAAATGCCTTGGTCATTCCTGACTGTGCCACAATTTTTCAGCCCTCTCAAGACAGTGCAACACCACATCTACGGTATAAGAAAATAAGGATTAGCTGGAAAGGTGGTGCTTAAAGCTACAGAAGGAATAAAATTGAATTCACTCTGCAATTCTTCTTAAATCTTCCATAGCATTTTGTTTAAAATTAAAAACACAGCTTACTTTTAAAACCCTTGGTTAAATCCAGCCACCTCTACTCTGCAGGTGAAACTCAAAACTCCATAAACAAAACTCATGAAGACAATCCAAGTGTAGTTCATTACAACACTGAAAAATATTTACTTTCCTAATAAATAGTTCTCCTTCTAATATAAAGAGTTAACAGAAGTAATTTTTAAAACATGTTTGACAGTTTTCAGAAGCTTTATAAAGCTTTGTTCTTCATACTCTAATTCTTTCATGTTTTCCTGCCTGATGTCTCCTAATGCAGTTTCACTGGAATCATTCTATTTTTGATCTTTAATCCTTTTATATGTTTTTTCTTTGCTTACTCTTGCATGCCTTTGTAGTTTATGTAATTGGGTCTTTGCACCATTTTAGCAGGGTTTAGCACAGCGCAGCTTGTCAAATTTAAGTAGAAGTGAGAATAATCTATCACTGCTATAATAAATAAGCGAGTAAATTCACATATCACCGACCTAAAGTGAATGTTTGCCACAAAAAAAATTGTAAACTTCAATTCCCCTCATTCTGCCAAGGCTGGCGAAGCTTTTATACATTTTGTAATCCAGAAACAAACTCAACTGCACAGAAAGTACTTCAAATCCCTAAAAGTTTATTAAAAACGGCTACACATGTGCAGTGAAACAAGACTTCATTAATTTCTTCTTGAGATGCCTGTGTAAATTGAACTTAGGGAAAAGTGTTTGACAGCTTTGTAACTATTGACTGACATTCTTCAGCAAAGTTTCAGTGAGTACAGAGCGTGATTTAAGCACATCCTGGTGATGATAAACATGGCAAAAAAGAGAATGCCTACACCACCTGAAATAAAGAGATTTTTGGTAATTTTTAAGCACCTACCAAATCTTTGCTAGTTTTAAAATCATTGTAAATTCTACCTTACTGAGATATTTCGCTATGATCTTTACTCATCAAATATTTTATTATCTTTACAAGCAGATTTTAAAAAATAGCTCATAATCTAAACATAAAGAAACATGTTTGCATTCCCACTATTCACAGAATTTAAAACTGTGCAAGTCCTTACCACAAGTCTTCCACAAAACATCACTATTGTATTTAAATTTTATACTATATGCAAATAGTTCAAAATCTGTCCCTGAAAGGATGAAATCATCTAACTTTCATGAAGTGAAAATACATGATCCACATTAGGGTCCAAAGAAACAGGACTCTACACATATGTCCCAGACAGAAATCTCTCATATAATTAAATACACAGGCATCCTTCCATAGAGGCATGACACAAAACATAAAACATATTAAGCAAACTGAAAGGAGTTTCCAGCCTTCCACTCACGATTTTGTCCACATTACAAGGATCACTTCCTATTTATGGAGGCACTGATGCATAAACCACAGCAGAGGGGAGGATGGTAAATCACAGGGGAAAAAAAAAGAAACTGCAGAAAGAATCTATGGACAGAATCCCAGAATTGGTTGGGTGGGAAGGGACCTCAAAGCTCATCCAGTTCCACCCCCTGCCATGGGCAGGAACACCTTCCACTATTCCCAGGCTGCTCCAACCCCATCCAGCATGGCCTTGGACACTTCCAGGGATGGGGCAGCCACAGCTTCTCCTAATAGCTAATGTAAACCTAACCTTCTTCAGTTTAAGGCCAATAACATGATAGTTTTAATTTACTAAAATCTTCTTTACCTTTACGAACCCAAAGCAGAAGAAATCATAGCCTTATTATTATAGTCACCTCTGTTCTTTCATTATATAAATGGGAAATTATAAATCAACTCTAGAAATATTTTTTTAAAGCATGCTCCAAGGCCTGTATTTTGTGTCTGGGAGGGAGTCAAAGGATGCTCTCATCTTTATACACTTCTCACCACACTGGATCCTTTCCAAGCTCTCCCCAGTGATGGTCAGCAAGAGGGGAGAAAGCTCTCACTCTTCTCTGAAATCACATAGTGAATTCTACAAGAACAAGACTTGGCAATGGTCACCTGGAGGCCCTCAGGATGGGCTGTGAGGTCCCACCACATTTCCATCACTCTCTGATCCTGACTTGCTCACAGGGTTATTTCTGCTGCACACACCTCAACACATTAACACTCTTGTGAATAAATAAGGAAAAAAAAAAACAAGGTTCTTTTCCAGGGCAAGAAGATTTCTCAAAGCAGAAATGTGGCACATATGGGGGGGTTTGAGTCACTTTACACAAAGCAATACAAATAAAAACTGACAAATAAAGCCCACTTTGCTAAGGCTCATTTATTTCCCTTTACCTTGTGTTTCTTCATCTCTCTTTTCCATGACCTCTTATCTGCCTTTTCCTGGTCACAGGCTATTTTTGATCCATGCTTCAGAGTTTCAGATCCTATCATCAATATTAAAACTTGGGGAAAACTCGAGGAAATGTGATTGTATCTACTGAGTGCTAGGATCCTAATTCAGGAGAGCACTTCAGCATGTGTTTTGCTGTAATTTCAGTGCCTCCTTGAACAGGAATATTGCTAAACACATGTCAAAATGCTTATTTACTGGAGGCTGTCAAATGAAATATGGATTAATTACAATTTGGAGCATAAGACTTTACAGCACTGTGGCTTTAAAAGAACCGAAGAATTGGTGTAGTTATACTTTATATTTTTCCACCTATCTTCACCTATTAAAAAGAAAAACAAAAAGGAGAAATTGTATATTTAAGAGAAGAATTCTGTAAGTACAGTGATGATTATCAAGGGAAATTTAAGGTCAGGTTTCACAAGGGTCTCCCATGTGGATTTTGTTTGCTGTTTTGCCTTTAACATACTCAGTTATCCCTACCACTAACACACCATGATCATTACCCGCAGTGCCGAGGTTACAGAGGAGACCACACTTCTCTTGAACCCAAATCTGTACTTTTTGCTGTGATTTCAGTGCTACTGTCCCCACAGACACTGGGTGTGACAGAACACAGTACCCATGGCACACAGGAATTGCCCCATGCCCAGCATTACTGCAAAGGCCAGGCCATAAAATGAGGTTTGCTCTTGCATTTCTGCACTAGTGGGGACGTGGGCACTGTGAGACTGATGGAAACAAACCAATCCAGATGGAAGCATGGGATGCTCCTCTCGTTGGGACATCCAGAGGCACGGGATGCTCTGCCAAAGCCGTGCACACAAACAGATACTGTCACACATGCAGCAGCACCTCTAAATTAATACTCAGCCGAGCTGCCGAAGAAGAGATATGCAAAAAAAATCAGTAAAGAGCTAGCCTGTGCTTTAAACGTTTTTCCTCCTACTTCACAAAATTTGACAGCCAAAAACGGCAGACAAGGCTTCAGAGTGCTGATTATTTAAATAGATTACTTTACAAATGTCACTCTTTGCAAACACACAGGCAACATGATTGCTGTTTCTTTCAGCACTGTATTAGAAACAGACTCAATAAATGGGATGTTTAAAAAAAAATCCAAACATTTATGAATCGTTTGAACCTACTGTACTGTGTCTTGTTTACTGTTGCTCTAGGAAGCTTTTCTTAAAATAACGTGTTAAGTCTCAGAGGGATTATCCTGAAATGAAATTTTTAATAACAGCAAAATAAACTCATCCTTCACAGTGCTCTGTGTCTCATGACTTATTGTTAACTCTCACCTCTCCTCCCCATCATACATCTGTATCTACCAGCAAAATTTTATTACCTCCTACTCCAGTTTCAGGTGTCTGAAACAAAGTTATGCTTCATGCATGTTCTTCTCAAGAAAAGAAATAGGATACCTAAATAATTCTGCGTCTCTCAAAATCTTATCCATAATGGCTCCTAACTGGAGGAGTCCAGGACAAACTCCAGAAGGGAAGGCTGAAGGAATGAGGATTGCACTACTACAAGGAGAGAAGGCTGATGCTGATATCATTATCTTTAGGTAGATGATGGCCCAACAGGAAAAGGGTGGAAATAATACATTTTGTATGCCCACTCTCCATAAAGCAGTGGGAGGTTAAATTACACAAGGAAAGATTTTTTAACTCAGACATTGGGGAAAAGAAACCCCTCCAGTGGAAGTGTAAAATGCCTGCAGAGGTTAGAGAGTCCCTGTCGTTCAGAATGGGCTCAGCAAATGTCTCTCAGGAGTGATACAGGCAGAGTTGATCTTGCTTTCAAGCAGAAAAGGAGATTATGTGACTCCACGAGGTTTCTTCCTCCCCTGTTTTCCTCTATGCCTTTGATATATATCTCTTCCAGGAGGTAGCACACTTCAACAGCTTCCTCATTTGTTTGAGGATATTTTGCATTTTTAATCTTGCAGACAGAAAACACAGCAGGAAACAGTGGCCAGGAGCAAAACTAAAGAGAAATAGAGCCCTGTAATGTCCAAACTGCAAGGGTAATTAAACATGCAAGCAGTTCAGTAGGGCAGCAGTGAAACTGAGGGAACCAAAATTACTTGGATGTTTAAAACAAGATTAAATATCTTCCAAAAGGTCTGCTTCAAGCCAGCCTCCAAGAGAAGTTCTGTAGCATATACATTGAGGAGGACAGGCTGAATTATCATAACGACCCTTCCTGGCTTGAACATCTTTGAATCCATGAACTGGAAATCCCTCTTCACAGCAAGAATTCTCCTGTATAAATATATACATTCACTTGCTAATTCTGAAAGTGAAAAATAATAATAATAATATAAAAAAGATAACGAAAACCCCTTCAGGTTTTGTTACATTAGTGAAATGGCTTTTGACAGATTGTGGAATCAATTTTTAACCAAGTGTTCTGCCCTGAGACAGAGAGAGAAAAAGAATCATACCACATTCAATTTGATTTTTCTATTTCTGCAGTGTAATATATAATCAAAGTCTCCTATCCCGTTAGAGCACAAAAGCTAACTATTAAACAAAGTCACAAAGTATGGGCACTGTTTTTTTTCCCAAAAAGGGAATTAACTTTAACTACTTTATCATATTCTTGAATTGATATTGTTTAGCTGTTATTTAGCAAACAAAAACAAAACAAAAAAATCTTTCTTAATTTAAAACTTTTATCCTCCCCTCCAAGGAAACACAGTGGCTGAAGCAGAATTATGTAAGCATACAGAAGAACAAAGTGGTAAACCTAACAAATATTGACAATGTAATAGCGTCAGTATATTCACAGACAAATTAATTCTTTAGCTTTAGCCATTAGGTCAGGGAGTAAAATAGACACCACTTAGGCAGTACATATGAGAACCACCTCAGGAGCCAACAGGCATCATTCTCAAGAAATAATTCCAGAAAGACTTTAAATGCTTGCTAGCACACGGTGTTCCTTAAAAATACATCCGGGATCTGTTTCTGAAGGTGTCTGATTCCCGACTCAACATCTATTTTTGTGATGTGGATGCCAGATGATATTTTTTTGCAAAGGAATGGAAAAATGGTAACCAGAAGATAATTTTAATTAATAGGACTAGAAGTTATGCCATTTAGTAACAGAGAAGTGTTTTAAATTACATTAAAAAAAAACATTTCTAAAAAGACATGGTGAGAAAAAGTAGAGGTACATAGAATACCAAAAGTGCCAAACGTTGAGAAAAACTGTACATTACAAAAGGCTTCAGAATGGTATCAAGAAAATGAAGCATTAGAGAGATTATTTTGCTGTGTCAGAAAATAAGTGCTCAAAAAAAAAGAAAGCTCTGAAATATGGGTTTAAATAATTACATAGTCTGGGTCCAACCCAGAACTACTTTTAAGTATTTCAGGTATCTGATCTTGGCTTGTAGAACTCCAGGGAGGAAAATCTCTACAAAGCACTTGACTAACGAAGTAAAAATATAAACCAGAAATTCTCATCCCTCCTATCCAGCAGCACAATGCTACACATTTATTAATATGTTGAAATAGTCTCCCACATCCTAAATAAGACTTAAAGCATCACCTCTGCCCTCTGTGATCTCCCACTTCTTATTGGAACCAGGAGAATAAAAACATCTTTCTCAGCATTTTCCTATTATTCTTCTAGACAAAGCATTTTATATATTAAAAAAA
>VZRF01009678.1:1049702-1099794 GCA_013396875.1 Vireo altiloquus
AAAAAAAAAACCTTGGTTCTGCAAGAACCAACTAATAATAATGCAAATGATAAATTTGCAGCCAGACACCTTAAGCCAGGATTATACCGACCTCAAGATGACCGCAGAACAGCATATAAAAGTACATTTCACAGCCACTTAAACAAGACAATGCTTCTTGAGAACGAGCACCAGAGATAAACACATTGCCACCGCAAGTTACCACGCACTGAATAATTTTTAGGCACATATAAAGGCCATGTGCTGTGTCAAGCAAGGTTCCAGGCACTCTGCAGAACTCCATCAGTTCCAGTGGACTAACAAAGAGGTATTTAAGAAATACTCTCCCGCAGGAACAAATCGTGTTTTCCAGAAAATGAGTGGAGTCCTACTTCTTTTCCCTACAAAATACAGGTAACTGCGTCTCACCATCTGCACATGAGACTCAGGACAAGTGTCACCCTCCTATGGCTGCCACGAGTGAAAATAAGAAGAGATATTAAACCCAATTTACATCCATCTAAAGAGGAAGTTCACAAAAACACTATATGGAGAGCCAAGGCCAGAGGGACAGGGAAAAACCCTTTGTAGATTTGTGTCTTGTTACAGGAAAATAAGAGTGGAATAACAGAGAGGTTTGGTTTAGAATTCTCCTGCACATTTCAGTGAAAAGACTGACTGGCTGCCCAGAACTTACAGACTCTGTTTACAGACCTGGCACAAAGCTTTTTACATTATTAAAAGCCAGGCATTACACAACAGAAAAGCAAGGTCTGTCTTGCATTTTTGTGTCACCCCTCCCCACCCTAGGAAAAAAAAAAAAAAACAAACCAAAACAAAAGGAGACTGATATGAAATACCCACTGACATTTTTAGGTCAGCACAGTCTCACTACGTCTGTATAATAGTCTGATACAGCAAAAATAGTAAATCACTGCAATTTTCTGCCAGGAAAGCATGCTTTTCCAGAATGGCCAACCCTAATGGGCTCAATTACAATACAAATCACAAAAATATAAGAGCATTTGGTTCTCAGTGTCTTTTTCAGCAGTAGATGCTATCACATCACTGGAAATGACAAATTCCACTCTCTGCATAAACATTTCATACATGAGTTCAAAAGTCTGCAGTGCCTTCCTCCCTTCACTACCACTATACCTCTGAATCAAAAAGTAACTCACATTTCAGACATAATATGCAAAAAAAATATATCCCTGCAGTCATCATGAAGATTTGCCATCATAAAGCTGATTACACTGACAATTACACTGAATGTGGAACATTACAAGGCGTAATATCACAAGCTTTTAAAGTCAGTTGGCAACATCACACCAAATGCCTCTCAAAAATCAGATTTCAAGTGTTAGCATCCTTGAAATGCATATGAAATTTCCTCTGAGACTGAAAGTGTCTCCTAAATCTATAGTTGTATATAGTATATCTGCTTCTTAAAGACACATGGGGGCACAGACTCTGAGCTGTCAGTCAGGTCTCCTTTGTTTTTCACACGGTGACACTTAAAAACCTGCCACAGATGAAAGTTTGCATGAACTTCCTTCTTTCCAAACCTGTGCTCCCCTGTTGGGAACATCCTCAGCAGTCTTGGCTTACAGTACAGGATGTATATACTGGGCTTAATTGTGCCTAACAATCGTCTTGGCCAGTGGAAGGCATTTTCAGATGGGAAATGTACACGAACATCTGTTACATTTCCCTCTGCCTGATTTTAACTGTTCCTTCACGGAGGAAGGCAGAAAAATAAAAACATTTATCTCTGCAGTAAAAAGACCATGTACTCGCTTCAGTCGATCCAGCACAGTATGTCAGCTAAAAATTGTACTCAGAGAATCCTGCAATGGATGGATTTCATTTCCTGCAACAGCAGCGTCTGAAAGGTTTGAGTGAGTTTTGACAACTTCAGTCTACAAAATAAGTCACCCCAGGAGCCAGTGAGGACACTTTCCCAGGACACACTGACCAGTGCGATAATGAAACCGATCCATCTATTTCTTTTCTTACAGAATGATCAGTTCTGAAAAATTTCTTTGGATATCAACAATTCCAGGTAACCTTTAGAAGTATTCAGAAGTAAATCCTTTACATGCAATGGCTTGCCTTAATTTTATATTTAATATTCTGAACAAGTAAACAAACTTGGACCTACAATGAGTCAATTTCTGCAGATACCTTTTTTAAAATGAATGGGAAACATCGGAACTGAGTTGATAGGGGAAAATCGAGTAGGAAGAACAATTTGCCAAAGACTGGCTGGTCTCTTAAAAAGTCAGCCTAGCCCCAGCTGCTGTGCTTCAGCTGACCTCAAATCCTCTGGTATCTGGGTATCAAAAGTGAGACATATTTATGTTTTAAAAGAAAAGAAAAGCCAAAGTGAGCATGGAAGATAGTTTTTGAACAGTTGGTCACAGACAGTTTAAGACAGTTTCAGGATTTCAAGTTTGCTTTTCCAAAGTTTTAGACATAAGGTCAAAAAAAATAGAAAAACACCCCTCTTCCCCCAGCAAAGAGCTCAGTGTCTAGATATAAGATCTTCTGAAAAGTAATAATCAAAAGTGTAATTTATTCCTGTGTTCCAGAAGGAGGAGTTGCTCCAATTACATTTCATTTCCCTCAGTGAGAGGAAAGCTGGTGCTGTGTTTTCCACGTTCATCTCAGAGCAGACTCTTGCGTGACTTGTCACAACAGAACACGTTAGATTGTTCATTCTCCTGGCTCTATCTCAGGACAAGGTGGAAAAGATTGCTGCACTTCTGAAAGGAACCTTCCTTGGAAAGAAGATCAAACAGTGAAGCCATGCTCTCGATAGCATGGGCCTGAACAGACAGCTTTTCAACACAGGACACTTTCCAGGTACCACAAACCTAAAAAACATTCCGTGGTAATTAGTTGCTACAAATGCATAACAAAACATAAATTATTTAAGATCCTGAGGATCAGACCTTTTCAAGTATGGCTCAGCCACTACAGAACCAAATTTTGTTGAGATTCTGTTAAAAATCCTCATGGCTTTCTTAAGAATTTGCCTTTTCTGATTTTTGTAAAGAAACAGACAGAATCCTCTTCCATCCTGGTGATTTTTGATAGCTCTAAGGAGTTTTCATGTTTTGGGGTGTTTTTTGTTGTTTTTCTTAATAACTGAAGTGAAAATGTTTTCATTCTAACCAAGCATTGAAATACAGTTGGAGAGGTTCACTTTCCCTCTTTTGTACCTCAATTGTTAGCAAGACAAAAATTCATTTAAAAGATTTATTCATGTACCCTTTTTAGTGCAATTCCAAGTCAAAGAGAAAGAAAACCTGGAAAAAGTGAGCTTATTTCATTAAAAACAGGCTGTTCTGTATTTCTCAAAATACTAAAAACGTATCTCTAAAACCTTTTTGCATAAGCAAGATCTAATACATCAGAGAAACAAACAAAAACTAAGAAGGTGGTCAAGCAGTAAACCAGATCTCATAAAAATAACTTCAACACAAATCCTGTACACATAAAATAACACATGCAACATTAGAGAATAAGGAACCATTTTGCATAGAGGGAAAACACTTCCCAACGTGATTCCACATGTCTGCAGCAGGTCCTGTTGTACAGACTCCCTTCAGCATCCAGCTGAGCTGAGCTGAATCCCCTGAGCTGCGCTTACAGAGCAAAGTTATCTCCAGGGAGTAGCAAAGGACTTCTCAGGTTTGCTAATTCACTCAAGTCAGCATCACACTGAGGCTAGCAGGGGAAGAAAGAATGATTCATTCTGTATTATTATCTTCAGGATCATTCACAAATGCAGGAAGATGTGCTTTCCCCCACCTCTAGTCACCTTTTATTTCTCAACTAAACGTCATCTTGCTTTTAACCAACTGCAGGGCTATAGCTTTTAAAATGCCTGACTGCTGTTTTCTAAACCCATTCTTACTATACTATTCTCTTTGGAATGCTCACCCTTGTTTAGGTTCTGATTTAACATAATTCTAAGATTTTCTCTAGACTGGAAGTAAAATGTTTGGAAATTCCTTTTTTTTCCCCTTCTTTCTTGGTTTCAAGTGTCAATATGATTTGTTCTCAAAGTGTTTGAAACATGCTCGCATTCAGTACCACTGTCAGTGCAAATAAAGACAGCTGATGTGTACCTGCACAGCTGCTGGTAATTTACAGAGAAACTCTTGTATTTGCATTTTGGCAGCACTCTCTTGCCTGGGTTGGATGTTTTGAAGCTTACGTGTCTAAAGATGTCTGGAGATGCATTTTACGGAATCTGCTATACATTAAAATGGTGCACAGAAAGCAAAGTGTCACAGACATTTATCATAGTAAACCAATACATAAACAACCTGTCATTTTCTCCTCCATGACTTTTAAATGCTACTAATTAGCAAACAGGAGGGCACTACATGCTTTGGAATAATATGGCAAAGTGTGGGCAGACATAACAAAAGTTTACTTCCAGCTCTGTAAGATGAAAAAGCCTTGGGATAATAAGCATTTCATCATATTTTACTCCCTCAGAACTAAAAAAAAAAAAAACCAAACAACAATGTAAACAATATAAAATCAGCATAGTTCACATCACTTCACTGCTTTGAGTACTTTTAGCTTTATTTAAGAAATAAGCTGCTTTTACAGAAGGACTTTTATCAAAGTCTGAATAACTTTGCCTTGAGGAATAACATTCCTTGAAATGCACCATGTTTTATTTAGTTCAAGGCCTCAAATAAAATGCAAACATGAACCATTCTGACTCCTGAATATACAGGCTAGAGACTTCTACTTTCCTCTCAGCTTGATCAGCAACAAAACAATACATAGATTTAAAAAAGAAATTCCATTCTTTACTGATTGATTAGACTCATAAGAATTGGAGGATTAAGTCATTCTCCAAGCTCTCTAGCTCATGCATCTGTCCTCCAGAGAAAGGAGAGGAACCAGGATATCAGAATTTACCTTAATCCATAATAATCTGAGTCTTGTGAAACACAAAGTAGAAAGTCCAACACAGAAAATTTATCTGGGTCATCTTCCACTTATCTCCTTTCAGTGTTCATGACCTGTCACTACACTAAAAAATCACCAAAACTTTCCAAACTATGTGTGATATCTGAGAATCTGTCAGATACTTGCCAGGTGTGGTTCTACCGCCCTTAGGTAGTAATAGAGCAATTAAATGCAATTCCCAATTAGTTCAGGTGAAAGTACTTACACTTGAAATAATTATGTCCTTGCCATACTTTTTGCACAGCCTGATCTACTGAAATAGACATTTGATATGTTTTTACAGCACCCTCTTTTAAACCAGGTCTGAGAAAACAGTTACCTGCACATCTCAGTTAAAAAAAGCAAGCAAGCAGACAGGCCAAAAGGTGTATTTAAACTGGGTTTCTAACATTAGCTCATGTAACACAAGATAACTTATCGCATGGTAAAGAGGTGAAATATTCAAGTAAAATTAAATTAAAATGACTCCATTAAAATGACTGTTCTATATTTAGATGTACAGGCATATTTTTATAGCAGTTGTGAATCATTCTACTGAACGCAAAAGAACTTCAAAGTTGTATCTCCTGTCATAATCTGACCATCAGAAGTTTTATTACCAATGATTATGCATGAGTCAGAAAAGAGGGAAAAAAAAAAATCAGCTTAAATTCCAGATCCTTGGAAGCAGCAGTATCAGCTTGCTGGCTTCTAGCTGGGGGAGCCAAATTAAACAATCTTAAAAGCTTTGTCTTATTTAGGGGACAAAAAAATAAATAGAACTTACCCTAATGAAAATTATTTTATCACTAGAAATTATTTTTTCCTACAGACTCAAATATTCTTGTATTTATTTCACTTCAAAACCCCTGCAGTCAGAAAGGTCCAGATTTACCCAGTTTTTGCCATGCTAAAGCACTCAATTGGAGTGTATTATTCAACACACAAGCCAGTGACCATAATAATGGCCATAATCATCATGTCAGAAATTCACCAATACTGATGTATTATTCACTAATAATGACGTTGCATGCAAAAGTGGAAAAGGAAAAAAAAAATCTGCCTGTTAAGGATGTCAGATGAAATCTGGCAGATGAAAAAAGCTCTGACTATAACACAGCACTGAGTGAGCTGGCAGAATAAGAGGTGAAAGAGGTAAAGCAGTGTTGCCTTAGTCATTGGAATTATGTCACCCATTGATTTCTGAAAGAAAGGCCAGTGAGAAAAAATTATGTAGATGGGAGGGCAGAATGACCACTTGTTCCTTAGCTGAACTAAAACCATTTAGATAAGCTATTCTTATTACAACAGTCTTTTTGGCCAGTGGGAAAGATATTTTATGTCATCACCCTCCCTCTTGCCCCTGTGGCTTCACTCACCAGGTATTTGATGAGACTTGCACTTATTAGCAAGAAATAAAGGGAACTTAAAAGAAACTTTTGCAATAGCAGTAACCAAATACTTTCAAGCTGTCTGCAGCCTCTTGAGCAGCTGACAGGTTTCACCAACAATGCTCCTTGGCTACACTGCTTGATCCCTGGATTAAAGGGAAAAACAATTTAATCCAAACTTGTACGGAGGAGACCATCTCGAGTGCCATCAAAAGGCACATGCAGGACAGCAAAACCATCAGGCTCAGCCACCACAGGTTTAAAAAGGCAGGTCCTGCTTCACTGCCCTGATCTCCTCCTAAGGTGACCTGCTTAATGGATGAGTTGGGAAAGGCTCTGGATGTGTCTGCCCAGACATCATTTCCCACAGAAGTGGCCTGGGAACTGCCTGCTCATGGCTTGGATGGGTGCAGTGCAACATCTGGGTGATGGCCAGGCCCAGGGTGGGCAGTGGGATTGCCTCCAGGCTGGGGCAGGGCACCAGCAGGGACTCCCCAGGGCTCGGCACGGGACTCTATTTATTATCTTTATCCACAATTCGGACAAAGGGATTGAACATCCCCTCAGTAAATTCATGGATGACACTGAGGGCCTGCTGGAGGGCAGGAAGGCTCTGCAGAGGGCCCTGGCCAGGCTGGCTGGACCGAGAGTGGCCAGAGGAGCAAGAGGACCAAGTCCCCTTTGGCCAGCAGAAGCCCCTGCAGCTGCAGGCTGGGGCAGAATGGCTGGAAAGGATCCCAGCAGGAAAAGCCCCCAAGGTGCAGAAAACCATCCAGCATGTGGCCATGACACCTGGCTTCTACCAGCCACAGTGTGGCCAGCAGGACCAGGGCAGTGACTGACCCCCTGTGCTGGGCACTGCTGGGGCCACACCTCACAGCCTGGGGTCACTTTTGGGAGTGACTTCACAGCGAGGAGGACACTGAGAGGCTGGAGCAGGTCCAGGGAAGGGAATGGAGCTGGGGAAGGGACTGGAGCACCAGGAGCAGTGGGGGCTCAGCCTGGAGAAAAGGAGGCTCAGGGGGGAACTTCTCATTCTCTACAACTTCCTGACAGGAGGCTGTAGCCAGGTGGGAGTCGGGCTCTGCTCCCAAGCAACAAAACAAGAGGAAATGGCTTCAAGTTGTACCAGGGGAGTTTTAAATTGGATGTTAGAGAGGGGTTGTCAAGCACTGGAACAGGCAGCCCAGGGAAATGGTTGAATCATCATCCCTGGAGGTCTTTAAAAAGGGTAAATGAAAAATTAAGCATAGGTGTGGCACTTAAGGACATAGATTAATGTAAGACCTGGCAATGCTGGGTTAACAGTCAGACTTGATAATCCTAAAGGTCTTTTCCAAGAAACAATTCTATTTCCAAGAAACAATTCTATGATTCCCAGACATTTAAACATTGTTTACAAAAAAATTCAGATATCAAAAGAACACAGACTATATTCATCACTAACACCACCACTTTACATGTGCTAAAAGCACTTTTGAGACAAAAGAGAGAAAAACTTTGCAACTCTCAGACTGAGAGAAGAAATGTTAGATATGCTCACTCAAAATTGAGACAAGATATGCACTCAGATGAGAAGTGATTGCGATAGTAAAACATTTTCACCCTCCACTCACAAAGCACTGGGAGCAGTACTAGTAACAGGAGAGAGAGAACAACACAATCAAGCCAGAATAAATCCACATTTAAGCTAAATCATCTACTTACTGCATTTCGAAGAGGCAATTCAGCCAATGCAAACAGAAATTACGCTCTGCTTTCCACTAGATCATCATCTAAAACCAACAGAAACAACCATACACCACTTCAGGCAACCCTGCAAGAATTAAAACCTCTCCTCATTGCTATTTCAAACGTATTATTCAAATAAAACCCACCAAGTTACAAAAGCCTTTTTCATGTAAGGCGACACACCAAATCCATAACATTCCCCAAGACTGGATTGCCAGGATGCAAAAGTGTGATTTTGCAGGTAGCCTAACACACTAACACCTACAAGAACTCAGAATGTACCCACTGCTCGCACTTCCCGACACGGCACTAAAACAAGGATTTTCCAGATGGGTAAAGTGATGGCACCGTGATGAAGTCTGCACCACTACTTTTCACAGCATATTCTAGGCAATTCTCTCAGCCCTAAAATAAAATGGAACAGTCTCCAGATTACCACTTTTTCAGTTGTCAGTCAAACACACTGGTTAACCAGTTATGGAAAATCAGATGCACAGGAAAAAAAAAAAAAATCTAAGCTTAAGAATGATGTACTTAAAAGTACAATAATTCCCAGCATATTGAAATAGTTAATCACCAGCCTATTTTCTATTTTTCTTCTCCAACCTTCCCCTTTACCAGTACATAAACAAATAAGCAAACAAAAGCAGAAAAAAAAAGGTTTTAGCTTAGTTGTCTGAATCCTTTAACAACAAAGAAAAGCTTAAACCATCAGAACTCTTAGAACTTTTCTGATCACTATGTTAAAATAAAAGCATATTTTAAAAAGTACTGACCCTATTAATAAATAATCCCATCTTTATAATCCTATATATATAAATTCCACATTTTCTGTTAAATAGAACTGTCCTAGAGCTTTCCAGTAGTTTACTGAAAAGTCTAAGCAATTTCAACTTTAATAACTTTTACAATAATGCCTATGAACTTTTATAATAATGCCTTTCTCTGCTAAATGGAAATGGAGCTACCTAACCCAGCCATGTAATAAATAATTTAGCATCCATTATTAAAATGTCATATATCGCACGTGTGTTTTCAAAACACTTTATGGTGAATTCAATGTAGGCAATAACCAGAGCAACTGCAAACATTTGAAACACCTGAAACACTCAGAGCCACGGAGGATGGAGCCAATATGACCTCCCAGATATTCTTTAACAAAACATATTATTCTTTGAATAATTCTGTGAGACAGTACAGACTTAAAGAAAAAAAAAAAAAAACAACAAAAAAACCCCAAAACTTTGTAATTTAATCATAATTGGAGCTCGGTTTGACGTTTATTCTGAGAAGTTGTAAGATGGTAGAGGAGCACAGAGCCTCTCATCCATGCTGCACACCCTGGCCAAGGCAGAGGGACCTTTGCCATCCGACACCTCCCGACTCATCCAACCTCCCCATCCGGACATAAGGGCTCCCCCTTGGGAATCAAATGACTAAACCGGGATGGGGACCAAGGGCAGGATGAGAAATCTCTTACTGGATTGACACTTAATCCTAGATGGCTGTAATTTTTATTTCCCTTGCCAGGAGAAGCAGCAGAACAATGTGGAACTCGCTGCCCTCAGCACACGCAGTGGCTGCACTGCAGTCCCTGCCTGGGTCCTCGTGGCAGCAGAGCTGTGACAGCCTGTGAAGCCACCAGTGGGTCTTCTGTGCCAAGGCAGAAAATATCTCCCCACCCACAGGAGGCATAAAGCTATTTATGCATTATTTGTACTTTCATGTGATTTTTTTTTTCCCTCAAATAGTTTTACCCAGGAGAAGGAAAGAAGAGGAAAAGATATTTTTCTCATTTAAAAATGCATTAATAAGTCTTGGGCCATCATTCTAATAAGGTTTTTTTAAGGTATATTTATTTATAGAAAATAAGTTTGTACATGTATTTAACATAATTTGATACACATCAACATCTCTGTAACCCAAGACCTCCTGTCTCTCCAAGAACACAAGCATTTCACGTTCCATCATCTCACTCAAACACATCATCTCAGTAAAAGGAATACAAATCTCCTTAATAGAATACATGCAATTAGGAAAATGCACATAGCTGCTTGCACAAGGTGTGCCCAGAGAGGTACCCACAGCATCCACCTTTTGTTTTTGTTCCAGGTTTCACACATTCCACTGCTCTGTAACAAGAGGGTGTGAGAGAAGCAAGCAGGGAATGCATGGCAGGGTTTACTGATGGATTTAGGAGAGGCTGGAGCAGGCTGCACATACACAGCATCAAGTAAAATAATGCACAGCACATGAAGGACCTCTGAAGAGAAACTTTTCTCCACAGAGATCTCTCTTGCTCAACCATGCACAAACCACAACAAAACCTCCCAAAATAGTCCCCCAAATCTCTAGGCAATACTCTACACTGCTTTCATATGCAATCTTAGAATAAACCCAGCTGGAAATCATGAGGAATCCCTGATCAGAGGCACACCTACTTTATGGAGAAATCCATGCAAATAAATAAACTGGCATCTTATAATCCTATAAAATGTTAAAATTGCTTCATATTCAAAAATAGTTTAGGGTTGTGGTTCTCAACCTGCAACCCAGAAAAAAACATTTACATAATCAGTTTATCAAGGCATATTTTTGAAGAAAATTTCCATTAAAGTTCTGAATGTTATGTAATTACTGCTTAGAAGAGGATGATATAAATATTCCTATCAAGTATCCTTTGCATTATTTATTTTGGATACTCAGATTTACTCCAAGAGAAAAACAATAAGCATTCTGGTGTCATATGCTGACCAGAGACACTGCAAACACAGGTAAAGTCTTGGGGGACAAATTGGTCAAACCATTAAATGCTGTAATTCACTCTTTAGGACAATAACTCCAATGTAGGCTTTGTTTCCAAAATGCCATTTTCAGGTTTGACATCAGGGAGAGAGAAAACAAGGGACTAGGGAAGTAGTCATACAAATATCACTTTTCAACTGCATCTGTACTACCTAGTTCAGTTTTTTTTCAGGCTTGACTATTTTAGATCTATGCTAAAGGAGTAACACAGGCCTGGATATACCTTTCTAAGGAAAGAATGAAGAGGAAAAAGATTGAAATAAGGCATCCCAAATTTTCAAAGGGCCCTTTCTTCTAATCTATCTGCTTGGATAATGCGTCCAGAGTGGCATTTTGTAATGACAGCAACTTTCCAACAAATCAATAGTTATTTAATTCCCAACAAGCTCTCGAGTCCATTAAACCTGATTACATTCACCCATTTCAGTTGGGTGCAGTTATTTTTCCTACACCGGCACTTAATCTATAACAGGAACTTATGAGAACTTTCAAAAGCAATTTCAACATCAATCAGCATAGAGTGAAAGGCACGATTTGCTTGTAATTATTTATTGGACAGGATGGCAGAGGGTCTGACTGAGCTCCAGCATCCGACCTTCACCCCCAAATTCTAATGGATATGAAGGCCTGCTTGATGTGTCTCGCTGCATAAAAAGCAGCCTCAGCTTGCATGTCCCACAAGACACAGCTTCCCAATACCTGATAATGGCCACTGTGCAATGCTATATTTTCTATTTTAGACATACATGTCTGATATTAAGCCTGAAGTGCAGAACACAACCCACAGTCTTCTGTTACTGAAGGGACCTATTTGGAAAACCACCTGTTTCACGCCGTGATTGCCCCTCTGTGCCAGCACAGTGCTGGAGTAAAGGAGCACAATGAACATTTCCCTTTCCCTCGCAGTTAATTTGACTCCTCACTAGCGCAGCACAGAAATGCCCTAACACAGGTTGTCTGCCTTGACCCCGTTAATGCACAATATCTAACTACTGCCACTCGGATGGCGCAATTTTATCACTGTTTAGAAATGTTACTTGACTTTTCCTAATGTCTTCTAACACTGTAAACAACAGGATACTTATTGCTCAATTAGCACCTGCACGATCTATCAAAAATCCCAAGTCTAACAGAAGAAACTTCAGTAGCACCACTTTTTGATAAAAATAAAGTAAAAGCAAAAGCAAACACAACAACAAGCATCTAGTAGTTGCCAGCTGACTCCCAAAAATACAGAATTCTGGGGCAAGATTTACACTTTGAGGGCTCAAAGGAATTAATAGGATGTGTACAAATATTCTTTGCAAGTGATATATTTCTTTACACACAAAACCACAACCCCCTTTTTCATTCCGTGTGACGCGTAACATATGAATTAATGCATATTTAACACTATTCCTATTTGCTGTGCTAAAACACTTAACCTAAACACATCATGGTAAGTTACCTTGTCTTCTGACCTGCCGTGGGAATGCTGACTCCCTCAGAAACCTAGAATAGATAGCAAATCCTCTGCCCTGTGGTCAACCTCGTGAAGCAAAGGCATGAATGTTAAACAGCAGACAAATCAATACAAGCAAATATAGCTCAACTACACCATTTATTCAGCCATGAGAGATGTCAATACACAGATTAGGGTGATCCATCTTTTTGATTTCCTACTGTCTTCTCACTGACTACATGAGAGCTTTTGCCTGTATTAAAAGTGTTTGCTTTCTCAACCATAAAAATTCCAATTATTGCTCTAAGTGCACTAGAGTTAAGTTGCTCGTTGGAAGCGGCCTTGCATTACCTGAACAAGTCCAGCGAAGTATGGTGCTGCCGGCAGAATCATTGGCACTCCATAGGGATGTAGCAAAACTCCTTGAGACGACAACATGGTTTAAGTGATAGTATTACTCCCACTAAAGCTAAACACATCAATTGAAAGTTAGGGGAAAATCTATATACCAACTTCTTCCAAACTCAGAGCTAGAACCAAATAACTTCTGTCAGGGGCAAAGCCCACATCAGCTGTAAAAAAAAGAAAAAAATTGACGTCAGCAACACTTAATGTTAAAATTTTCTTCAGAGACAACAGATAGAGACAACAGCTGCAAACCTAACTCTACCCAAAAAGGAAGGTGCTATTTTGGGACCAGCTTAAGTAACATGACTAGCCAAGTACTCTTTATCAGTTCAGATTTTTAAGTACTATACACATAGAGATCAAATTCTGTACAGATCTACTGATTAGAAATCATTTTCCTATCAGTTCTGGCATATACATGACAACAGTTACTATTAGAAGCCATTTTCAAAATAATCAGGTTTATTATGGTTGCATAAGTAGACATTTCCCTGTATTTATAAGCTATTAAACAATGTCTATGTGAGCGTTGACACTTAAGTATGTTATACTGAGTACATACTCTTTTGATTAATTTTATTTTTGTTTGTTTTGTATACGGGAGCTAACCAATGCAAGCTAACTACTTCTATTAATGCAAATTATATTTTAATGGTTTTTCTAACCTTTCACAACATCTATGTTGTTAAATTGATCATAACTATTTTAAAAGAACACGTTTCCCCATTAGAGTATTTCAACTCTGTTCTCCAAATCAACTTACACTACTGGTGTAGGAGACAAAAGAGGGAAATTTAGGCTGGTTTCCTCCCTAAATCAAAACAGATTTGATTTTAAATGTACTACTTACAAGACATTCTCTTCTACAGCTCATTTTTACTTTAGACAAAACCAACTTAGTCATTAACACCTGTTTTATGTGCTATGTATCTTCTATTGCAGATGTAACTAATGACAAGAATTACAATTGAGCAAGACTTTTTTAATTTCAATAAAGAATTAGTTAGGTACTTACAACTTCATGTTACAAGTGAAATAAAAAAAAAAAAATCTCCTACAGTCTTCGAATAACCAGGGTGCTTCACACCACTAATTTCAGCTACTTGATTTTGTTGCATAATTACTTTTCCAGATAACTAATTGCAGACAAGATTTGATGTGATACTCAATTATTTAATGTCACATTTTGACCATCGCGGAAGGTTCTCAGTAATTGATTCTCGTGTATCACGGTGGCTGTGCTGCAGGATTTAGCAGCCTCCCTCAGCAGCTGCCTGCTGGCTCTCCCCACTGCCAGCCTTACCCCACTGCTAACTTTAGACGTGGAATTGTGACCCTCGGTGATGCTCTCCGGAGGAGCTGCCAATGAGGCCAGCAATTGTCACATGATGAAGTGATGTTTACCCCACTCCATCTCCTGTTTCAGGACCGCTTGGGGATGATGCTGCTCTCACTGGTTACCTGACTATGCTTAGCTATCACTCCTATTCCTTTGTCTTTTCTTATTGAGGAAGAGAAACTCTGCAGTTTAATTATTAAGCAGGCTGACACATCACGGACTTTTTAAAAAAGATTTTCATAAATTCCAATACAAAAATCAGTCACTAACTTTCACAGAGAAATACATAAACAAAAGGTATATATGAGAAAGCAAGTTGCAGTCACAACTCATTTAAAAACACTTAATTTCTAAGAAAACCAAAAAATTAATTGTAACTATTGCCTATTTGTTTCATCTAGCAGATTGAGTTGCATTTGAAAAGGAAGTAGATTTCTTTCAGCCAGGAATGGAGATTATAAAATGGATTCTGCAAGCTTTACTCAAATGACTCCAGTGGGACAACTGACATAAATACAGACTGTTAAATTGCTCTGTAAAATACCTGCCAGGTTCTTTGTTTCAGCATGTATGCATTTGATAAGATGTTAGAAAACCTGAGGAGGAAGATTTGTACAGGGAAGTGCAGGCTCAAGGGAAGCTTTCCTGTGATCTATTTTGGGACAGATTTTTAATTTTTTTTTTAACATTTTCTTTAATTATTTTGGCACAAGGCAACCTGCTGATGAAATTTCCTGATGACACAAAGCTGGAAGGTACTGTCAAGACTGAAAAGGATAAGGATATTACATCGAAAGAACTGCTAAATCTTATGGGCTACATTAATAGAAATGGGATGGAATTCAATAATAAAAAATGCAAGATCATGCTCCTCCTAATAACAAACTTCAGAGCGAAAATCAGGAGGAAGAAAAGCAGGATCTCATTGCATCTGTTTAAAGAATTTGAGATGCTAGTGAGATGCAAATAGGAAAAGGAAAATTAGCAGTATTTCTTAATTTTAATTCTCAATTAATTTCTTGATTTCTTAGAGGTACTTCCAACAGAATACAGTTCTCTTCATCCACATTAAATTAACAAAAAATAAAAAAGGTCAAATTCAAATACAAACATTGTAGAGAAATTCTTTTTTGAGTTCAGGGAAATGGAGCAACTATGTTGCAACAGGAACCTAAATTTGATTTGTTTATCCCAGCAAAGCAATCTGTGAATAGGGAAGAAAACAGTAGGAGGAAAAGACTGTCTAAGCTAAGGACAATCCTGACACTCCAAAAATCAAGAAAAACCTAGTTATGAATAAATTTAGGCTGAACATATTTTTTCAAGTTTGGGGGTTTCTTTGAAGTATTTTGGTCTTGTCTAGTGAGGGTCTGGAATAGTCTTCCACATCCACAGTAACAAAAAAGGCTGGCTTAGAACAGTCAATTATATAATGCAAATAGTAGTGATAGTGTGAACTCAACAACTTCCAGGAGGACATTTCCAGTCCCTTTGCAAGCAGCACAAACATTCCAGAACAATGAAAACACCAAATCTCTGAGCAGCGTTGCTATTTCCTACATTGCAGGCAGCAATATACAAAAAAACAAACTTTGAAAACAAACCATAATTACCTGTTTTAACGAAAGGATGCTTTGCTTGCCTCACTATAACAACATGCCTCTAAATGCCTAGGTGTGGGGCACTCCAAACCCAAGCTCTGACTTGGTGGCTGGGCTCTGTGGTGATGTCCAGCACCAGCTACCTAAGTTTGCACAAACCTCTGCGAATCAAAAACCACAGAAGCACAACAGAGCTTTACTCTCATCTCCGCCCCGTGCCAAGCTCGGAACTTGTGCCAATGCCTCTGCATCAGCTCCACTGCTTTAGATCAACATCCACCACTTTGGACCAGCACATCTGTTCTCCCTCCCAGCCACACAAAAAGGAAATTTGACCCAAATTTTACAGTTCACTCTCAGCATCGATGGTCACTCCTGTTCCACAAGAATACGTTGAATAAATGAAATTCGACCACAAAAAAAGTGCAGAGGACTGAGAGAATGAGCCAGAAGAGCATTAATTAAGCTGAGGGTTCTGCTTCACTTTAGCAGGACCTTTAGCATGATGAAGATCAAGCGTGGACCTCAGCGCTTTTGGGAAGGCAAAGCCAGAATGGACAGGACATGCACATCAAGCTCTGATGCCACTGGTGGTGACAGCCCCTACTGCCTGCCTGCTGCAGGGTTCCTCCTCCCTGCAAGAAATTAACTCTGTGTGTGGGTGGAAAAGGGGAGATCATCTATTTTAAACAACTATACAGCTCTCATTTCCATTACATTCTAGAAAACTGTAATGCTGTTAGGAAAAAAAAAAAAAAATGACATGGTAAACCATTTTCAGTGTGTTCATGGAGGGTTATCTTATTTTCAGCTGTTCCCAAACCCTAGGTTTTTTTTCTTTTTATTAAGATTTTTCATGGATTTTCCAAAACTGAAAATTGATTTCAGTAATGAGAGAGGAAGAAAGAACAAGAAAAACACATAAGCTCTAGCTTTATATGTAAAAGTGTATATACACAATTAAAATGCACAATCTTATTTGTTTCAATTATGCAGAATTTTGCTAAAAGGCAGGTTTAATTAAGGAAAGGCTGCTTTTAAAGGTGTTTTTAGGTAGGTTCTCCTACCTAAAGCAAGCTTAGTTAGGAGCAGAAGGTCACAAAATTTATAAGTATTTCAGGCCCAGCAATCTAATATCACAGTCTCATGTTTTAGCACAGAACTGAAGCTACTGACAGGAGCACTCCAATAGCAGTTTCACTGAAGACTTGCTAAAAAGTCATTTAAATAGGAAGGAAATTGAGAGTGCTGTACAGTACGGATGCACAGATCCAGAAATAAAGCTAGAAATATGCCTGAAAACTGAACACATTCAGGCAGAACAAGAAAAATGAAAATGGTGCAAGAAAGACAAGAGTTTTGATCTCACCTGTGTGTAAGATGTAAATGGTACATTATACAACAGCCAAAATACTTCCCAAGGCAAAAACAGATGCCTAAGTTTTGCTGTGGTACAAGGATAAAAAGAAATAAAAAGGACTTAAGCAACTTTCCTGGGGCCACAATGCCTGGAAAAGGCAGATCCCTGCAATGCAGTCATCAGCCAATCAATGATGTATGCTCTAATCAGATTCTGACAGAAGTAATCTATTTAGACCATCTTTCTGCCAAATAATTAATTCTTCTTAATGCCTGTATCTAGTTCAAAACACCACAAACAATAGTTCTCCCAAATGGTGCACAACACCAATGAACTTGAAATAATTTCTACTTCCTTCCATCACTGGTCTAACTTTCCCATCTCTCAGATCATAAATAATTCAGGTACCACTTTGGCACCCTCTTCATGCCTTATGCTATGGCATATTTGAGTCTTTTAAGTTCAAGTCTCCCATTTCTGGCCACCTTTTCTGTTCTCCAAATCATGTCTGTTTTCTCTTTAAGGTTTCTCGGAGGTTTTCCAGTAAAGGAAAACCCCAAAACTGAAAGGATGAATTGGTTTCCGAGTCTCCTGATAATTTCCCTCATCCACAGCAACTTTAGATGACTGTTTCTGAAAAAAGGATTCCCAGACACCATCACCACACACATGCTTTGAAAGAGAAGGTGAGCTGCTGTCGACTGGCATTGCTGGTGGTGATCTGGCATTAAGGGAAATACTGAGAGGCAGAAAAAGCTGTCCTGCACCTCTTCCCCCACCCTCCCCAGCACAGCTGCTGGCACTTTTGTAATCGCTGCTCTTCTCTCCCAGACTATTTCCACCTTTCTGCAAGAGCCACTTAGGGCCAAAGTGCACTGGAAGCACTATCCAGACTTGCCCCTTGTCCTCAGCTGCTCACTGTTCCACTCCTCTCTGCCTGAAGTACGTGCAGGAGCTGTTCATGCCAGGTACCCATTCCCCAGCCAGCCACTCTCACACGGAAGAGCAGAGCCAAAACACAGCACAGATATTTTACTGACTTCTAAAGCAGAAAATGTCACTTATACAAATCAGAGGTATCTGCTGGTTTCATACTGATAACTAGCATGGCAGATGTTGTCAGGGTTCTTTGAGTTTAGTAAGCATCTCAGTTCTTACTGGAGAATAGAGGGCAAGGATATAGAAACTGTTTAAAACTGGGAGAAACCATCTTTTTCAAGCCTGTGGTATACAGCACGTTTAGAATCAACACATTTTTCTTCTGAACTTAAAGTTTCCTTTTAAAAATTACATTAGCATCTAACAATTACATTAGTAATTAATTGTTACATTAGTAATTAAAGTAATTACAATTACTCTTAGGAGCACGTTAAAAACTAGCAGCAGGTCGAGATGGACCCAGCTGATTCTTCAGTCAGAAAACAACAATGCTTCAGTTCCACTGAAGTTCAAATTTTAGCCTTTTTCTTCTAAATATACAATGACAGTAAGTTTGGGGATTTCAAAGATAAATAAAGATAAATAATTACAGTCCTGCCAAATACAAGACATTCAGACAGAAGCTGGGAGGAGTTGGGAAACATATTTCAGAAACTACTTGTAGCCCTAGAGAAGTTGAGGCTTTTGCCCTGTAGTCCAATTGGCCTTGAAATGTTTGAAGTGCCATATTTCAGTAAATATTGGCTTCTGAGTCACAGCCAATCCTTTCTCTGTGGTATCAACTTCCTTTCTTATTGTCAGTGCTGTGTATTGAGTCATGGGCTGCTTCAGTATCTCACTGGCTAAAGAATGGTGTGTTTACTTTGCATTTCTTCCAAAATGCTCCCACAAAGATCACTTCTTTCTCTACCTGCATTGCCCCAAACCCATCCTTTCACTACCTTTATCCAGTCCTTGTCACCCCCCATCACCAACCATCCAGTACTTGCATCACTTCAGCCTATTCCCACCCAAGCTACTACTGACAGCAACTCAAAGATTAATATTCTCTGTCTTGACTTGAATATTGTGCTCCTTCACCTCCTAACCAAACTCCAAATGGCACTGATGCTTTCTCCTGAAGGTACCTAGGTAAGACTCTCTATAAACATCCATGAACATTCTCTTTCAGCCCATAAAACCTCCTCTTGCCAGAATGCCACACAAAAACATTGTCTGGGGGATGAACAGACTGTCCAGTGGCATGGTGACCAAAATCCCTGTTCCTCTGCAGGTCAACCATACATTTGTACCCATCTCTGACTGTAAATTCCTTTGAAGAGAATTGCATCTGGTACAAGGAGATCACCACAGTGAAAGCAATATAAAAGAACACACACACATATTTAAAGAATATACATCTACTTAGCTTCACTTTTTCCAGAACTCATGAAGGCAAAGCTTGCCCTCTTCTACATCTTGGAAACCCTCAGTCCCTGCATGCACTGGATTGCTGAAAGATAAGTATTTGTCCCCTGATAGCAGGGAGAGTGATTTACCCTTCAGTGAGTCGCAAGACACATTCACTTACATAGGTGATAAATGCATGCTAGAGAGAAGAAGCAGGTTAAAACTGGAGTTTAGGGATCCCTTGGTGCCTCGACTTCCCTTGGGCTACCACGGGCACATAAGGACCTGTCATCATCTCTACATATCAAGGCACAAAAGCCGAGAACAATCTGTGAACAACTTCTCTCTGAAAAAAAACCCATCAACCAGATATAGGTGTCTTTTAACTGAGCTCCACTATCACAGCAATTACAAAGATTCTGCATCACAACCAGATTTTTATACCAGCATTTGTGTCAAAATTAAAGCAGGATGAATCTAGAAACTTCAGTTGTTTAATGTGCTGTGCTCTGCACTAGGAAAAAGGGTGACATGGCACTACAAGGTGCCACACAGAAAACAGCCCCCTAAAGCTGCAAAAAGTGGTGGAACACACTGCCACGGGCCCAAACAATTGTATTTGTGAAGAAAGCTTCTCTGCAAGCCTCCAGTTGTCCTGGATTACTCAGAAAATTTAGTTGCAAAACTGGAGGAAAACACTGCTGCTTTAAGTACCAAGAGTTGATTTTTGACATGCAGACATCACGACTTATTCACAGCACTGAAGATGTGTTACAAAGGTCTGCACTTTGCTTCTTCTGCCTTAGTGAGCACTGCATTGTTTTCCTTCTCTTGCTGAGTTCCATGCAGGCTTTTATTACATAACTCTTATCAGCTGGATATCTGCTCCAAATCAATTGAATTTTCCCTGTTGGCATCTTTGAGAACACACTCTCTCTCCCATCTCCAGGCTACTTCAGATATCTTTCACTACTCTGCTCTTGAGATTATCTGCATTTTCTAAACCAGCTGAGATTAGCCTCCAATCCATGAGAAGTTAAGCAGCTTAGAAAATTTTGTATGAAACATAGAACACTTTCAAGATCTCATGCTTGTTTGATATCATGCAGTTACATAGACTAACTACTGAAAATTATGTACATCTTCCACTTCCACTTCCAAATGATAAGCAGTATCACAGACATCTTTAATAAAATATCAGGTTATATGTATTTCACAAAATACATGTTAGAATCATACTTGCATTTATCTTCCTTATTCTCATTTATTCTTTTGAGTGTTGAATACAGGATGACCAAGAAATATGTATTTTTACATGTATTTTGTCACCAGGTAAGCATAGGCTATGATCTTCCCCTTAGAGAACATCCATTTGCAAATACAGACCAGCAGCAAATACATTTTTCCTTGCAAATCAGGAACAGACTGACTCTAACCAATATCCAGCTCTTACTGAATCCTAGTGATCTACCCAAGCCATTCCATGAGAGATTCTCATCCATTCCACAGAGGGTTTTTGGCCGTATCTGAGCACTCAACCAGTCTCAGTATCAGTTCATGGCCATATTCTTATTGCCACCAACCAATACCTAAAATGCTCCTGTGTTGCAGAAGACATAAACCACCTGCCTGTCACTGTCATGTCCCAGGCTTTAGTTGTGTGGAGATGACAGAGAGTCACATTTTTATTGCAAATCTGGTCAAACAGACTTTTCATTATTGCTGTAGCCGGGCTACTCTAACTACTGTATCACAGGAAGCTATGACTTCTTCTTGACCCCAATTAGCACATTCATTATTCATCAAAGTACAGTTTTCATTTGCTTCCCTTGGGAACAGCAGAGTATCACTGTGAGGATCTTTCAATACAACTTCACCCCCTTAATACACTCAGGATTTGCTGACAAGTAACAGCTACTTATTCCCCCGAGTCAAGTTCATATTAATAGGACTGCACAGTGAATCATGAGATGGTATTAAACCCTGCCTCCTGCCTGTATAAATACATCATTCAAGCACCCTACCATGCCAAGTGCTATGACTTGATTGCAGAAACCAGCATAGGGTAGATATCCTAAGTGAGCAGGGTGCCTTGGAGAAACAACCAATTCAAACCCCAAAATAATAAAGACCCTATAGGTCTTTAAAGGGATCAGAGGGAATTTCTGTTCGCTGCTGACAAGTTTCATATTTTCAAGAGATAAAATATCAAGACTTGAAGGCATTAGATGTAATGTAAGCCATAACTCTGTTCATAGCTCTGTTCAAGACACTGGCAATGGTTTAAGTGCTGAAGTTTAACCAAGTGCTACAAGCAAGGAGCATCTTATGCAGGCAGGATTTGGCTGAAAGCATTAGAAAGCTCAGCTGACAGGAAGTTTGCCTCCAAATCTGAATGGCAGAAAGTTAAGAAAGCTTTTTCAACTTCACTGCCAGGTAATGTCTGAAGCCACTTCAGTCTCAGGTATTTCCTAATGCACATGTTTGGTGACACACCTAATGCCATGTTCAGCAACCCAACAGCACTCCTAAACTCTGCGTGGAGTCTTACATTTGGCCTAGCCAGGCCAAGCTAAAACCTGTCTCTCTCTCTCCCTGAGATGGGTCACATCTCTTCCACCCCCAGTCTGAGGGTCTGGGACTGAGGCCAGATCGCTGTTAGTGGGATTGCTCTGGTACTCTCTGCAGCCACCTCTCTCTAAAGTGCTGGTACGCAGGAGAACTAATTTGGAAGAACAAAATTCCCTGGATTAAGCTTCAAAAAATCTTCCTGGTAACACAGTAAATAGATCTCACCTGAAATAATCACATCATGTGTTTACTTTTCTCCCCTCCCCTAAGAACTATTATAAATATTCTACTTATTCATTACAAATTCCACTCCTACATATCCTTCAGCAATCACAGTGGGTACTGAATTCATGGGAATACTTAATTTCTAATGTCGTGTCTCAAAACTTTCTCAGGACAACATAAAGCTAGGGGGATCACACCACTGCTCAGAAAAGTAAAGAGGAGAGAAAGAACCTAAGATCAGAAGACGAGAACACTGCCACATCAGTGCCAGATAGCAAAAGCCTTTCCTGCCACCCACTTCTTTATGTTTTGTCAATTCCATTTGATTTTACAAGGGAATAGAGGAAGAATGGCCTTTTTAATCTCACCTTCATTTAGGTTTTAATCAACCTGTGCCAGTGCCCTTGGAAGGGATCAGCAAAGGACTGGGATAAAGTTGTGCAGGAAAGGAAAATAGAAGAGGATTATTTCTATTTTTATTGAAATCAGTACTTTAGTGAATACTCAAGTTATTAGTTGGACATTAGTAAGATTTTTATTGTTGCAAGAAATAAGACAAAGTACTCTCCTTCTAAGACCTCAGAAGCTGTCAATTCTCCTGCAGTGCAAGATCAGGGGATCAGACACTAAAAATTGAACTCAAACTCTTTGACTTAGAGCATCTCACCTTCTCTCAAAACTTTTTTGATAATAATTTGTTCCTAACCACAAGAAATGAAACGTGATACTATTTAATACAGAAGCAAACCACAAAAATACATGTGACTGAACACCAGGAATAAATAAAAACAAGAAATGTAATATTTCTCTACAAGCTTTAATTTGCATTGCTCAACAAACACGAACTGTACAGGAGGCTCATAAGACACACCTGGCTTTTTCACACCTGGATTATAAATGCTATTATTGGAACATGACTGACAGAAAAGCATTACATAGCTGCTTCTACAGAACTGCCAGATACCAGATAATTAGTCAACTGGGACTAGTGAATTTTTACAGAAATTATTTTCAAAGGTTTGTATAATTACCTCATTTTTTTCTTATTGGTAGGTCTTCTTCACAGCCTCCTTTCTTGGATGTTTGAGTGATCTGGTACTAATGCCTAATGATATTTGTTGTTTCCCACTGATCTATTTGGTCATTCATGGCCAAAGAGTTGAATTTCCTGATTTATCATCAACTCTTCAGCCCTAACTAGCCCTTTAGGATCACACGAAGAAAACACTGAAATATTTTGTGCTCCACAGCCCTAACTCCTTGTTTGAAGCTCTGAGAGTAACCAGTGCCCATCACTCTCACAGATCAGATGCTGCCTGCTGTAACTCTGCTTCCTTAATAAAGCTGAAAATAGCTTTCCCTTGGAGTTTTTATGTAGCAGTTTCAAAGTTTATTTTCTTCTGGAAATGGGCAACACACAACTTGCACAATTTTAGTGCGAATAAACACTTAAAACTATTCTTGAACAAAATATACAAGAATACCACAACAGAAAATGCACATTCGCTGTACGATGCATTAATTTCACAGCAAAGCCAAGGCTAACATTCTCAGCAGAAGTCAATAAACTGATCTAACCCAGCACAAATTCTAATCCTGCTTTTCTCACCCTGGAATATCCAATTCTGTATCGCATGCCAGAAAAAAAGCCCAAAGTTCCCACATGGGTTTCCAGAGAGACCTGCCTGGGTTGCTTGGTCACACACAAACGTTTGCTTATAATGAGCACTTCTTAAGAGACCCATCCTAGCAAACTTTGGAACAGATATCATACAAAATGAAAATGAAAAAAAACATAATTCCTCGAATATCCACAGTGGGTTTCTGGAAACAGCTTGCAAACAAAGAGCAGTACCCCAGCATCCCTTCAGTTCTTGCAAAACTGCAATTAGGTGTTCCTGTTTGAGTTTCCATTCATCAAAACTGCAAGAGGAATTCTCCACATCCACTGAGGATCATCTACTGGCACTTGAAGGAACTGATTTGAAAACCCTCTTTCAATTTCAGGTAGGTGAGAGGAAGATTATGAAGCATTAATAGCAAGCTCTTGCAACAAAAAAAAAGAATTTTCATTCTATGCTAAAAATTGTGGCCATTTTGCAAAATGGCATTTCAACAAGCACCTGGAACACCCTTCCTACCTGTTAGGATGCATAATTTTCCAAGTAACCATGCTTTTTATGCGTTTTTTCTTTTGAATTAAGTTCTTTAGGTACATAGAATGGATAGTTTAGGTCATAGAAACAGAATGATTTGGCTTGGAAGGGACCTTAAAGATCATCCAGTTTCAACCTTGTCATAATGGGCAGGGTTCCACTAAGAGAGGTTTGTCAGAGCTCCATCAGCCTGACCTTGAAACCTTCCAGGGATGGGGCACCCACAGCACCTCTGGGCAACCTGTGCCAGCATCTCACAACCCTCACAGTGAAAAATTTCTTCCTAACGTCTCTAAACCTACTCTGTCTCAGTTTGAGAACACCCTCCTTGTCCTGTAACTCCAGGCTCTCATAAAAAGTCTCTGTACATCTTTCCCGTAGGCTCCCTTCAGGCACTGGAAGGCCACAATTAGGGCACCCCAAAGCCTTTTCTCCAGGCTGAGCAATCCCATTTCTCTCAGCCTTTCCTCACAGGAAGTGCTTCATCCCTCTAATCATGTTGGTGCCTCCTCTGGATTTGCTCCAAGAGAATCACAGGATGGGTCAGGCTGGAAGGGCCCACAGTTGGTCACCTGGTGCCACCTCCCTGTTCCAGCAGGGCCACCCCAGAGCACAGGACACAGGAGTGTGTCCGGATGGTTCTAGAACACCCCCAGTGAGGGAGACTCCACAGTCTCTCAGGGCAATCTGATCCAGAGCTGGATGCAGTACTCCAGGTGGGGTCTCACCAGAGCAGAGTTCATGTTCAAAGGACTTTGAACCACTTTGCTCCAATGGAAAACCTGCATCCCTAAGTCAGGCTCGTTGGATTAACCACATTTCTAAAGCCTCACAAGTCCTGCTGTCAGAAGCAACCCCAGCAGGCTGCAGCTCTAGAACTGTGGGCAGTAGCAGCTCAGGAGCCGTGAAAATATTACAGACTCATGTTCTCAAACATTTTTAATAGGTGACTTTCTGCAATGATAAAAGCTACAGAAAGTCTAATTTTAGGATCTGTTCATCATTTGTGTCTGGAACATTTTCTTCTACATTTTATTTTGAGGCAAAAACAAATCACATGCTGGGTAGTTGCAATCTTTCAGTGATTTGCCTTAATGCATCCAGATACAGTAGAGTGGATACCAGTGTTACGTAAAGAAACTCGACACAGTTGACAGGTACATTAAAACAAAACAAAATTAAAAGCAGATCAACACAGAAGCACACTTCCATCAGGAAATCCATTTGTACAAGTTCTAGAGTCATCCCCCTGCTCTTGCCCAGGGAGTACTGAGGGATGTTCTGCCCTGAGAGATCCAAGAGTCAAAGCAGTTTGAACCTTGCCTTCCCCAACTGAAGCTTTGGCAACAGCATAAACCTTTATTCAAAAATAGTTCGAGATACCTAATGACTTTTCTGTCTTAATAGTTTGTCAGTAGCTGTTTCAGTAATAAATGAAAGTTAATGCACATTTCTAATTTCTGTATTAGCATTCACAAGTCAGACACATTATTTCAATATAAAACGTATGGTGAAATCAAATTAGTAGTGGGAAAATTAACACAACCCATAGAGAAACTAGAAATTCACTATTAAATAAAAACTGCCAAGGATCATCGCTTTTTTTTTAATAGCATATATTCAACCAAAATAAAAGATTAGTGTGCAAATACTAGATGACTAATTACATAATGTACCTTTACAAAATTACATAATATGGGTGCAGCTTATTTCCCTGTTTGCTGTTTGAAAAATAGATTGTTTAATAACCCATCAAAGCTGTCTGTAAACCACGGCAACAATAGAGCAGATGTTGACTGTTGTCTTGTGCCTCACAGACATAATTAAATACAATGAAACACTCACCCACCCAAATAATGGAGGACAAATAAATACAGCAATGCTGCTCTATAAACATAAACCTCATTTACTGGGCACCTACCTTGTATTAATCTGTGATATTTAAACCAGGGAGGAAAACAGAAAGGAAGGTATTTATTTGCCTTCAGACCACAAGAACTACAAACAAAGAATTCCTCTCAGCAAGTAGCTGTAGCTTCTGCAATACTGATCCCCACAAAGCTCAGAGGGAATTGCCTTTTCTGTTGTGACCAAGCCAGGAGAGGACAGTTATATTTTCTGTACAAAAAGGTACCTGAATCTGTGACTCTGAATGATCCAAACAGGCTAAAAAACATTGTGCCTGCTGTGTCATACAAAGTCTTAAGATGCCTGTGGAAAACCAGGTTCCCTTTAATTGCAAAACACATTCCCTGTAATTATTTCCTATTCCCTCTCTCAACTTTCTTTTAAAGAGGCAATGGAAACCAAAGATGGGGTTCCGAACTACCCAACCAAGAGGTTTTCTGCCAGGACAATATCCCATAACGTTATTTAATACTCTAGTTCACATCAAAATTTGAAAGATTTAAAAAAAAAATAAAATCCTTCTTTATCTTCATTTCTATAATCAAATGTAGATACATATTTTCTTTCATAATATCAATATTGATCCACTATTTGAAAAGGATAATTATGTAAATCAATACAAAATTAAGAACCTAATCCTGCAGTTGCTATTACGAAACAAACTTTCCAGGCGAAAAAAACAATTTCAAAAATTATCTCTCACATGCATTGGAGAAGAACATCAAAGCTTATTTTTTCTAATAAAAACAATATTTTAAAATGATAATATTTAATAAGTGTTACAATTTTATTTTAGGTAAAGAATATAAAACTGCTCTTGCTTACTGCCAACGTGTTTTGCCCTTATATTTCATTTAGTTATTTCTAAGAAATAAGACAGAATATAATGTGATCTGCATCTCTTTATGGTAATAAAACCATGCTAGTCTCCTTCCATAGACAACACCATAAAGCATAAATCCAAATGGAAAACAAATGGAAGTATAATGCCACTGTGAAGCAAACCAATCAACCCTAAAACAGCCGAGATAGATCTCATCCAGTAGTTCATTCATTCTTTATAGAAAAGAAATGAAAATATTCCTAGGTGTATCAGATTAAAAAAAAAAAGAAGAAAAAAAAAAAAACAACCACCCTCAGCAGCTCTGAATGGTTGTAAAGCACTAAATTCCTTTGATTTATGAGGCAGCGTCCACCGCACAGAGCAAAACAACTCGGCATGCCAGGACCCTTTTCCCTGAAATTCCTTTATTAACACACCCTGGCTCTGCGAGCGAACAAAAGCAGTGGTGCGGGGTGTATAAATCATTAATACTCTGCCGTGCAATGGCTGAATTTCCTGTGTGAGCTGGGAAGCCTTCCTGCACAACAGGGATTTTGGGCTTGGAATTGGCTGCTATGAAATGTACTTCATCATCCGCCGTGTTTGACGCTTCCCAATAGCTTTGTACTTTTCCTCTCCTTTTTTCTCCCCCAAGCCCAGCAACTGCAATAGAAATTTATTGGATTTTATGTCTGCAAATAAAAGGAAGAGAAAAGCAGGAAAGAAGCAAGCAAGCCCATTTAGAAGCAGAATCCCTTTGCCTTCATTTAAAGATGGGTTGTGTGCAAATAAAAGCCAGTACTAACAAATGAATTTGCCATTTTAGTAATTTTTTTAGTTTACCCCTCTAAACTGAAAAAAGAAAAAGAAATCTAATCAGAAAGGGTTTACCATTAAAAAAAAAAAAATCAATTATCACTAAAAATGTGACTCCTCTCCAAATTAAGTGATTTTCTGTTGGAGTATTTATTTATTTATTTTAGGAGCAGGCAGAAAGAAAGGCACAGGAACTCCTGAACTCCACTGTGTCAGTGTTTTTTACTTTTGGTGCATCAAAAAGCTTTCCAAAGAGCAACAGGCAATATCACGTGCACATGCCAAGCCTGGTATTCCAAGTGAAGCTGGAAGAGATGGTATCAAAAGGAAAGGAAAAAAAAATATAAACCAAGCCCCTTGGAATTGCAGTTTAAGAATACTCTGAAGCAAGACACACAGAACTTGGGTAGGGAATATCAAAACTACTTCTCTTGCCTCTGAAGTGTGTGCAATACAACAGCAAAGTCGAATGCTTTCCCAAACTTCGAGGTGAAATAGCAAGTAATCCTTATAAAACATTCTGCACTAAAACATTCCTTTTGGGGCTAGACTTGGGAAAACTAAAGAGCATGACAGACAGAGGAATGCTGAAAAAGCAGTCTGAAACCATATGCTACCCATCAGGGAAAATGACACACGTTATAAAGGTAACTGAGGATACAATCAGTCTTCCAGCCAGGCCAGAGCACAACTCATTCCAAAGGTATCCAGCATCAGCACCACCGACAAACACATTTATCTCCTTCTAAGCCGTAAATATTTAAGACACTTGGAATGCTGCTTTGCAAAAGTGAAGAAGAAGCTGAAGTCAGAATAGGGAAACATTCCAGTGGGCCATTTTACACTTCTGGAGCCATCCAGCAGACTCGAGATTACAAGAACAAGCCTGCAATGCATGCAGGAGTCCCTCTGCATTACACAATAATGACATTCTGAACGGAAATAAATGAAGCCCCTGCAGTGCTATTCTGTCAGCTTTTGAAAGTAAATAACTTCACTTCTGACAAGACAGAGACATTTTTTTTCCTCCTCCTGCCACAGAGCATTAATTGAGCCATGCAGCCATGTAACATCCCAGAGACAGGACTAATACATGACAAGGAAAAAAGCTTAAGGAGGGGACACTCACTGAATATATGGGCTGCCTAACTTCTTTTTGCCCCCAGTTTTTCACACTAGCTCTGTTTTGGCAAAATCATCTTATCAGGGAGAACTTTTAACCTTGTTTTTGCCTCCCTTTACGAGGTTAACTGTAACTCACTTCAAAGAAATACTTTAATTTCACACTGCCTCATGAAAGATTGTGCCACTATGAAATTATAAGCTTATATTTTGAAACTTTTTATCTTTCCTTGTTTGTAAACTAAGCTTCATGCCTGTAATCAATATCTGTGATTAACTATTTCACATATACAAGACTTAGTATCCACAATAATGATGACTGCTAAAAAAAGAAAATGCTATGAGAATCAAAACCAAATAAGTCAACTTCAAAACTATATAATAATAAATATTACTGCAAGTCAGTAAGGAATCAAGGCAAGGCACATAATTACATATACAAACCACAAATATATGAGATGACAGTATAAAATCAAAGTACAATTACCAAAAAAAATAACATTCAACATGGTATAGTTAGGAAGAGCAACAATTTTTGGTGCATTTTGAAATAAATGGTTAAAAGGTAAATGTAAAGATTGTCTAGGATGAAAGCACTTCCATTCTTATTCATAAGTACCTGAACATCTAAAGTATTTCAATTTTGAAGTACCACAGCCTTTCTTTCCGTATCTGGAGGAAAAAGTAAAAATCAGTGACTCACTGCGAACAAAAAATAATTCACTGAACGCTTCAGTTCTTACTACAGTATCTAATTTTGATTCTGCCTGTGTTCAACACAACGAGAAAGAGCAGGATCAAAACACTGCGAGATCTCTCCACAGCTGGAGCCTGCTCTAGTGCAAAAGACCAAAGGCCCAACTACAACCAGCCAGGATAGCACAGACATTAGATATGCTATTTTCTCTAATTAAATTCACTGGGCTGCTGCACTGACAGAGTGGGAGGGGAAGCAAAATGTAAAAGAAGTCAATGGTGCTGCACTAGGCAACTCGGAGGGAAATGAGCAATGCCAGCAAAGAAATGACAGGAGGTTCTCAGGAGAGCTCTTGCACTACACATCACACTTTAAAACTGATAAATCAATCGCACATGCACCTTTAAAAGGCAGGAGAGCTTGAAGGATTCTTAGAGGGTGTTGGCTTCTCCTTTCCACCAACATTATTCTAACTCTATAAAACAAGGTGATAAATTCCAGTGTCACAATTTTTATCACTTTCATTTGTACCACCTATTAAATGCTTCAAAAATATTTTCAGCAGAATTAATATTAAAATGATCATAGTACATATTTACCAACTCAGAAATACATGCATTGAAAACTAGGAAAAAAGTCAGCTTAGTTTTGAATGGTTATGGTCAAAAAAAAACCTAAACAAACTGAAATATCTACTGGCTGCCCTGAGAAAAACCCCTGTTTACATAACCACCACACACTTTCCTTGGTACAAAATACCACATCACTTTTTTTTGGGTTTTTTTTTCAGAAAATACCCATCCGTGTACATATTTAGCAAATATCAATGAATGGGGACAACTCACAAATAGCTCACAACAGAATATCCAGCCATCCCTTTTCAGACGAATTGTTTTAAAATGTTCAAAGAGGTCACTTAGGAAAAAACAATGGTTCTAAGCCAAAAATATTCACCTGCTCCTGTCACATGGAAGCTCCTTTGCAACTGCTCTTGCTCTTATAGTCCAAAGCAGCAGGTAACCTTCTTAACAGATTCTTCTGGTTCGTTGAGAGGTTTTTGTGTTTAGAGTTGGTTGTCTTTTTTTTNTTTTTTTTTTTTTTTTGGTTGGGTTTTTGTCTTCCCCTTCTTCTAGTACTTAAAGAGGGGAGTACTTCACTAAAGCACCTCCTCTCGCTTTTGTAAGACACTGACCTTGTTTGACAAGGCTGGAGTTAAATGCCCCAAACTAGCTCTTATTCAGAATGAGAGCTGCTACAGCACTTGATCTCTAAGCCACTTCTCATTAGCCTCTGGAAAACAACAGAGCAGCTCTTGGGAGACAAAAGATATGTAAACATGGAAATTGGGCTTCAATCACAGGTGGAGTCTCAAATAAAAGCTTCCGAGTTCATTGGTGAACACCAAACGATCTCATTTACTCTGAATCAGGACAAACAGCAAGACACCACTCCTCAAATCTGCATTAGCAGCACTCCTGGATGCAACAGCTGCACTCCCACCTCTTGAGCTCTGTTTCATTCACACACTAAAACTCCCTAGGAGTGCCGCAGTGCCCCCTTAGGTACAAACGCATCCACAGGATATGGGCTGCACCATGGCCGTGCATTTCTTGTTTTAACAGAGTACTATAATTTGTCTGACACAGCACAGCCTTTTACCCTACACATATGAATAAACAAGCACTGTGTTTCTCTTGGGGCAGCGATGCCGGTTAAATGAATCAGAAAACCCTGAAAATATTGCCTACCCTCAGTCCATCAGCTACTGGACAATTATTCAAGGCCCAGCTGTAAGAAAAACAGATGGTGAGTGAGCATTAGTACTGTGGACTTCTTTGCACTCACGCAGTCATAAGCAGAGGTTGTATGTTCTCACACGAAAATTGCCATGAAATAGCAGAGAGAGGAACAAAATTGTGCAAAGACTCCAATTTGTAAGATAACAGATGCTTAAAATTTTCAAGAACTAAGGTCAGATTAACTGATTTTACAGGAGAGCCACAGAGTAAGTGAGTACTATAAATGGACTAGGCAAAGAAAGGCAGTGTTCTCATGATTGGTTTAAACAGTGTCACCATAAACTATTGATTATTGAATTCAGCTGACATACCTGAACCTTAGAAGAGTCACCCAAGTATTAAATTAACCAGATACTTAGAACTGTAACTGCAATGGTGGCATTCAGCAATTGATGTGCTTTTGCTCTATTAAAAAAAGTTAAACTGCAGCCAGGAAATGTTTGAATTGTTCATCCATTCAATTCTCTACACAATTTTAGCACAAAGATAATCTGTTCTAATCCTTATTCCATTATTGACACTATTGACTACATCAATTGAAAATGCTACCAAATAAATCAACGTTGAATTAAGCCATGAAGAAAGAATGTGATAAAAAGTCTTTCAGGCTCCTATAAATCATCAGATCCAGAAGCATGACATAAGTAACTGAGAGGGGAATTCAGCTTTTCTCCATAGTCATAATGCTTAAGGCCCAAATAAAATTACACTAATTTACCATGTAAGCAGTAATGGAATAGCTGGGGTAGAGACAGAGGTTTTGTTGGTTTCTGCTTTCTTTTCATGGTGGATTCTTTTCATCATTGATATGAGAGCTGTACCATGAACTACTTTGTTAAAGACAGAAAAGGTTGATATTGAAGTTTCAGTTCAATTGTTTTCGATCTGTGAACGTCCACTATGAGCAATTGCTCCATTTAAGAGGAATTACCCTTTGTACAAACCACTTCACTATTTAAAACAAAGCACATCTATCATCATTAAACAGAAAAAAAAAAAATTACCAATTTCAAAATAATGACAGCAGCAGTGTACACTATGACATGGAATATTCCATGATGCTTCAAAACAAGAGTTTCTTTTGTTTCTTTACTCTGAAAACACCAACAGAATAACCAGGAAAACACAGACCATGGGGAAACACCAGTTAACACAACTATAATATAGTTCTCCTCCATTAATATACCCGAAATACCAATTTACCAGCGGTCAATATTTTGCTGCAAAAATTACTTCAGGCCAGCATTTGATGTAAATTTGTGGTCAGAAATTGTGTTTTGCATTGATGTGTCACATTAAGGAGAAGAAAAGCAAACAGATGCATGCAGCCGTTTCTAACCCCATAAAATGTTACCAAAGGATAGGGTGGGGTACAAATCCAGGTTCCCTTCTCCTGTATCTTTAAATATTGACACTAAGGAAAATTCTCACCCAAAGGCATCCACACTTTCCCAGCTGACTCTGTCCTTACAGTGACGCAGTGAAAACTTCCAAGGCAAAGCCCCACGTTCTCCCTCTGTTCACTGCTGCCTCTGACACAGTCATTTCGGTTTTGATGGTCTTTGAAAACTCACCCTGGATTTCCATAGCTAGCACCATCTTATTAAGAAAATATCCACATCATTTCAGACCATTTCAAATAACTAAGAGGCATTCTTCAGTTTCTGTTGGCTTTTTCAAGTCAACATCTTATCGAGAGTTAATCTATAACACGACGTAGGCCTCCGCTCTTTGTTTATTTTCAACTTTATTTTCAAGAGTTAAGAACAAAATATTTTTAGGTAAAGCATCCTCCATGCATAAACTTTAAAAAAAAATTCAGTTCCTTACTTGGCTCTTAAAACACACTTGTGTAAAGTGAAAGATATCAGAGTACATAATCAAGTTTCTAACCCTGGAAAAAGTAGTAGAGTCCTTCTGTAGTACACTGTGGAAAACAGTTTATCCATTTATACTAAACAAAGTAGCTAAGCGATGTCACTTCCACAAATAAAAAATGGCCAATTTTAAATGTCTACCAAAACACAGATTTTGCCAAATGATTAATGCAACTCCACAGAAAACCACCATCCTCGTGGCTATGAGGATAAATAAATATTTACTGACGAAGCCTGGCTTGCCCATCTTGAAAAGAACGTAATGCCTTTCACAGTCTCTCAAGAAAGACTTATATCCAATTGTAAAACTTACACATGACAGAATACCAATGTAGGTACACAAAAATAAGAAAAATTCTTTTCGTAAGTTCCAAATAGGCAGCTAAGTTTAACAAGAGAGAGCTCAGTTGTGGTACAGATGTCTGAGTTCATTTTAATCGAGGTGCAAGTGAGCAGATATATCTCAGGTGCAATTTTTAGAGAAAAAAAAAACTTGATAGCTTCACATAATGTCTAGTTACTGCTGGTCACAGGTTGCACAGGCAGGGGGTATTCACGAGTTATTAAGTTGCCACATAAAGCTTTTAGGTTACCTGTATTTAAGACTGATAGACAACTCGATAGAGAAAAACGTTTACAGTTTCACTGAAATAGTGATATTTGTACTAAATATACAAACCAAGTATTTTCTGTAGGTTTGCTCTAAACTATCACATAGGGGAAAATACAGAAAAAAACCCAAGTAGATTGTCATTATAAAAGTTTATTAACGTTTTTGAAAAAACAAACCACTTCTTATTCCTTTACTGTTTAAAACCATGTTACATTGGCTTTGCAGGTGATGTTAACTCAGTCCTCTCTGCCTGGATGATTTTGAGATAAAGTAGCTTTGTTTCTAAAGAAATACTTAACCAAATACGTAAAATAAGAGGCTATATCTGAATTAAGAACATGATTATCTGACTCTCTAGGAATTCAGAATAACTAAAATGCCAACCAGCAATCAAAAGAAGCAACAAGCACAGAATTTTGAACCTGCCACAATTTTCATCACAAATTTAGCAGACTTTTCAATCTATTATATAACTGTGATTAGTACAGGCAGAATGATTCTAAACTGACAATAGGATTAAGGAGATGAGAAAGCAAACACTTTAAAAAAAATACTTTAAGTGTGGCAGTTAATTCACTTAAAGAGTTAAAAATTATCCGCCAGATATAGCACTTTTTAAAGTGCATTAGCAATCACTTCTCATCTTTCTCTCAAATGGAATAGATGCAATTGAATTCCCTGTTTTAAAGTACTCATTAGAGTTGCACAGTTTCTTAAACCTTACAGCAGTGCCATGCTATAGATGTGTTTGCATAATGATGCTGCAATATCTCACTAAGAAAGGTTATTAGAGCACCCAACCTCATCTTTATGTTATCCTTTATCAGCTCCTTGTGTGGCCATGTTGACCTCTCACCTTAATTCCCATTTTTCCTTTCAAAAGCTCTGTCTTTAACATACAGATTGTTCTTTGACAAACTCAAAAGAACAAACCCAGAACACAACACAGGAGTACATTTTGTATATAAGCACTAAGTGCACAAGTCACACTGGATCATTCAAGCTGATCTATAAATGCCATTCCCAAAACAGATCCGGAATTCAGCACCACCAAGAACGTACATTTTAGTTATGGCATGCAAATTACTGAAATTTAAATACATCATATTTATCTGATGCAAATTTTAATTGCAGACATATGAATCCCTCCCACATGCATGGATAATCTAGGGCGCATGCAAGGATCTGTTATTATGCACTCCTAAGCTGGAAGTCAGAAATGGTTTATACTACACTACATGAGGAAAAAAAAAACCTACAGAATGTTGTATGTCCTGAAAATACTGGAGTCTTTCAGCAGTAACAGAAAAACAAATGATCTCAAATAAAAATAAGCTTTAAATCTATTTTATCTGTTCTTTAGGAAGAAAAAGAAATACCGTACAACATCTTTCAGGCATTTGTGAATGCAGAAATAAAGTTAGAGACTTTCAGGGAAGTCAATATGCACAGAAACTATCGTAGTGGAAGTAGGAAGAAATGCCCTTATTTGTTACAGTAGGCACAAGAATATTTTTCCTCCTGAAGTTTCAACAGAAGTAACAGAATAAACAGGATTAATCATTTCTGCATTATAACATATTTCTGTCTTGGCTCTACACACTTACTAGATGACTCTGTAATGGTGGATTCAGTTATAAAACAGAGTAAAATACTAAGATGATTCCAAAATACCAGTTTAAAAAAAAGTGTTATTATCTAGTTATTTCACGTTATAGCAGAGAGGGGGTACCAAATATTAAATAATTTAGGAAGAGAGAGGGAGGAAATACTTTAAAAAAATCCTCTAAGCAAAAACGAAATGAAATTTAAAAAAATAATTAACAATTGACTAGAAATTGGTATTGTTTTGCTGATGCCCAAACATTTTTTTTTTAAACCCAGTCCAATATACTCCAGTAACAGAAGTATTCTGCACAGATATATCCTTATAAATCATCATTTTCCCTGTGAACTAAAAATCAGCTTGGCTTTCATCAGCAGCATGTTTCAACACAGACTTAAAATTCCTGCCTTCAAAGAAGGCTTAAACAAAATTGCCATTGGGCACATTTACATTAGAAGTATAATTTATGCCTGCAAGTGAATAAAGAGCAATCCTTCATGGCTGAAACTCTGCTACAGCATCCACGAGAAACGCAGACACAGTACTGTGTTAAATATCTATAAACAGCACCAATGGAGACACTGCAAAAAAAAAAAAATAAACCAACACCAAAACACCAAAAGATATGCGAAGGCTTGATGCTCTGATAAAACATATTTTCTACTCACTCTCACATTCTTAAGTGCAGGCACAGCACTCGCTCCACACGGTGGGAGACATTTATACAGTCTATTCACACGAAAAAATACCTCCCCGGCTGCAAATCCCCCAAACGATGCTGACAAAGCAAGCACTGCAAGGAAAAGAAAAAGTTAAGCAAACTTACCTGCTGTAAGTACATAAAAGTCAAGGCACAGGAGAGCTGGGGACACATGCCCACATTCGGCAGTGCCACGCAGGTTGCACCCGTAAGGGGATGCTGCATGGTGTTGCTCTGAAGTCTACGTAGAACAAGTGAGGGGGCTTGCATGCAAGCACGTTTGCCCTATCTTGTCACTACGGGTTGGTTGTTTTTTTTTTTTTTTCCCTTTTCCCTCGAGATTATTTAAATAAGAAACGGTGTTTCTCCAACGCCTTTCCTCTCCCCAGCGCCAAACCCCTACATTCGTTTGTCAGCTAAGGCAACTTGGTAGGTTTAAACTACGAATTTTTAACGGAGAAGAAAAAAAGAAGACACAGCCTGCAGCCTATTGATGAGCAAATGGAACTTCCTCAATGACAGAGAGCTGAAGCTTGTCTCACAACAGTAGCTGCTGACTAGGAGAGAGAGAGAGAGAGACTCAGTAAGGCTCAGTCGGCTGGTGCTGATGCTGCACAGCTTCTCATTTGTCAAATGGGTCCTAGGGCAGGGTCTTTACCACTCACCAAAATTCAAATACTGCATTTTAAAAATCCCTGGAGAGGATAGGAAAGGAGAGAAAGTGAACGTGCTGCATCACAGGCATCCACGGGATCTGGGCAATTAGTGTCATTGCCCAGCTGGGACTGAATGCCTGTTATGATTCTGCACGCACACAGACACACTCACACACTTCCCCCCCTCCCAGGACTCACACCTGACTGGAAAAGGGCTTTCCCCTTCTCCGAACAGAAGTACCAAGCACAAAGTAGGAAAGGGAAAGAATCTTGGCTAGGCAAGAGGATTCCAGCAAATACACAGTGCAATCAGCAAATGAGCTTTTTTAAAAACGCAAATTAATTGTATATCTACATTTCATTCGCTATCCAGTTTCCTGGAGAAGCCTATAAAAGCATTACAGTGAAACTGTGCAGGAGCTGTGCAACCACTGCAGCAGAAACACTGGGAATGAAACAGAATTCTGTGGCATACTGTGTCTACTTTACTGGGGGAGGGGAGCACACTTGGGTAAAGACTCTATCTTAAAATTGGTCTAAAGCCCACCTCATCTAAAATTACAAATTTATTTGACAGCTAGTCAATCTATTATCAAGGACTGCCCTATCAGGTTACATGGAAAAATTACATTTGCAATTTTCAGAATTTAATGTTTACTTTCTACTTTGAGAACGATACCTCAAAATTAGTATTCCACTCTTGCCAGCTTTTTATTCACCCCCTCCCTTTATTTTATGGAGTAATAATTATTCATTAGTAGATCTAGTTAGTCTTTATGTAATAAAGTAGGATGTGACCTGCAAATCAAATAATTTATACTACAGCTTGTCCTTGAGGTCCTATATTACAGGTCTTTTTTTTTTTTTCCCTGAGATACAATTCAAGTATAACAGAAGATATTACTATTTTTAATTAGAATTTGACAAATGAATTAAATATTAATTCTTCAGGAAAGAAGGTCAAACCTCAAAGAACCACCTGAGGTTTTGAAGGGGTTCCTTTTAAAAGAACTCTGTAGAAGATTTGAAAATAACCTATTTTATAGGATATCTAATTCCCACAAAAACACATCTGAGACCAAGAGTTTAATGCTAACAACAGTAAACAAATAACCCACAAACAAGAGAAGTCTATTTCATCAACAGCATAATTTGTTTGATATAAGATCTACCCCTAAAAACAAATAATAGTCCCCGCTTCACTGGAAACAGAATCAAAACATGTCACTGCAACTCAGATGCTACATTAGAAAAAAAAATCATTTCTTTTTCATTCTACATGTGCGCACACATACCTGCACCCACACAAGCCTCAGAGACTGATTTAGATCCACTAAGTCTTCTTCATGCAAAACTGAAAATTTTCCAGCAGAATCAGCTATTACGTAATTTTCTTTCTCAAAAGCAGTCAATGCAACAAAACCAATGCATTCATAACTCCGTAATCAACACCAAAACAATCATGCACAAACTTACAATACAGGAATTGGGTTTGGCTTAGGAAACATCCATGCTTTTGCAGTTTATCATGGACCCATCTACCAGAACAGCCCAGATTACTTAATCACAAAAAAAAAACCACCACCAAAAAACAAACAGAAACCCCAAACCACCAGCCAAAAAACCCCTCATGCCACAGTGCAAGAGCGAATGAGGAGGAGGAGAAATGAACCCTCTCTGTGCCCTTTCTCCTTTTTTCATTCTTTCTCTGTGCCTTAAGCAGTCTCCTGTTCTGACAGGAGTATGTCATGCTTTTCTTCATCCTTTTTATTTTTTTCCTAGCACAGAAAGGCTGTTATTCTGCAAATGCCCTAAGCTGAGAGAAGTTTCCCCTCAGTTCAGTTTCATATGAAATACCATAAATATTACATGGCACTTTAATGAGACCTTATCAGCATGTTTAATGAAAAACAAACGCGTTATGTAAGGTAACCAACTCCTTCTACATTACGTCAAAATCAAAGGCAGAGTGCTTCCTGGCCAAACAGTTTGGAACCATATAAGTCTATCCAATTTCCCAAAGTGAAGTTCTGGAACACGGTGATGGTCAAGCAAAGCTTCTTCTGTCTATTGCACTATTTTACAGCTAAAAGGACATCCATAAAACAGATTAAATTCTTAAAAGCAGTGTGTTGAACAATTATTTCAAGAGAATTTAGCACTGTCAATGTAACTAGCAGTAACTGTAAAAGTGAATTTTTCACTGGCCTTCTAGCCTTAAATTCACCCAATCTGAAGTCAGAAAAATATGACCCACAAATACTGTAGATTCCTGACATTTACATAATTATGTTATTAAAGCAAGAACAGCAATATCTTAACTATCCAAATCATCTATACACAGAGAAACAATAAACATACATAATTCAGTAGTGTAGGAGACCTAAAAAAGAAACACAATTCTTTAGCCTGATAAATGCTACTTCAAGAGATGCAGGGGAAAGTCATTACCAATTTTCATCCCTTCCAAGGATAGCTTGTCATTATGTCTAAAAAGAAAAAAGGTAACAAAATGTGTTTTATTTTTATAAATATAAAATCAATGTCTCTTCTTTAAAGCCATTTCCTTGTTTACACACACTTTTGTCCCTAACCCAGCCCATTAATCACCCCCACAGTCCCAGTTATGGCTAAATATACCCTAAGTGCCACCACAGCTGTGCCAAAGGGACACAGCCTGGCCTTCCCTCCACCTGCACAGGGACAGCATCCCTGTAACAGCACCAGGCAATTCCACAGAACAGCACAGGCCCCAGAAACATCATCTGCAAATTATTAACCACTATATTTTTCCTTCCTTCTGCCTCAGCCAGTGTGTGTGCAATTGCAAAGGCCACTTCACCTACAGCACATGACATTTCCCAGTTGCATCAGTTCAGCCCTGTTAGGTCGGGAGCTGAACTCACCCCACACTCAGCTGCTGATATTATCAAGCACCTATCGATGAACAACAACCAACATTTTGCCAAAAAAAAAAAAAAAATAAAAAAAAAAGGCAAATCATCTCCACTGCCCACATCAGCCTCTGTGGGAGTTCCTAGAAACATTCTAGGAGATAAAACCTTCTTCCACACGAATAATGGATCCAACTGAGATGCAATGCCTACTACACCACCACGGGAGGCAACTCTCCCTCCTCCTCCTCCAGCCCCTTTGGGTTGCCCATGTCATGGCTTTTGGCACAGGCAGAGAACTTGCAGCTAGGCACCTTCTCCCCACATCCACCCAGAACAGCATTTGAAAAATGCCAACAGCAAAGCCTGGATCAATCTTGAATATGCAAATAAAGCCACGAAAGCAAAGAAGCTCTGAAACAAAGCAAAGAGGCCCAGCAGTGCTTCTCACACAGCTAACTTACAAATCCAAACCCACTTACTCTTGCAATGCATCTGTTTATTTAATGTAACATGTTCCATTTAAAATCAACCATTCAGTTTGTTGTGACCTGGTAGTCAAAACTTAAGTCCAAACTTTGCATTTGCAGACCTCAGACCTAGAAGTTAACCTTTGGGATTACCACGGCAGATTGTCTAATAGCCAAACCATTTCCACCAAGTAAAAGAAGGCTCTGAAACACATCACCAGCAACACAACACACCATTTTACACTTCAGACTCATCTCAGTAGTGGCCTACATTGAGAAGTTCACACATATAGGAGGCATGCAGTATTCCAAGTATTGTATGCCTCCAGACATCAAGCATTAGAAAAAATAAACCCCGACTGCATGTTAAATGCTCCATGTGAAGAATGTATTTTCTTCTCAACTTTATAAAGTGGTTGATGTGGTACAAAAATAATTCAGGCAAGTGGCATAGAATCTAATAGTAGAACAGTCCTTTCTCTAAACCGTCCTTATCTAACACCACATGAAAAAATAGCTCCCAGGACTTAAAATCAGGAAAACGAGCATATTATAAAACCAAATACATCAGTAACATATTTTGATAAGCTACTATTAATTAGCAGTATCCCTGCCTATATTTCACATAGTATTCTATTTTCTGTAGTTGTACTATGTCTTTTTAAAATAAAGTGGGGAAACATCACAGATTTTTTTAATAACTTGTCTTGTCAAAAATATTAAATAAAAGGGTTTCCCTCTATTCCTGTAAACTAAAAGGCAACATCTCATCTTTCCAGGGGTATTTTCTTGTCATGACTATCCCTATTTCTAATATCAGGTTAAGATTGTTCTCCTTTACTAGGTTTCTGCACAAAGATCAGAACATTACAGAGGCTCATGCTTACCTCAAGCAAGTAAGAACCACTAATTTTCTGTTTCTATTAAGCACGGTGTTACATCCATTGACTTCTCCAGTGCTTCATACCCAATCTCTTCAAAGCCCCTGTAGCACAGAGTTAACCTCTTCGGCACCACTCAACACACGTTTCACAAGAATTAACTCTAGATTTTTCACAACAGAAACAGCCAGGAGCCCTTACTCCCCACCAATGTGTTCGAGGCGGGGGAAGGGAACAAAATAAATTAAATATTCAGCCTTTCAAGAGTTGGGGGCAGTTCCGAGCAGAACGTGTGCGTTCCTCGGCAGGGGTGATCTCCCTGCTTTGGGGACACTCTGTAGGGAGCCTGTGGGGGATGGAAAGAAGCGCGGTGTAAGCCCCGGAGGCGGTGCGGGGTGCGAGCGGGTCCCGCAGCGGGGCCGGGCCGGGAGCGCTCCCGCTCCGCTCCCGCTCCGCCTTTTAAACCGCTCCATCTAGCGGAGACACGGCTCATTCCAGGGCACACGGCTCATTCCAGGGCACACGGCTCATCCCAGGGCACACGGCTCATCCCAGCGCCCGCACCGAGCGGAACACGCCGGCATTCCCCGGGGACATCGCTGCCTGCCTCCGCAGCGTGACCTGCGGCTCTCCCCGGTTCCTCCGGCATCGCCATCGCCCCGCTCGCTTCTCTGCCTTCCCGTCCGCTCTTTATGCCGCCTCGGCGCCAAGACTCGGCGGGCAGACATGGGAAAGGCAGCGTGGCTGATGCCTGAAGGAGCAGGAGGTCTGGGGAAGCGCTGCTCGGCTGGTGGCACAGGAGTCACGGCCAGGGCAAAGGAAGGGCTGCGCTGGGCAGAGCAGGAGGCAATGGGTGCAGCAGCACTGGGTTTATGGAAAGTTTAAGGTGATGTGCCGTTACATGGTCACGGGAAGAAAAAAATAAATAAAAATACCCAAATAGCTTTATCTGAACTGTTACCTTCAAACTCGGGAAGCAGGGACATAGGTAGACCCAAAAAGATGAAAAAGGAATAGGTGCAGCAAAAATCCTCTGTTATTCCCACTCTCACTCTCCGTCACATAAAGGTAATGCAGACACTACAACATTTCATTTTGAGAAGCACAGGGTGCTCACACCCCCCATTCCTTACTGTCACAACACCAAATCAACTTTTACAAGCAGGCACTTAGAGATATTCTTTAGGTCTGACCCAGTGGTACGAGCCTGCATCACAAAAGAACCCCTTGAACACAGGTGTTCAGCTTAATCATTACCATTTAGGTTATTCTTCATATCACTGTCTTAGAAAGATGACAAGTGTGACGTGTGCAGTCTTGCCCTGTGAGGTTTTTCCACAATTCCAGATGAGAAGACGTGACAATATGACCCTTAGAAAATTAACTTCGAATGAAATTTAAAAACTCAGGATTTTTTTAAAGTAATCTAAAAAAAATTAAGGGATCTTAACAGCAGAAAACTGTGTACACCTTGTTAAGCTTCAGTCCACAGAATGAGAGGGCTACAAACTACTTAGAAAAGAATTGTGTGTCACTTCAGCTGGACCTGAAGTGACAAATCCTACTTTTCCCTGCTGCCACTTGTGGCAGTTTGTCAAGTATCAGACAAGAGAAAGAGAGTATTTGACAATAAGGACATCCTGCACATGTTTCACTTAGATATGTTTTTATAGAAAATTTTGTTATTTTATACAGACACAAGTTACTTGCAGTACTACACTCAATTTTGTTCATGTATAAAACACTTATTTTAAACTAAAATTTTCACACAAATTCATTAATCTACAGAAGTTTGCCTCACATTTTTTTTTTTCTCTCTTTAGTTTGTATCACCATATCTCACACTTTGCTGCTGTTATAAATTTAAAAGGAAAGAATTTAACTTGGAGAGCAAAATAAGCTGCAGGAGCACATAAATTTAGAGCTTGTTGCCATGTGATAGCAATAAAAGTTAAAATAACTGAAGTACCTTCAAATGTAATTGCAAGAATTCATAGTAGCATAAACACATCTTGATCAAGAAGGTTTTTTATGAAATATTAATCTCCTAAAAATTAAAAGGATGTCAAATCTCATAGATACACTAATTATGCTATTATGTAAAGGTTGCCAATTTTTTCTGTGGGAATGAAATTAACTGGACATCAGCACAGTTTCCTTCTACAGTGAAACCACTTATTTTGTTATTCTGTCTGCATTGGGACATCCCTCATATATTCTGACTGCATCTAAATCCACCATACTTACTCCTCAACGCTGGACTCATTTTAATGTTTAACAGCTAAATATCAACATGCTCATGTATTGAGCCAAGAAATCCTCCCTGTCTCCACTTCCCCATGCCTGTGCTTGCAGCCTGCCCACTCCCCAGGGTGTGGGATCCCTCCAGTGCAATGAAGGATTCCTCTGCAGCTCCCTCGAGGACTTTGTTTATTATCACCTACCAGCAAAACTCCAAATATTCCTCATCATTTTGGCCCTACCCCATAGCATGGTCTAAAGGCACTTTCAAATTTAGCTCAATGACTGCTTCATCTCTAGGTCTTTCTTTCGGCTCTCAATCTGAATTTTAACTAAAACTTCAAAAATTCTTACAACCAAGCCTGACATGTTCTAGTTAAAATACCCAGCTTCACCCAAAGAGATAAAGATATGACTCAGGAGAACTAAAATTGAGGGGTTTTTAGCTTTAAGCTTCAGTTTATACTGAAGCACTACCAAGGCTTTCCAAAGTAAGCAGCTATATACTCTCCAAAATTCCATTTCAGAAGAAAGATATCTGATGCCATGACCCAATCTCACTCCTGCGCCAGAATCTAGGAGGAGAAAGTTGGTTTGGTTCTTTGGTTTTTTTTAACTTAGGAATTTTGGCTCTCTCTAACCCTTGCAGAATGACAAGCTTTGGCACAGAAGGAGTTCTGCATATGAAATTGATACAAAGCTGCCTATAAAGGCTTGTTTAGTTTGAGTTAGGGACAGAAGTACCGTGTGAAAAAGTTCAATTTTATATACAGAGTCAATAGTGTCTCCTTTCTTTTTATTCCAGTTTATCCACCAATTTTGAATCAAGCAGTTGTTTTTTTTCCTAACTTCATTTTCCCCTCAATCCTCCAGGGATCCTGTCCTTTCCATACTACATTTCCAATTGTTTCATTAGTGTAACCTCTTTCTGTTCATGAGCCCAGCACCACCTCCCTCCTCTCTTCACACTCTAATTGGCCTTTTTTTTTTTTATCTTTTCCTACTTCAATTGATAAGGTGTCACACTCCACACCACTGAGCCTTCCTTTTCCTCAGCTACTAACTAGAGTCTGAAAATTCATCTACAATGTTTCTCGAAGCTGTTTGCTTTCATCAACACTCATCAACTCTCCCTCATTATGGTGACCATCCTTGTCCTCTCCTACTTGCAATTCCTTCCTCTCTAACCTTCCTTAATGCAACGAAATTCACACTGGAAACACTGAATTCACTCTCCTTTCCCCCTCTGCTGCTTTTTGGCACTACCACCACTTCTGCTTTCAGCACGAAGCTCAAGTTTCTCATCCCCCAGGTCTCAGACCATCCAAGACTCAGCATTAAAACCTACTCCTGTTAGACATCTACACACATCCTGACATCCCTTAGTTTCTCTAAGGCCCCTCTCAATAATCAGCATCACAAACCCACGGCCAGACTCCTCTACTCGAGCATCCAACACCATCTCACTTTGGATGGAGCCTTCACCACCCTGGCAAGTGATTTCCAGGAAACAGAGCTCAGCACACACCGTGTGTGCCCAGCAGAACATACAAAACGTTGTGCTGAGTGTTTTGCACCAGAAATAGGCTGGGCACACTGGAGAGAAGCAGGTTTGCTGCAGCTGCTCCTCAGCACGAGCCCCAGCAGAACAAGCAGCGCTTGCACCTCGGCCAACTTCCCTCCAACTTCCAAGAACCTCCCAGTCACGACAAGAACAAACACCCTCACAAACACAGAGAAAGCCTTAAAGCTTGTTTATTCCAGCCGTGCTTATGCCAGGCATAAAAGGATTTTCTCGTGGGGTTCTTTAAAAGAGAGAATTTTCGCCTCAAATTCCAAGTAACAAAACCTCAGTGAGAACCAGTTCCTCTTTTTTCCTTTTTGCTCAATACTCACAAAAATTCTCCTCCCCACAAACATATTCATATTCATGTACTTTGAAGGGAAGAAAAAAAAAAATTAGCAAAATTCGCTTTGAAATGTTTTTTATGCACATAAATGACACATTCTCTTTGCTCTTCTTGAATTATATTAGCTCTATTGAAACTAGTTCTCCAGCTAAGAGGCTGTGGTTGTATCTGTTCCTTTAAGACTTAGAATTTTTTCATGAAATTTAAAATCATTTCAAGATAAAAATTTAGCAACATCAAATTTTTAACACTATAATTAAACAAAAATTACTAAAAGTACTTGAATTAAAGAAACTGTCACAGAAAATTGAAAAAAAAATACTCTTTAAATTTAACTTATTTTTAGTGCACCTGAATTGGTTTTGCAGTTTCTAACTTGTATTTATGGATTGCCTCCAAAGACTCCCAGATTAAAATATAAATCTGAAAGAGACAAAGCAAAGTAGTTTGGTTTTGCCTTAATTCTGCCTATATAAAAGTTGATACTGGATCCTCTCATAACTGTTGTATTTTGTGAGGAAATTATACCTTGCTTTGTCATATCTCAATACAACAATCATACAGCATAATTTACTTAAATAGAAATAGTATTAATTACTCATTATAACTACATAGAATAATACCAAAACTTTAAAAATAAAATATAAAAATACCTAAAAGGAGATTTTAAACAATTTATTTTATGTGAATAGGTCTTTTTTGCAAACCTGAATGACACGTGAAATTCAACTCTTGGAGTCAGAGAATATCAGTGAGGTCAGAGAACACATATTTATAAAGTGCCTGAACATATGGTGCTAAATGCATTCTCAAACACAGTATGAAATCCTACAGACCATTACCTTGGGGCTTGCAGTCCTCCCCAGAATGGTGTCTAATTGCTCTTCCACACAGAGAACCTGGTTTGGACTAACTTAACTCTCCAACCCAGTATTTTGCTCACCAAACCCAACTTCTCTTCTGTGAAAGGCTTCTCCATGGACATCCCAAGAGCACCAAAGGAGCAGAAACGTTGCTCACATTAGCCCAAATAGGTAAGTTATAGCAAGTAAGGGTAAGCACACACCCTTCTCTTCAGCCAGAGCCTGGACATGCTTCCATGAATAATTAGCAGATCTCCAAAACTTATGCTCAGTTTCTGCTCAAAAAATGCAGAAAAAATACATACCACAGATAAAATTATCCATTAGCAAATACTGTATTTAAATTAAGGGACAGAGAACTGACAAGATTCAAGTAACTTGTTTTTGTAAGGGTTGTTCAAAGCAATACAAAGCCAAGACTTCAAAAGTAACTTCCTTTCCTTAAAGTTCAGCTTCTATATCCAAAAAACACTTGCATTAAATAAAGAACACAACTCTGTACAAGCCCTGTGCGTTATTACAGAGATAAAGCCAACATTTAAAACCAGGTAAATTGCAAAGTTATTCACATCAAACACCAGCATACCTGTTGCTCCTCGCAGCTGAACTCAGCACAAGTTTAACTCTCCCAAACCTTTAGGTCAGCTCTGACCCACCAGGACTGCCCCAGCAATGACCCCACAGCTCCTCCTGCCACAGCTGTGATGGACATTGTCCTGCTGGAGGACACTAACTGGGATCAGCTGGGAATTCCAGCCAGGCCACCCCACAGCCCTCAGGTGCCACCATCAGTCAGCACAAAGGGTTCCAGGTCTCACTGCACCTCTCCTTTAGTGCCACCCTCTTACTTGAAAGGGAACCCCAAAGCCGCAGACTTTTCCTCCCTGTGCACATAAATCCCTTCCTGCTCCAGAGACAACCTCGACCCTTATTAAGGTGTAGCACAGACCTCACTCCATCAGCTCCACTATGTGTGCATTACAGATGCAGTTTTACTGCTGGGTCTTGAATTCTTACTTGAAGCCAGTATTATTGGTACCAAAACTACATTCCTCAATTCTGATAATAAACATTGCTTGGGTGTTACAATTTTACCTATCAACAAAAAGATGAAACATCAAATTTTGGAACTGTCTTCACTGGAATAACAGGAGCAAAATTAAAGGCAAGGACTCACCAGTAACCTCCGGGCAGGGCAACTTCAGAATCCCACAGAAAAACAAAACAGAAAAACAAAAGCCAGCCTAACTGAAACCAGCAGCTAGACTACAAATAACAAATAATAAAACATCTGTAGCATGGTTTCATCCTCCATTTACCATGAGCTAAGCTCGCTGAAACTGGTGGAAGTCTGAACACCCGGTGAGTGCAGTCCTGGGCTCTGAACACAAAACACCTGCAGTGCTGCAGAGAAGGCAGCAGGAACGTCTTTCTCAAGAATTTAGTGATGCGTTTCAAGTTAAACCACATTGTAATTTTATCACTGTATCTAATTTTTTCATTTTCTACAATAAAATAGTACTACAAGACGGGCAATTGAGGGACTGGATAATCACTTACACACCACTGATACACACCGCTGATCCTCAAAAAATTTATCTTGACAAGCTAAGGTGTGCTTTCATGTACTTGTCATTCTTACTTAAATATTTCAGAACCTATTGCTGAAAAGTCAATATGATTTTCAAGACTGAAATAATATGGAAAGAAATACATTTGAAACAAGCAAACTTTTAACAATCTTATTTACCTAAATCTCACCAAAGTAATTCAATTGCCATAAAATACTTAGTCAAGGAGCTAGACAGCCTTGCTGTATAATTCATTAGTCATTTTAATCCTGTTGATGAATATCAGGTTCTCTACAGAAATGCTTTTAAACAATGCTTAAGAAAAATCGTTGTTAGTTAGGGAATTATGAGCTGTATCACTAACAGATAAAACAATATAGCAAAACCCACCCTATGGGCTCTGTAATGGCAAATGATATTCATAGGAAGAAAACTTATATCCCTGAAGTCTACACAAACTGAAAATGCTAATACTTTACACAGAAATCTGTGTTAATAGGTTCTCCCCAGCATTTACCTTCACTGAAAAATACTACACACAAACAAGTATTTGCTCAGTTCTGAGGTTGCTCTAGATCTCAGTTACTTGCAAGCTGAAAGCAGAAATTTGATCAACAAAATGGAGTTGTACACAGTCCTAATTACTGAAGACACTTTTAGTTTTTTACTGTTTTTACTCTTTTCATATTACCCACCCCTAAATGATTTTATATATCAATAACGACAAAAGTAAAGTACATACTTTACTAAGACTGTGAACTAAATAGCAAAGCCTACAAAACAGCAGAACTAAGTTTATCTGTGTCGTGAGAATTTAAACATCCTGACTCTTTTATTCCATACACATTTCCCATACATAACTTGACCCTCCCTCAGTCAACTGAGACTATGCATAGGCAAAACAACACTGGAATGACTGAGTTTCAAAACAAGAAATCTTTGGTTCCTTGTTTTCATTCCTTCTTTTTTGTTCTACAGCATTCACCCCCACCTCCAAAAAAAAACCTTCTGCAAAGCTTCAGTGCCGACAGGAGGGAGCCAAAGGGAGAACAGGCTCCTCTGTGCCCCAGTGCCCTGCTCCCACTGGCCCCAAATCCCTGACCCCAACACCTGTTGGGCAGGCCTGAAGAACTGGAGTCCAATTCCCTGGGGACAGCCTGGATACAGCTCTGCTAGTGCTGGGGAATTGTGAGCCAGGGCAGAAAAATCAGCTCTGCACACACAGCCCTGTACTGGGATGGGAGAGATGCTCAGAAGAGCCAAAATCATGACATTTGAAGCATTAACTTCTGAGAGTTGTTTCACGGCTGTTACTCAAATTTGAGCAGATATTCAGGCTGGTTTTGAAGGGCCAAAGTCCTGTTCATGAAAAAAGTCCCATCTTTCTCTGGCCACCAATTAAGACTGCCAGAATCTCCTGAGAACGCTGCCTTTCATGCATTTTGAAAAGAAAGTACAGAGAAATGGCACAAATCCACGAATTTAATTCCAAAGAGCTTAAATGTATCAATTTAACCTTGAGGATAAATCTCAGATTTGTGGACACTACCTAATAGAGAGTTGTAAATCCATCACTAAATTCGGGAGGAGTGAAAAAGAGGCAGCTGTGCCACCCCAGCTCTGGCCAGCTGTGAGCCTCGAGGGCTGATGCCTCTGCAGTGCCAATGCTTATCACACCTTACGTGGGTCCAAAGGGGCATTCAGTGAGGTTCAGTTTGGGTTTGGGAGTCAGAGGAGCCATCACCTCCTAAGGTGTGCCAGTGCTGAGTTACACAAAGTTTTTGGTGTGCTGTCACCATCATGAGTTAGTGATAGGGGTTTCTACATCCTCTTGTTCAAACTAAAGCCAGATTTACTTGAGTTATGTCCCATGTAATTTCAGTTTATCTGCCAGTAACCGTCCACATCATATGCCTGGAGAAAAACTGTAGTTTAAATTTAGGAATTTCTGGGTTTCAGAAGAAGAAAAACTCAAGTTCTCAACCTTACAAATAATTTTTATGTAGCTTTATTGATCAATAATGTCTATGTGACTTTCTCAAAGCAAGTTTACAAATACAGGCTCCCTACTGGCAGTGAAGAAGTGCAGTGCAGGGATAATGGGCTTTTGTGGGGGGTGAACATTTTAATTTATTATTGTCTGTATCTGTTGTTATTGTAAATGCAGTATTTGCTTATGTAATTTAAATCACTGAGAGACATCATCTGAAAAAATAAAAATTACAGATATATTTAATGCAACGAATTTACTGATCCCAAGTAATCAAATGCTTGATTGGTTTGGTACCACCCCCACAAAAAAAAGCTGATTTTTTTTTTTTTTTTTTTTT
>VZRF01009678.1:1099943-1189808 GCA_013396875.1 Vireo altiloquus
AATTTTTTTTTTTTTTTTTTTTTTTTTTTTGTAAATGAAACTTCTGCAAAGTTTCTTAACTGGAGGTTTAAAAAATTAAGTAACCAAACATAATTTAGCAAAGTTTCCACACTTGCTACAATACTACAGTTGTAGTGGGGACTGGAGAGGGATGAGGTCAGTGACAGGAAGGAAAATGTGATTACCTAATTCCCATTATGATGCCAACTCTGACCTTTGGATTCCATTTCAAATCCAGCTATCATGTTACCAAAATAATATACTACAGGATGGATACTGTTTTGCTAATACGATATGTAGATTCCTAATAGGAATTTTATCCTTACAACTAAATTACTGTTATGCCAATTATGTTATATTTTTATGTGCATGTGGCACAGTATTTCAGAACAGGCTACAGCATTTTTTTCCCCCTTGATATACAAAGAGACTGAAGAAAAAAAAAATAAATTAAAGATTCAAGCTGAATTCCATGTCTGTGCTTGCAACTTGAGTTGATTTTGCACAGCAAATTCCAAGTGGTCATCTTCCATTAACAGATTCTCACTAATGATGAAGTATCAAAATCTTAAAAAAAATCTTGAAGAGGGTATAAAATGACATTCAGTCAAGGAATACAGGAGCAAGACACAAGGACCAAGATTTGATTTGATATTAATACTTAAGAACTAGGAAAAGCATTCCAAATGGCAGCTGTCTGCGTGAGGCAAGCCACGCTATCTTCATCAGAAATGGGAATTCTGAAAACACAAAATGATAGTTTCTTTCCAAAAGTAAGCTATGAAATATTGATTCCTGCAGCATGGTGCTAAAAGCTTGGCCTTCTAACCCTTGGTCATGATCATGACGAGGAAAACAGTGAGATGAGACACAAACTCACATTCATTGTACATGGAAGTCACTTTTTAAAGCTGCCTAATTAATGTGAAACAGGAGGAACGCAAGGAGCTGAAGAGAGGGCAAAATCTGTAATTTATAACTCGCTTAAAATTTGGTTTTAAGTGACTCTTTAGGGAGGAATTAAAAAATATCCTTTATAGGGTAAAGGAGATGAAGTATCAGGCAAGTCCACTTGGGAGCTGGAAGCAACCAAGAGAGGCTCACCTGGCCACACCTCAGGTGCAGCAGCACTAAAATTCCCTCGGTGGTGATCACACCATGGAGGCTTCTGCTGTGAACAGCTGCTGTTTGTTATTGACACTTGCATTCAGAGGCATTGGAGAGAAAAAAAATCTGTTTGTCAATGACAGCTTCTGATGATGCTGCAAGGAAATTGTAAGAAAAAACAGCAGTTATCTCCAGGTACAGATGATCTCAAAAATGTGATATCCCTCCATTAAATATATAATCTTACTCCTTGCTTTCATCTTCAAGCACTACAAGGTTTTAACGCACCAGAAAATACACTCAAAGATAATTTCTTCTTCCACTGAAATGCATTTTCAAAAATTAACCCAATGATTAGTCATAATGCTCTGAAATGATGCAAAAAATAACCAAAAAAAAATCCTATTTCAAACAAATAGTTGTGAAGAAAGTATTTTAATTACCCAAGCAGGACCTTCACTGGATTTACTGGGGATAATTACCTCTAATAAAACATTCTAAGCCAGAACTGATTAGGAAGTGGGAGAATTCTTCACAAGCCAGTACCCACACACTCACTATGTCATCTAAGTGTCCCACCTACTGAATTCCTGAAAGAATTCCTCATGTCAATGGATGTAAAGACATAAAGGTTTTGCAGAGCAAGATAACTGACTCTTAAACACAAAAGTTACAGAAGCATTAGAAATTTGGAGGTTACTTTCAGATTTTGCTTACACGAATAAAATTTAAGAGCAAATTCCCTTAGTATCTATAGATCAGAGAAGTGGATATACTAAAAACAGTAATCCAGTTGATAAAGGAAATATTAATCATTAATTGCACAGGGCATGCAGGATTTGTGGCAGAAACCTGCTACTTTGTTGAGTCTATTTCAAGAAAAACATCCTCAGAAATCTCAGACTGAAACACAAAACAACCTCAATCTTTTTCTTTCTCCAAACAGGTGTGAAATGCAGCTCAGCTGAAAACAGTGCAGTTCTGACTTGCAAGTGAATTAAGCTTCATAGAATGACAAATAAAATGTTCAGTAATGTGCTTTTGGTGTGACTGAATAAGGCATCTGGATAAAATTGAGAACTATAGGAGAACATTAAATCAGTTTAAAACATGCATGAACTTCAGAATGATGCTGTCATCACATTATTTATATTCTAGACATACCAGAGAGCTATTATATTTCAGGTCTTTCATGGCAAAACAAAAGCTTTACACAAGTAATATTAAGTATTTAGATGCTTTCATGCAGGATTTATTAGTTCATTTTTTGCCCTGTCTCTATATTTCTCTCAATTTCAACTGTATTTTTTGTCATTTTAGCTTTATACTGTTTGGTACATTTGTTTTGTTATCTATTAGCAGATGAACAATCTGAATTCATGCAGAGCTGGATATGGCTGAGGGAACATATCCTTCCCAGATCATCAAACTAAACAAAAACAGGAGCCAAAGAAACATAGTAGAAAAACGCCTCAGTTTTGTACTATTTAGAAAAAAATATCTTTACACACCTTTAATGTTTATCTGAATTAACCATGTTACAGAACACAATTAGCTTACAGAACAGCCAGCAGTGGAGGAAGTCATTTCACACAGTAAGACATAAACTGCCTTTTGAAAGATTTTTTTCAGTACTCTTCCATTACAAAGACATATAAATTTCCATCATAAAAATAAACGTGTAAAAGAACATATTTCCTTATGTTTCAGAAAAATTTTATAAATGAAATGAAATCTTTCACAGAAAGATTAAAAAAATGGAATTTTTCTATAATCATCAAAGTTTGATCTTTCATATAACTTTTTAAACACATACTCCACTGAACTTATCTCCTTGAGCAGGGCAGTGCTGCTTTTTCTGGGTTTCCTATGACTGGGATTTTTACAGCAGTAGCCCAAAAATGCTGCTGTTAAACTTTACTGCATCTACCAAGGCAGAAACACTTTTCGTACTTATTCCGCCTGAAATTTTCCACTTGTCCCTAACTTTTGCTCTCTTGTTTAGCTAACTATTCTGAATATAGCCATCAAACCTCTTGCATAGTAACTTTTTAAAATTCGTTTCTGAGCAGCTAAACATTCCAAGCCATCAAAATTTCAGAGAATCAACAGTTCCAGCTAAAATCTTTCTCCTTTCATGATGATCTCTGTACCAATTTAACAAACCTTTGCCTTATAACCACATTTGTTGATGTAGTATAAACCTACAGTTAAGTATGATTTCATGTTCTATATAAGCAAAACAAACAAAGCCTGTCATCAGCTAAACATCTACCTGCAAAGTGGCTCTGATTTAAAGCATATTTGTAGGTAAAAAAAATACAAAGTATATTGTAATATTTGCATAAGCAAGATTGATTCAACACCCAGAACAAATCAAAAAATTCAGCCATGGCTGTTCCCATGTGGTATCAGGGATTTTCTGGCACTAAGGCACAGGGGAATGGGGTTTGCTGGTGTTTTATAATATACATTATAAACAGGGGAATGGAGTTTGCTGGTGGCTGCCACACACCTCTTGGCAGGACTTGAGATGATGCTCAGGCATTTCACAAGTTGTTCTTCTGTTCACGTGAAGAGGGCTTTTAACGACCCAGAATGGAGCAGTAAGTACAGAGGGAATAACACAACCCCAAGAAAAAACTGGACTGTTTTTCTTGAACCAGACCTCACAAGACTCCTCAAACAGAACTCTTAATCATCTGACCCAAAAGAACTTTGTGAATTCCTCCCTCTGAGAAGTGGGAAATGAGGTGCTCAAAATGTTCCAGTGAGCCAGAGCACAGAACTGATTTAACTCACATGCCAAAGTGTGATGATAGCATAGATCAAAAAGATAACGTATAAAACCAGCAAAGATTAGACACCACCATCTTGTAATAGGTGTAAAAATGCACATATATTGATTCAGTAGATGATTCTTCAAGCATACAGTAATTAATCTTTATTGTGATAGAAGGAACAGAGAGAAAATACAAAATCTGAATCTACTTTAAAGTTATCCTATCAAATCCTTTCAGGACACACCAAAGATTTTATGTTCAGTCTGTTGGTTCAAACACTCTCATAGTGAATTATGTTTCAGGAGTCCCTTCCCTTTGAAACAGAAGGCAGGTTTCCAAATCCTTGTTATACATTAATTACACCTTATGTATTCTCATACCTAGCCAGCTATAGGAAAATTACCTTACTAGTTTTTACAATAAATGCAAAATTCTGTACTTGAGAAACCACCCACATGTAAAAGCTGCTAACACAAATGCTGACAATCAGTCTGACATCCAATCTGTTTCCAACCTACAGCCACAGAAATAGAGCACTGCACACTCCAAAAAAAGACCACTAACATTTTCCCCAGTTTAAAGTACATTAAAACTTCTTTTATTACTCAGAAGCTTTGCCCCTGCTTGGTTCATCCTTCCTCCAAGCTCATTCACATGTACAATTAAAAGATAAACACCTAAAGTTTTCGTACTGGAGTTTCAAAAGAATGATAAGGCAGCAGACTGACACTAAAATTCAAGGCATTGAGTTCGTAATAATTTTCTTTAATAGCCATAACTGTAATTTGAGTACATCAGTGACAGCAATTGAGCCATATGAATTGTGTGTTGATTTCCAAATAATCAGTAATAAAAAGTTGTACGATATTGTATCTCTCAGATAAGAGAGAAATTAAAAGCAAAAGGAAAGAAAATACTTAAACAACATGAATATTATAAAGCATGAATACTCTAAAGCACCAATGTCTATTAGAATTCAAAATATCTTTGTGATATAGCATATAAAAAGGGGTTTAATGAAACAGTAAAAAGTTGTTTGAATAATTTGTCCTGTGAACTGCAAATCACAAAACACCAGGAAGATTTATTACTCACAGCATACAGGGGCATTCTGTGAGTGATAAATTCCCAAGGGGTTGGGAGGGGAAAAAACCCTTAAAATCAGACTTTAACCATTACTCAAAGCAATACAAAACCAAACACGAGCAATGCCGAAAATGCACTCAGAGTGATGCAGGCTGGTAAGGAAGGGGATGGAAACATCACCCGGGGAGGAGGCTGGGGAGCAACTGTGGGGAAGGAGCTTTAGGGAAAAGGACGTGGAAGAGCAGAAGTGAGCACGGGATAACAACCTGCCCTGGCAGCAAACCACACGTGCAGCCCTGGAATGTGTGAGGAAGGCCCTGGGGAGCAGATCCCGAGGGTATGACCCTTCCCCTCTCTCCCAGCAGTGGTGTAAGGCCACACTTGGGGTGCTGAGCTCCCCTGGAGGAGGATGATGCACAGGGAGCAGCCAGTCCCGCACGGGACCAGGGCACGGAGCAGGGAATGGGGGATCCGACAGGCAGGAGAGGCTGAGACAGCTGGGGCTGCTCAACCAGAGAAAAAAAAGGCTCCAGGGAGCTCACAAAGGTACATAAATTCCTGAAGAGATAGGGAAGAGGATGGAGCCAGACACTTCTCAGTGCTGGCCAGACAAATTAGAAGAGGCAATGGCCACAGACTGACTAACGTTGCATCCTATTTAAATATCAGAGAACCTTTCTCCTGGGAGGAGAACCTATCAAACACTGGAGCAGGGTTCCCACGCTGGCTGTGAGTTTGTGGAGATAGCCCAAACCTGGTGCCCAGGTATCTTCTCCTGCAGCTGATCCTGCTTTGTGCAGTGGATGGATTCAGCAATCTCCAAAGGGTCCCTCCAGCCTGCAACACTCTGATTCCATAATATCAACACTCTGAGTCTTTTAAATGAGTGTTGGAATAAACAGCTACTTACCTTTCATCCACTTCCAAACAAATGTCAAATTATGCAAGCCTCTGTGGCATATTGCTTTTAAACCCCTAAAAATTCAGTTACAGCTCCTCCCCCTGACAATCAGAACCTTTGACTGCCTATGTTACAAATTCATTTAAAAATATATGAGAGAATCAAGAAAAATTATTAGGAAAAACTGTTTTAAGTTTATGTGGCAAGGTTTAGGGAGTGAAGTCTGTGAAGCACTGAAATGTAAAAAGATGAAGTGAAAAAATTTAGACCATCTGTAATTAGGAGAAGGAGAACGAAGAAAGAAAGAATGAACACAGAAGTAATACTGCCAAGGTAAAATGTTTCAGTCATGACACACTTGGAATTTCAAAACCAAATTGTAAGGACTTTAAGATATAGCATCTGAAGATTTAACTCTGAAATAACTATGAAGATCTGTGCATGTGGATCTCTTATGACATAAAACCTTTACATCACACAATGCCAATTCTCCTGTCAAAATATTTATAATTTATTAAAAATTTTAAAACTCCACTGCTGCAAAAAAGTAAATTAGATTTATGATTAAATACTGTTATTTCTTGTTTTCAGCAATGATTACTGAACCTAAAAAAATGGACCTGAAGGTTTTAATAAGACCTCAAGAGAGCAACAATCCTCTTTTGTCCAGACCAACTCTAGACACAACTTTGCTCTTACTCATAATTCCTCATGCTGTGACAGTGGTTTCTTTTTAACAGCTTTAGCATGTACTGAATGCATGACAAACATAGGACCCTGTAACTTAAAGAGGGAAAAATCCTTTAGTTCCAAGACAGATGATCTCTTCTGAAGTCTTTTCAACCTCCTCCTACCCACTGTGTTTCATTTCAGAATGCAGAACTATCACACAAAAAAGAAGCCTCACTCTGTCCGTGGGGTAGCAGAGTGAACGTGTGTTCATCGAAATCCTTTATTGTCTGCCCTAAATTGGGCCTTTCCTGCCATGTTTGACAGCTGAACCATAAACACAATATCCTGTGAGCTTTTTTTTGAGCTTTGGAAAGTAATGTTTTAAGTGTACCGCTCACCTCAAATGTCTCTGTCTGATCAATATGTATTTAAAGAGTTTTCCCTGAATTAATTAGCACTTTTATTTCGTATTTACTACTGTGCTACTTTCACTTAAAAACATAAAAAGATTTTGTTCACAAGATCTCTGCTTCACACAGATTTTTCCATATTACTGAATATTCACGCTTGAAAACAGAAGTGGATGCATGGACAGCTAATTACTGGCTAAACATAACGACTCCTAGTTCATAGGTTTAGTGTAAATATTCCAGTGCCCCCACCACCACAGGAGGCCACTCAAACCTCTGCAGACTCTCTTTTAAATGCTTTAGATTGGTCAGGCCCACTATGAAAAGCCTGAGTACTGATAACATGGCTAGAAATTATTCCTACTAAAAAAAGAATTCTAAATTTAAAAAATAAGCAATCAATCAATATTTGGAGATATATATATATATATATATATATATAAAAGATATATTATTCAGGTGTAAGAGAATGATAGCAATAATCACATGATACAATTTGGTATAAAAATCCTAAAAATTAAACTTGCCAAATGCTTTGAACCTGCTCATGTGGAATGCCATTGCAAAGAGAACACACCAAGAATTTGGCTACTGAGCAGATGTGATGTGGGAAAAGTTAGAGATTATTGAAGTTGCGCTATTAAAACCACTAAAATAAATAAACACTTTGGGCTGTGCAAACACTTATTTTCATGGTCCTATCCTGCGCTGTTCTGGTTTTAATTTGGCTCTGGTTTCTTTTGCCTCCTTACTTGGTCTTTCCCTTTTTCTGGCCCAATCTGCCCAAATGCACATAATATACACATTTTCACAGAAACACGCATACATACATATACCATATATATATATGTATATAGATATAAAATACTTATGTGTGTGTGTGGAAATGCACACGTTCTCTCTACGCTCATCACCAACTCTCCCCGTGCTAGCCAGCCAAGAGCCCTGCTATGAAGAGAGGCAAAGGGAACAGAGAGAAGCACTTTCTCTGCAGCCCCAGAACCATGCTGCTTGCCCAGCTTTTCCTCCCTTCGTGGCTGACAGGCTGAAGGCACAGATGCCAAGCTGAGGAAGTGATTTTTCCAGTGATGGCATCTGGCTCCTTGGCACACTCCTCTGATATTTGTGTTGGCTCCTCTGCCATTGCCCCTGGGTCTGTTAATGGGTTAAGTTGGTGATAGGATGTTGCCTGATGCTTTAACTCACCTTTGATTCTACTAAATTTCTGTCAGAATAAAGCTGCTCTTCATCCTCCTGAAATCTTTGTGCTTTAGCTGGCACGTGTAATAATGTCATTTTGGATGGTCCTGTTGTGCTAATGGATGAATTGGATAGGGCAAGCCACTTCTTTGTATATATTTTACACTTAAAAAAAATTATGTCTGCCAAAACTTATTAACACCAATACTTTATTCAAGGACACTGTTTTTTATTGTGATCCTAAAAAAAAAAAAAAAAAAAAGTAAGAGCTAAAACTGTGAAAGTACCATTACCAGGATAAAAAGCAAGCATTATCAAAATCTGATTATATTTCCTTATAACTCCTTGTGTAAAAAAAAAAACCTACCAAAAATCATAGTATCCTTCTCTATACATTGCAGGAACTGTTGATGCAAATTTTATAGTTTAAAGTAAGAAGTCAATGAGCTGCTTGAACACATCACAAAAGGCAACTCCAACGGGCTTATCTCACAACAACATGGTTTCTAGTCTAGAAATATCAGTTTATATGACAGTAATTACTGAAACAGATGGGCAAGGAGCCAAAAAGTAGCATCACATCGACAGTGGGCTGAATGCAACTGGGAGCTGTGGAGCAGAAAGGAGCTGTGCCAGATTGTGTGGCAGCTGAGAGTCTCATTGGTGACCATTTGCTGTGCAATCTCAGACACATCTAAAAAATTATGCATTCCCCATTGATTTCATGCTAAAATGGTAGAGGAGAAAAAAAAAAAAACCCCAAAAAACAAAAAACAAACACCTCTGTCTGAACTTAAACACAATACCTGCTGCTGACAAGCTCTTTCCTTTGAGTACTCAGGATTTTCCTCCTCCATGTTCCTATCTGCCATTCACAAGACTGGCTGCACATTTTAGATCCACATTGTCAGGTGTTACATGAGTGGCAGTCAAAACAAGAGAGGTCTGCAGACAGAATTAACCAATAGATTCAAAATATTCCTAAAACTTAACCCAAAAAAACCCACCACATATTATAGCTTCCCTTCAGGAAATCTATTTTAAAATACTGGCAAACTACAGTTAAGCAGGACTTTGCTAAAATAAACAGAAAAAAAAATCTAGACTCAAAAGACCAATGATCTCTAAAATGATTAAAGAAATGTAAAGGAAACCTAGAATTCCTTAACTGTATCCTCTTACCATCTGATTTTTGGTTTGCTTTTTTTCCAAAAAGTAGTTCACACAAAACTTTGATTTAAATCTTTCTGCTGACTAGTCAGCCACTTTACATTTTAGAAAATACATTTTTCTAATTAGTATTGGAATTGGCCATCATTATGAAGAATACTAAAAATCCAGCTGAGCTGATTGAGATCAATATTCATATGAATTGTTCCCTAACAGCAATTAATAGTTTGCAATTGTTAAGACTAGGACAGTAACAATAAAGCATTATCTTCAGCCCAATCTGATACCTAATGTTATTGAGATTACGAACAACTTTTAATAAAGAAATCTTTTGGATAGAAAGGGGTTGGCACTTCCTTCTGAGTGTCTCACCAGGCTGTTCAGCCTCGCAATTAATCTTAGCAGTTCATTCATTTTCCAAACACCCTTGCCTATTGACTCCTGCAGAAAAGCGCTCATCCACTCGCTTACATTAATTATACAGGGGAGATAAAGCCAAGGAAATCTGTGAGACACCAGAGACTCCATTAGTTTTCTGTGTAAACTCCAAATTTGTTTCATGCAAACAGGAGGAGGCACATGGCTGGCACTGGTGGGTCCCTTGCTCACACGTGCAAGTTCAGCTGGAACCTCAGCTCCTCTGAGAGTGGGACAGCAACCCCTGCACACCCTGCACAGCACCCACCAGGAGACCTTAGGTGTTTTACCTGCCTCTCAGAACTCTGGGGGCAATAAAGAGGCTGTAAAACACTGCAAACTTCCATCAGATTCTCCCACCTGGAGCATTTCTACATGTTAAACTACCTTGGGTTAGCAACACTAGAAAGAAGCAAAGAAGGTATGAAAAGGTCGGTGGTGGGGTAAACAAAAAGTAGGGGTGGGGTGGGAAAGGACAAGGCAAAGGGAGAAGAGTGAATTATTTACAGTGTAGAATAGTTTTGATTTACCTGGACTTCTTTACATTGACCTCTGACTGCAACTATCTTTCCTCTTGCTTTTTTTCCTTCACAACACCTAAAAAGCAGCCCAGAGATGAACTAAATAATTATTGTGCACACTTCACTTCTGTCTCAGTTCCAACAAAACTTGACACCATTCCAGAGTCCAGATTTTTCTTGAAGAAAGTGATCTTAAATTCTTACAACTTAGCAAACATGTATGATATATTATACACTTTGCCCAAATTAAAAAAATGTCCCCTACATGTGCCAATGCACTCCCTGCATGAGGCACAGTATTTATCCTGCATAAATTGAAAGCAAGCTACTTTTTCAAGGTGGGGCAACAGAGGTCTGAGGAAAGGAGCTGGCAGTGTGAGCAGAAAAATCTAAATCTCACTTGAATCACAGCATGCAGACAAGTATTTCAATTTTTGTGTGCATGTAAAATTAGCACTGCTTCACAGAATATCAATTTTGTCAATTTAAAAATGTGAAATTAGCAATTTGGACATGAATTCGGAGAATAATTTGCATATACATGTATGCATATACATATATACACAAACACATATATACCTGCATGAAGGAAAAAATCCCTTGCATCAATCAGTGGCTTGCAGGAAAGTGAAATAGTGAAGATCCTGGTTTGCTGCCTTTAGCCAGTTAAAAGAAATTAAAATAAAATATTGTTAAAAAGCAAGAATTAATCTTCAGCTGACAACATAACGCTCATCAGTACAGTGAATTTTTCATTAGCCTAAGAAGGATAAGAACATATATGCACATATACAAAGAAATATGTATATATAGTATATATATATATAATTCTGTAAATCCACAATTAAGTCTGTCAAGTTTAAGGGACAAGAAAGTGACAATAAGTCTGTATTTTCTCTAATAACACAAAGTCATTCAAAAGAAGAGCTTAAAATGAGTTAACTGAATATTTCAAGCAACTGCAAAATCAAAGTGACAAAACAATTTGGAACCTCTCCTCTGGCTCCTAAAGGAGCTTGGTGCACCCAGCCAAAGAGGGGAGACATCTCTCACACAGGACAATCAAACTCTTACCTGAGCAAAATCCCAATTTAAGTGAAGCAAAGATTGTGTGAGCACTTACTGATTCTGTGTGCTAAGGAAACAATTTCTAATAGAGAATGTTTCTGCTAAGGAACAGAAAAGGGAAGTATTATATAATATAAACCCCACAGTCCCTGAATATACAGACAAGTGCAGCTTCTGTACTCGAAGTGGGACTTGCTCCATGAGAAAACATGTGAGAATGAGCAATTCTGAAAACCATTTCATAGAAAAATGTGTTAATATCAGTTGTTATAAACTGTCTGGTTGATGTTTCTATAGGCCACAGCTTTAGGCTAATCCTTAAAATTACCAAACCTCCTGAATGGAAGCAGACACAGAGCCAGGAAGCAACACAGGCACTTGGCACTGTCCCAAACCAAGGTGAGCAGAGTGGTTCTGCTGGAAATGTTTTGTTAGAGACTTGTACTGATAGGGGGAAGGCAGAAATCACAGAGAACCTTCAAAGGTTCATTAAGCAGTTTGGAGTTTCCTGTGTCTCCTAGGAGGGCTGAAGAGAGGGGAAGGACAAAGCAGATTCACATGGAGAACAACATTAACAACAGTGTCTGTTTAGATCATTCGCCCTTAACAAAAATAATTGTTATGTGCTAAAACAATGCCAAAGTTACAACTGCAAACCAAATAATCATGGAAAAAACCATACAGAAATGATTTTCCTTGATTCATTTGGGTTAGTTGCTTTTATTTAATTTAGAATGGTCATTTGGCTTTCTCTTTTTCAGTTCTCAAGTCCTCTTGGGTCTGCCCTTGCCTGTTCTCTTTCTATGAACTTGGTGTAGTACTGATTAAGTTCAGTAAATCTTAGAAATTATATTAATAGGAATTTTTTTTTTTTAATCTATCTGGCTAATTACAACCTGAAAAGCACACATGTTTTTTATTAAAAGATGAAGAAATACTACTCTATTGAAAGCCATTGCTATTCTGGTTTTGTCCAAAAGCACCATCACACCAAGAAAAGTAGGAACAAGGTAATTATTTGCACGTATGCCTCATAAAAAGGCAATAATCTAGATGGAATATCCACAGTTTAATATATAAAAAGTTATTAAAATATTAAAATGTAATTAAAATGAAAATATTTAAATGTAATAACTGGGCACTTATAAGACAGTTCACAAATGTATGCAAATTACTGGGGTTTTATTTATTTATAAATAAATATGTTCACATACACCAATGTAATCTAAAAAGATATTAAAACAACATGAAATAATCACAGTACAATAATTTTATCCACTGGCTCAACACAACTTTTTGTTCATAATACTAATAAAAGGCAGGAGAAATAATCTCTATATTATTTACCTGTAAACAAATATACTTAAATAAGTGCATTATGTTTTCATCCCTTTGATTAAACACACATCCCATTCATAACTAAATGAAAATATTTATGTACCCGTGTGAGCTGTAGGATAAAGTGTTTGTACTTCCATTCATTTCATGCAATGGGAAGGGGTTTATGGGACCAAATCAGAGATTTGAAAGCGAGTGGTGCTGCAGCACTTCAGAGCACCTGGAGTAAGGTCACAGCATCAGAGGGGCTGACCCCGGTGGAATAAACTCTATCAACAAACAAGTGTTTGACTGAATCACATTTCATTGAATAATACCCGCAAAATGCGACTCCAGCAAAGCTCCAACGTCTTGCACACAACCAGAAATGCAAAGAGACACTTTCAAGAGCCAGGGCAAATGCTGTGGATGACTTTCCCTGGCTTTCACCAGGCACTGCCATTAGAGTGCTTTAGCTTCCATTAAGTTGTCACTTCCCTGCGCTGCCAGCTCTTCAAGGGGGACAATTCGTTCTGACAGAGCCACGGCCTGTCACATGCACTCACAGTTCACTGGGAATGAACAGGAAAACCCCCAGAGCTGATGGATTTATTAGCGATTGGAGCTGGCACATATATTGCTTGTATGTACAGAGCAAGGTAATTAATAAGCTCTAACCTGTCCACCTTAAGCACCTCATATTTAGTTGCAGAAAAGTAATTCGAGGCACGCAAATGTAAAACGTACAAGGCTGTCCTTTCATTGGGTTTTGAACATTAAATTTGTTTAATTAGCCCTTATTGATTACGACAGATTTGTAACAACATCTAGTTCACGTATATTTGTGATACATAAGAATTGCCACACTGCCCAAGAGAAAAGGCTGACCTAGTCCAGAATCACAGGGGCAAACATTTAGGGAAGGAACATAAGAAATGCCATGTGAGCACGGCCCTTGTCCTCAAAATATAACCCTGCAGCCAGTGACTCCTGAGCCAGAACTTGTACACAGCCTCTGGATCCATCCTGCTTGATCCCAAATAAATTCTAAGTGCCACAGTTCTGCTCCATGTCAAAAAAGTACTTTGTTATGCTAATATCAAACTTGCTGGCTGCAAATAGCACTAATTTTTATAGTGCAAAACACTCCATTATCTTTGAAGCATTGATGAATGCTTAGGCCTCTCTTTTCACTTAACTGTCAGCATTCCAACTCAAGAACCCTAATCCATTTAAGATCTCACCCAACAGAAGATATTTTGTACTTCTCATCTTTTCTGCTTCTACGTACTGGATGTAAGGGTGGCCAGAAATATGCTTGCTGTACAAAAGAGGAATGCAAGGAGGATTTCAGAATTAAAGATCTCCACATCATTCCAGTTCTCTATCACAGAAATTATGACCATCAGTCTTCAGTACATTCATTGTACTTTATGTTTTCTTGATAACAGCTAATGAGTTATTAATTATATTTTGTCCTTGGCCAGGACCATTCTACAACCTAAAGACAACTTTTTTTTTTTTTTTTTTTTTAAATATTTAATTATTTAATTTGCTGGTTTTGGCTGCAGAGAGTTAATTTCCTCCATAGCAGGTAGTATGGGGCTGTGGTTTGGATTAGTGCTGCAAACACAAGGAATCTCTGAAAGAGAGGGAAGTTTTTGTCTCTGCTGAGTAGAGCTGACACAGAGCCAAAGCTGCTTCTGCTCCTCAGCCCACCAGCCAGGGGCTGGGAGTGCACAAGGGAGTGCCCACAGCCAGGACAGCTGACCCAAGGGATATTCCAGAATCTCTCATGCCATGCTCAGCACATAATGCTGGAGAAGGAGGAAGAGGAGGACGTTTGGAGTGATGCTGTTTGTATTCCCAAGTCTCTGCTCCACATGATGGAGCCCACCTGTCCTGGGGTGGCTGAACACTCGCCTGCCCATGGGCAGTGGCAATCATTTCCTTGTTTTGCTTCACCTTTTGAAGTGTCTTTATCTCAGCCCATGGGCTTTGGGGTTTTTTACCAGTTCTCCTCCCTCCCAGCGTGGGCAGCAGTGGGGGACACTCACTGAGCAGCTCTGTGGCACTTAGTTGCTGTGGTACTTAGTTACCACAACCCTTAAGTAATATTTCATCTCTTTACAATCTCTGAGTAATGAAGCACTGAAGAGAGTAAATGTTTTTTTCTGAAGCAAAAGTCAATCAGAGAAGACACAATCACACACAAAATCCGCACAAAATCAAGCCATAACGTGGTTTCTTCTTATAAATCCTTATGGAGGATTTTGTCCTTTCTCTCTCTCAGCTACTGCATCTTCTCTGCTGGAACTCAGTCGCTGTCCTTCCAGATTACAGATCTTCTAGAAGCTGTTCCACTGGGCTGCAGCAGAAGGTTCTTGGGCCACAGAAAGGGTGGAAGAAAAAAGCACATGATGTCAGAAGGGAGGAAGCTGGGAGAGCAGAGACACTGTGATGCTCGTGGTGGCAAGAGCCAGAGCAGAGGCAGAGCCAGCTGGCTGAGAGGGAAGGATGACAGCCATCAGATTAACTGGGAACAGCCAGGCAGTCCTGAACGCCACCACAGCAGAGACTTGGCCCATCAGTAAGGACAGAATTGAGTCCATTAAACATTTTGAAGGACAAAATCTAGGTTAGAAAAAGGTTAGGCAACATGAAGACGTGCAGGGAGAATACACAAGAAAGACCAGAGGTGGGTATGGGAGAGGCTAAAGAGAAAAACAAAAGAGAGGCAGAGGGGAAGCAGCAAAAAGATTAAAAAAAAGAAAAAAAAGAAAAAAAAAAGAAAATATTGATTAAATAACTATTCAGCAATATATTTCTCTTAACATACAGTAGAAGGAGCCCGCCATAGTCAAAATAAACTGTCTCTAGCTGGTTTTGCATATTAATATTCTTGGTTGTACAGTTATTGGATACTTCTGGCTTCACCTTTAACATTCCAAGTGAAGGGACACATAATTCTCCATTGTGGTGATAACTCAGAGCAGACATGACTCTTACAAAGGTCAATTGTTCAGCAAGTTTAGCATAATCTCTATTGACTTCTAATTATTACTTTTAGCTTTACCATGTTTTGCTTCCATAATTACAATTCTGACGCATTTTAAGATTTATTTAACATGCTGAGGTGCAGAGGCTCATAGATGAATCTGGGTGATTTGTGTGCATACAAAGTGAAATGATAAGCCTAACCTCATGCAATACCTGGGCTGAAATAAAATACTAAAAATTGATTATTGTCAAAATTCAAATCACGTAGAAAGAACAAAAAGTGACAAAGATGTATTATTTTCTTACATAAAGATATTCTAAGCTAGCTGGTGCCACTGAACAGTCAAAATTGCACTTCTGTTATTACATATAGACTTTGATCTAAATGATGCTGACTTTCGAGCTTCCAATGCCCATTAATTCTTTTCACCTATAAATTGCCTTTACAGGTTTGGAGTGTTGTATTCTTTGAAAACTCAGTCTTACTTAGAAGGCTTTTAGGATAATTCTGCTTGATGAAAAAATTTTTTGAAAGAAATCAAACCTGAACTGCTCTGAATTTTTTAAATATGCATCTCAAGGTAAACAGAATGCTTCACATATAGCTCAGAAAAAATTCACCTGTTTACTTCCCTGTTATTGTTACTTCTGGGATAACTGGAAAAAAATCAAGGTTGAGTGATGTCTCATCTTGCCAGATGGTTGTGCTACTTGGAATCAGCATCAGAGAAAAATTAGTCAAATTTTCATTAAGAGTGAATATGAAATTCAGAAATGCTCAGCTGAAAAAATGAGTTCTCACAAACTTGGTCAAAGCAAGCAGTAAACTGCTTCTTTTTTTTTCCATATTTGTTCCAAAGTGCTTGTTACATTCTTTAACGTGCCTAATAGCTGCATTGAAAATACAATTTATTTATTAACAAGCAGTATTTCCATTCTTTGACAGGTTCTCCACCCCCACCCCCCCAAAAAAAAATCCTCAAAACTTTCAACTAAGCTCATCAATTACTCTTAACACTCTAAATAGTTGGCAATGTTTACACAACATCCTTTCAGAGTTATTCAGCTCGATCTTGCAGCTCATTAAAAGGATCTCTATTTATTTGCTGTGTGTTACAGTTCTTCACTTTGGCACAACACGCAAAAAGGAAGCCAATTTTACTTTTCCCTGTGGTGTTAATTGGTAGAGCATGCTGCCTGCCTCTTCATTAATTATGTCAATGTGTATGAAACTTTCATTTTCATGGCAGTGTATTAACAAAGCTTTGCAATGAGGCTGACAAAAAGCCAGCAAACTCCAGTTTATAAAAAGTGGGTAATGAAGGCTAGCAGTGGCCAGAATATAATATTTATTTCAAAAAGAAGCTTTTTTCCTGCTTATCCCCTTCAGAAAACATCTAAAGCAAGCACTTACTGAAGTAAACAAGATCAACTTTGCTGCTGAAAGTAAATAAATCTCCATATAACGCACAGATAATGGATCTGGAAACACTATAACTTCACAGAGCACAAAGAACGAGAGAAGGACCTTTAGCCCAGCTGAAATGGTTTTGCTCCTAAAACCATTTCCAGATAATTTACTGATCTCATCCCATCAAGTGTACAGAAATCACTCATTGCTTGATAGCCCACTAAGCAGTGGGGCTTTGTCTAAAGACAAAACTACCACTGGCACAGCTAAAACAGGCACTGTCCATATGAAATTCCTCTGGATGCCTTTAGCCTGTTTCTGTTCACTACCTGCAAGTGTTGGTAAAAGACTAATACTGATTTTCTCACTACCTTTTTTTCCCCCTTAAAAAGTTAAACAAAACAAGAAACCAAAAAAATAAACAAACAAAAAAACCCAAACAAAAAAAAAAAAATTCTCAATCAGTTCTCCATGACTTCAGCTAGTGCACACTGAATTTCACTACACTGGGGAGATTGCTGGGAGACAGAGAGACTAAAGCAACAAATAAAGTCTGTGATAAGATACTTCAGTCCTTTCTGGAAATTCTGAAATGCAAAGCATTGAAATAGAGCAGTGCTGTATCGTAGGAGATGTAAAGCATTACAAACTATAAATTAAATACCTCGAGAAGTTACCACATTCATGGAATTACAGCCCAAAGTCTTGGAAATCATACCTAGAGAAGATTCCATGTTACCACTGAGGCTGTAAACGCTTCGGACAGAAGTGCTTGTTTCTCACCCCAGGTATCTTCTGAGTGACACAAAGACACATTTGTCACTGGCTAATACCTCGATCTGAAGGATTAAAGAAACCCCAAAAAACCCCTAACAAAACCAAAAAATCACACAAAACCCTCACAAACACCTGAATGTCCATTCCAACCTATGATCTACGCCCTTTCATTCTGTACTTCTCTCCCTATATATTTGGGATGCCCTTAAACTAATTCTTTGCAGTGAGATCAACTAATAATGAGGGGAAAAAACACTGAAAAATTTTTTAAAAAAATGTTTCCTACAGTAGGCTTAAACCCTAAAACAACAAACAAAGAAATTTATCTGTACTTTGAAATGATTTTTCCTTCAAGTGATTCTATCCAGGGTGGGAGATGAGAGGGACTCTAGGGAAACACAGACCTCATGGTCTACTCCCTGTCAGTGGCTTTTGCCCCTGATGGAAGCCAAGTTCCAGTCAGCAAACCTATCATCCAGATGCTGAAGAATTCCAAGTGCCAATATTTTTGTGTTTCTACTTTCCTCTTCTACTTTACCACTATCTGTTATGTTATTTCTCTCAGGCTAGAAGTATACCAGTACATAGACTGCATCTTCCTGTGTATTTACATGGCTCAGCACTACAGGACACTCCAAACCCGCAGTATATTCATACTATTAATACAGACATTTCTTTATGTGGCTCCTTCTGTACTTAAGTGTCCTCAGAAATCCCACAAAACATGAAACAAACTCACTGTTTGCTTGTATGAATGAATTAGTGGAGCCTCACTGAACTAAGAGAGGAAGTTCTCATGTATTTATTCTTTTTTAGTCTCCATTTTCTCCTCCTTTACATGTTTGACCTCTCCATCTTTCCATCTTGCAGCAGCACTCTCTGAGAATCACAAACTCCCTGCCATCATTGGCTTCTCCCTCAGTTTCCCTTAATCTTTACTCCCCTTTCATCGAGCTTTAGCTGACTTCTCTCATACTCATAAAGTCTCTTAAACCTATTCCTAGCTTCAATTCTCCTTCTCCTCCTCCAACTCAACCCTCTCAGGATCCCCCTTCTCTTTTCACTTGGATCCTGCTCAGTGCTGCAGATGCTTTACTGCTGGACAGGTCTGTGGTCCCCTGTTCCCCACAAACCTGTCTCTAGGCATTTCTTCTTCCCTTCCTGTCTGCTTGCTGAGTTCCTCTCCTCTGTGAGCTCCTAAGTAATTTATAAACACCATGTTTCTTTGCTCTTACTGCCAGAAAACCTGCACTGAAAATTTATGTTTATTCTACTCTAATAACTCCTTGCTCCCAGACAGTTTGGAAAAGCTATGACAAGGTTATATCATGAAATATTTCTTACATTATTACTCCTTATCTTCATCAGGAAGTAGTTTTGCAGAGACACACAGAAATTAACCTTGGACTACAGGAACACAATTGAACAGCCATTCTGTAACTGAAACACAACTAAAAGAAATACTCTGGAGAATTGCTCACCCTACCTGCATTTCTTCTGTGGTAGCTCATTGCCTCAATATCATTTTAGGAAGGAGTTTTGAAAATAGATCCTAAAACATGGCAGTTTTTCCTATTTACCCATAGAAACAACTGATCTATCAGGAGTGTATTGTACAGTGTTAGCTATTCCTCTTGAGCTTCCTGTGCAGTTATTATTTGCGATTTCTTTATAAAATACTGAATTTAAAAAAGGGTATTTAGAATCTCTTGGATAATTTTCTAAGTTGATATTAATTAGAAGCTGCAAAAATTACATGGAAGTTTAAGAATTGCATACCCAATAGAAAGCATATGCGAGGCAAAGGAAAAATCTTTAAAAAATGGATTTATGATCATTTTAGCCAGTATTCATCAAAACTGAAACCTTATATACCATAGGTAGCTAATTGATATTTTTTTTTCTCTTTCATATGTATAACTTTTTCTCCGTCACACAGATAAAATGCTCTTTGTCAGCAGCTACACTTCCCTGTCAGATTTTATACTTCAGTGACGATGCTTTATGTTCAGCAGCTGGCACATAAGTATTCTCATGCAGTTACTGCACTTCTACACTTTCAGTTCTACAGGGATGGGGTTTGTTTCCTTATCTTCTATCTCAACTTAAATCTAACAAAAACAACCTAAAAAAAAAAAGTAATTCAGTAGAGATTACCAATTCCCACATACCATCAGCATTACCAAATCTTTCAGTGACATATGTAGTGTCAACTAGACATCCACAATGATATTCTCCAGAGCTTGCAAGACTAAAAAACCCCAACTTTGATTACAGAATTTAAAAAAAAAAAAAAAAAGATAGATTTCTCAATGAACTGTTATTCGAAATAGAGCATATGTCTTGGGAAAACCCCCTAACTCTCAAATTCTCAGAAATGCAAAAGTAGCTCTCCAGAAAGTTGTACCAATGCTTTATTTCTTTCAGTACCAAAATATTGCAATGTCAGTTTGTCTAGAGCAGGTGCCTGGGTGTTGGCTGTTACATTTTTGCTGCTTCAACTGAAGAAATCTCTGTCTACTCATTACCTCCCTCAGGAAATTTGCATCACTTGGGAACAATCACCACTTACCAGCTCTGGGCAAGTCGGTCTAATTGCTTTCTCCTGCTGCTGTGGAGCCTCGACATCTTTCACTGGTCAGTGCCTTTCCCAACCTGCTGGTCATTTACATGGAGTTTCTCTGCCTTGGCAGTTTATAAACACTCCTGACCTTTCATTGTGTGAGGGCTGGACAAAATGCCCAACAGAAGTCAAGAGGTCTGAATAAAACAGCTTTAGCTAATTGCTTAAATATGCAAAACCTGCATTATCCCTTCCAGACCCAACTCACGGCTCTAGTGAAATGGCAAAAGCTCCCTTTGGTGGAATATATCCTTTTTTCTCACATATACAGTTTTCAATTATAATTGTTAATATAAATGACTTGCCTGCAGGCAGTTTGTCAAGTGATCAGTTTGTTATGCCTCAGTAATGTTGATATTTCCCCTTCTGGCCTCCTTCTATCTCCAAGCTTCAGCCTGCTGGGTTATGTTCGTGTCTTGGTCAGGGAACAAAGTGCTGCCCACACTGCCCCAGTTCCACAGGCCAGCACTGGACACAGACCTTCCACATCCCAGTCAGGAATGAAGCAGAGCTGGTGGCATTGTACAGCTGGAAAGGACTCGGGCTTGGTTCATAATGATCACATCAGGAAGCAGAGGGCTGGAACCAAACCCAGAGCAGAGCTGCAGATCCACCAAGGCTGAGTGCAAGCAAAGCCTCAGTAATAAACACACAGCCACTCATGCACAACAGGCCTGAACAACTTTCCTTCCTACAGACATAAAAAAGGGTTTAAACAACGAGATATACTCTGTTCAATACATGGGAAAGACGAGTGCTACATGGACATCAGCACTAGGAAAAGAACATTACTTCTAGGACAGTGGAATTATTGCATTAGCATTACACATCTTAAACTGCACAGATCACTTCTTCCTCTCTCCTTGCATCCACGCCTGTTTTCCTTCCAAATGATGTCTTCAATGGCACATAACTGGGATGCATCTGGCACGCTCTGCTGGGCCCCCACAGGTCTGAAAGCCCAGAGCAATACCCTGCATTTGGACATATGTGCACTAAGCTGCACTGTGCCACATCCCCTCCTCAACTATGATCATAAAATTTTATTTCCAACTTGCAGGGAAAGGGAGCAAAGTCCTCTGGATTTTGGGAGTGAGCCAACAGGAAGTGCTAAACGAATAAAGAGCATCTGCAAGTGTGCCCCGGGGACTAAGCACTGAATGCCTATGACACGCTGCTTCCAAGTTGGGATCCCGATTCTGGTGCCAAAAACTCATATATTGCCTTGCTTCAGTAGTTATTAATCAATTAATATACTCTATTAAATAACCAGACCCCTAAATAACCAGACTCCTTTTTACCTTTTACTTTCTAAAGCAAAAGTAACACACGTGGCAAAGCAAATAAATGCTGCTGTATTATTATAAATAGTTATTTTTATTTATTCCAAAACCAGTCAGCAATAGACAAAATAAAGCAAGGTAATCAAGGAGAGGAGAATACTTTCTCAAAAACACGTAAAATTCGTCACTGTCCCCAGTGTGTGTGAGATAGGTAAGGAAATAACAGAGAAATACAACTGGTTTGGATTCATGGTTTGGCTGCTCCCTCACTCCTCCACGCCCTCCTCCAGCTCCCAAGACAGGCTGCACCTACAGCTTCTGCCTCAACTCTTTCTCTACACTTTTAGCCCCAGAGATTTCAGTCTTTCTACAGGAGTTCTTCCAGTTCTCAAATGCTTTTCCATTAGAAAGGTTTTTTTCCTGCTGCAAAGCGAGCCCACTGCACAGGGAATACAGAGAAAAACTTGACTGCTTTCTTGCAGCTTCTTTTTATGTACATGAGGACTATTATCAAGCCCTTGCTCAGGCTTCTCTTCCCCAGCTTTTCCCTGTAGGTTGCCTTTTCCAGAATTATGCTTTATATTGCTCTCCCCTGTACCTCCACTGATTCAGCCACTTTGTTCTCGAAGCGTTCCCAGACTTTTGCCTTGCAAGTGCCATTTTTTTCAAGAGTACTATTGCAGAGCCCTCACTGATGCCTACTCTGGTTTTTGTATTAAAAATACGCATGCCCTTTTTGCATGATAACTTTAATATGTCCAACTCTTGATTTACTAGAAACCAAAATCACTGTACAGAACTTTACCTATGCAGTCATGACACATTTACATGTTCACATGTAAATATTTTTAAGTATAGGCATTTTAATTTGCTCTAAATTGCATTCTGTTCAGTCTCCCACTCATCAAGGGAATTTTTAATTCTAAAGGTATGCTTGCAGGTTCTTTCAGATGGACATTCTCAGGGAATATTTAAAATATATTTAGTATTCTACCATTCATTTCAATAATGAAAGCACTTAGCTGTAGTCCTAAACCAGCCTTTTCTAAAATTATTCCAAAACCATTAATCTACTTCGACAGAAATCTATTTACATCTGTTCTCAGAGTATGGCATTTCATTGAGGGTTTGTTCTGTTGTTGTTTTGTTTGGGTAGTTTCTGGGAGGGTTTTGACTCGTTTGTTTTTTTTTGGGTTTTTTTTTTGAGAGGGTGTGCTGGGGTTTTTTTTCGCAGTTGTTTTACATCCATATACAATAATGTTTTTCAAGCTATCAGTCTGAAGAAGGAACACCACACTTGCTCAGTGGACCTTGTCAGGCAGAATCTTCCTGCTGAAATACCTCTACAGTGACTTTGAAAAGCCAGATCTGAGCTCACTGTGCCAAACTCCAAACCAGATCCAAAACAGAAAGCAGATTAGCACAGAGCTGTATCTGATCTACTAAACCCTGATGCCAAAACAGGGAGAAAAAACCAGCTGCATACATGTTTTTCACAGTAGAATTCCAAATTAGATTTGGTGAGGGGAAGGTGGCTCTGATTATCCCAATAATCTTGCTTTTACCCCAGAATGGTTGTTGAATGCTTGTCTCAATGAAGACAGAAATGTGGAACTGCATTAACCCTCCTTAGCCATCAAGAGCAGTTCTGCCTTGCCAAATACATACTGTGACACAGGATTAAAAGAAAATAAAAACAAAATCCACTGAAATTCATATCCAAAATCAAAAAAGATTGGGGAAGCCCTACCCTTGTCAAGTCAGGTAAAAAAAGGCTGTGATTTGACAGAATAGCATCTACACCTCCAAAGACCTGAAATAAACTATTATTTAATGAAGGATGAATCAAAAAAAACTATATCCCGAGCACTTTGACTAGTTTTATAAAGAAAGATTGAAGCCATAAAGGACTCAAAGAAGAGGTATAGGGGAGCTGCACCAGAACATATTAGCTCTGAGATGAACAACATAAAGTGCAAGGAAGGTAAGGAAGGAAAAGTACAGCACAATACACCAGGAAAGCATTTACAGCCAGCTGAACACAGGGAGGCTCCTGTGCCACCACAGAGCTTGGCTGGCCACGGTGAGGGTGAGCTCCCACAAAGCATTTTGTCACCAGGCAAGATTAAAAATAGTTACATCAGATGAGAACAAAATTTCAGGATATTTTTTGCTCTCAGGAACAGTTTTTGCACGTATGTAGTATTTGTAGATTAACGTTCCTGATACCTTGTCTTTTTTCTTCCCTATAGAGATCCTCAATGGTTACAGTAATAAAAATGAATCTTACCTACCTCTTGAAATGTTAAGTGCAGTGCTAAATCAAGAGGTGTATTCCATGTGGCTTTTTAAGACATATAAAAAGTAACGTGTCTAAAAAGCAGTTGCACATACCTTGATGATTTATTTTTACGTTATGTATTGAAATGCAGTGTTCTGTTATTATTCTGTTCCTTGTATTTTAAGTTCAGTCTAGTTGATGACAGAGTTAAAAATACTATGTTCACTTTAGGCAAAATTCCAATCCAGACTGAACCCATGGCTCACTGCTACAATGAAAATTGCTTTCTAAAACTCAGGGTGCTTCTTCATAAATGACTTTTTTTAAAAAAATTCAGAAACATAAATAAATAGATCCATTCTTACTGCTTCATTGAAAAGATTATCTCCTATTGCTCAATAAAAGTATGCCTTGAAGTATCCTTCTGAAATAAAGTTTATGTGAGAAAAATGAAAATTGCTGTTGCTCAGTTTGTCACTGCTGCAAAACTCCAAATTCATATTGTTAATGGCAAACAAACAAAAAAAAAAAGAACCCAGTAATTATTATATACCAATCACAGCTTAAAACAAGCTCTGTATTTCCCTGCATGTACCAAAAGTGGTGTCATTCTCTTTTTCTTTTTCCATGTGTTTGTTTCCTGAGGATCCTCTATCTAACTCCAAGAAATGTGATGCTGAAAGGTGTAGTTTAAAGCAAGCTTCTCTAATTTCTGAGTGTCTTACAACTTTTAGATCTATGAGGTGGCCACAGGGCAACTCCTCACGGATTAATCTTGTCTAGGAGAAGAGTAGAGACAAAACAATTATATCAGGCAAGAGTAGCTATGAGAACAACAGTTGAAAAAGCAAAACTGTGCACAGTTAAACAATACTTGGTGGGTATGCAGAGGACTGAATTTAGCAAGGCAAGGCCATAGAATCATTTGATTATTCTTTCGTTAGATAGATAGGTAAGAGGAAAAGGTAATGAAGAAAATAAAAGGAGGAATACATTGCAAGCCTTTTGCTGATTAATAGAAAATGCCATTAAGATGGATGGGGTCACCTAAGACACTGTTATCAGCCATGCTAAAGCACATACACATCTTGGCATTTCCATAAAGCCTCTGAAATCACAGGGGTGAAGGATGAGATTATGATGTGCCACAAAGGGCTAAATTGGCTCCAAGAGGCCATCAAACCGTGTGAACTATCAATGAAGCAGTGCAACAGCAAGCAGGAATGAATTAGCATTACCCGTCAGGATGATTTCTCCAAACACTCTACACCGAATTTCCGTCTCTGCCCGATAAGTGTATTATTAAAGTTTATAAATCCTGACTTGCAGAAACTGTTCTGCTTTTCACTTAATGTATTCAGCTGCACTGAAGTTCACTATTGAGAGCTTCCTAAGATGTTTCCTTTCTGCCAGCAGCCTCGGAATGCAGTTATTGAAAAGCATACGGGAAATGTAGTGGGCATGTGTTTGTCACTCTCAGCAAATCCTTGCTCTGTGGCAGACATGATTTGGAGATCACCTTTGAAAGCTTATCTCAGTGAGGGATAAGGCAGCATTCACATGGCTTCATCTCCAACACAACACGGCCAGACACAAAGTACAGGAGCACGTGAGTGACAGAGAGGTGTTCCATTACCAGCTTTGTGCTGAAGTCACTTCTACCCCTGCCCTCCCCCCCTCTAGCATAAGCTCTTGTAAATGCATTTTCACTCACTCAAAACAAGAAAAAGTCCCAGTGTGAAGATGGTTAAGTTCAGCTTTAAATACAAATGAGTACTAAAATCCTTCCTCCACCGAATGCATAAGAACAGCTGAAGCACATTGTAACTTATCTGCCACACAGAATTTTGAAAGGATAAAGCGAAACAGCTTCTGCAATTATTATTTAGAGTGTTATTAGCAAATTTATATTTAGCAAATTCGACTTTTCAGAATGAATTAACTCTTTTCCAGGAACACCACGCTATTAGCACAGAACTGTAAATACACAGCGTGGTGTGTTATCTTGAAAGGAGGACAAATTAATATTTACTACAACCCACTAAATATTTTATCGAGTACAAAAGGTCCACTGACTTAAAACACTCCATTACAATCTCAGAAGAATCTCCACTTAACAGAAAGCATTCTGATGTCAAGCCACAGCCACCACCAGTTAAAATGTTACCATGACAACCAGCAGCAACTTAGGGTAGCGCAATGCATAACTCGGATCCAGCGCTTAGCGCTCTGCTCTTCTACCGCAAAAAAAAAAAACAAAAAAAATTATTTTTCACAAACAGAAATCCTAGAAGCCTGATTATATTTCTAAGCAAGCCCCTCAATGCCTGAGAAATATCAGAAAGGAGTCTGCACTGACCTGCAGCTTCGAGCGGGGCTGGTGGGCTTTGCAGGCACGCCCCAAACCATTCACCAGCCAGCACGTGGAGCTGGGGTTTTGGAGACCTCACAAGGACCCCCTGTCGAACCTCTAACTAGTTCTAATTAACAGAATGATTCCCGAATATGAATATTTAATCCATTCAGTTTCAGACGTGCCCTTTTTTGCTTCCAAGTGTGAAATCCCAGTTCAGATCCTGCTCTCAGGTCACATCGTGGCTCTCATGGTTCGTGTTGGTCTCTAAGCACGAGTGAATCTACTCAAGACTAAGACAATAATCTGCAATAGAGAAACTTGCTTGAGAATGTTTTGACTATGAAAAATCAATAATGCTTAGCTTAGGACGGTATCCTTCAGGCAAAAATAGCAAAAAAAAAAAGTTCCAATTATAAAGTATTATACTCTGTCCTTTTCATTCAAGGGGACACTGAATAAAAACATGTAAATGTTATAATTAGTTAAAATCATTATCAATTCCCTTTACTGTATTACAAACCCAATTGCATACCTTTTGGACAATCATGGAAATTTCATGGACAATCAAATAAATCTCACTTGAGAAGCACTTTATAGTCCAGAAAAAGTTATTCAGAATTTTTTTTCACTCTTAAAGCATAGCAGTATATTATTTTTAGTTACTTTTTAGACTTCTAATACATAATTTCAATGGGAGGTTTGAGCAGCTTCTGATAAAAAAAAAAAAACTGATTTAAGGGATGCCTTCCAAATAATTCATGTGACTTCATCCCAATGATCACAGTTTTCAAGCAGGCAAGCAAGTAAGGTGAAAATCTTTACAGTTTATGCCAATGTAGACAGCAATAATAGCCATATTCAAATAGCATCCCTTACATACTGCACCAATTTTTTTCCTTATTCTCAAGATATGTCTCATTATTTCTAACAAACTGCTATCAGATTTCTTAAATGACAGAACAGGAAAACTTTTAAAAGCTCAATGAATTCTGAATTATTAAAGATAAAAGGGTACTTTGGTATATTTATTATCATATTGCAGGAAATCATCACCACTGATGTCTGGATTAAGCTCTTATCTTTTTAAATGGCCTCTTCAGTGCTGAGGTAATCTTAAAGATGCATTGCTAAAACCCCCCAGAAATTAGTATTTTGGTGTTATTTTGTTTGGTCTGATACTTTTTTATGTTATTAAGTTTAATTTCACTGTGCACAACATTCTGTTTGAATAAAAGAACGAGAAGCTTGCGTTTGGATAAAAGCTACAACGTGTTAATTTCCACAAACATGTGATTTCTTATTTAAGTCATTTTGGTTTAGAATTATTTTCTAGTCCCTGTAATTAAGTTATTCCTGCTGAAAATGCAAGGACAAATAAGGATATTAAAACACACACTGACAAGGGAGAAAATTAACAAAATACTGATGATCATTTTACTGGAAAAAAAAGGGGAGACAATTCTTTAGCCAGTGGCCACCCCTGTAGCTCCATCAACTTAAATGCCATTCCATTTAATTATCCTTGTGAGCAAGACACGATACAAATTATTCAGTTCTTCAGTTCCGCCTCATGACTACGTGACATATTTTGCTGACACCGTACATTGCCAATCTTCTACGCTAAAAAAAAAAAAATTACCAACAAAAGTTCAGAGATCACATAATCCAGGGAAAGGCACAGGGTGGAATTCAGGGTGGTTCATAGGGGTTTGTACGGATGGTAACTATGTGCCTAATTTTTAAATAACACTCTTATAAACCCCGAGCAAACAACTAATTCTCCTGATGCCTCCTCTGTGTTGCCCTGCTGATTGCTAAACCCTCTACTTCCCTGGAAGCTTATCAGCTCACTAACCCTTGGCCTTCTTCTGCAGTCCCTTCAACTATCTCCCAACGTGGCTGGGAAAACTGCATTCACCACAGCTGGCTTTTCCCACAGGTGTGTTTATATGTTATTAAACAAACAGCAAAGAGTGGCCAGCTGGGTGACGTGAGAAGACCATTTCTGACTTTGAGAAGAGCATTTTTGCCTCCTTGGCACTACACACTCAAGTTCAATGCAGTGATGATCCCTTTAACCCTTCTGCTGACGGTGTGGAGGGTGCACACAGTGGATTTAAGAGTGGAAAGATGAGAACAGCCAAGACAAGAGACTCAGCAGCTTCCTGGAGCCCTGTGAGATTTCCTTCCTCGGTTATAAGGATCCTACCTTCTTTACCCCCATCCCGAGGGGTAAGAGAAGGTCTTCTACTTATGTTTTCCAGTTTGGTGGAAGGACTTTGATAAAAAGTCACCAGCCTTATTATGACGTAAGTAAAAAATAATTTCAAAAAGTGTGGAAAAATTTGATATTTCTAAATTTATTTTTTAAAGAACAAAAACTGGAGAAAAAGAAAAATAATCATTCCTCCTTCTGAGATAAGGTGAAAAGTTTCTTATTTGCATCCTATTTTGTCCCACAGTAACAAGTAGAATGCTGGAATTATCTCTTAGCAGAGTCAGTAGGAAAAACAACATAATCTCCAGAGAAAAGTCCCCTGAAATTTCATGAATTTCAGATTTTCACTGGGTTTCTCTCAGCTGCTTTTACATCCAACAAGATTCTGAGGTGGGAAGCACAGACAGATCACAAAGACAGAAGAGGTTCTCTCTGTGACGTTCCATAAAGTTTCTTTAGTGGTGAAAAGAGCCAGGCTTGAAGAAACAAGGGCTGCCTTTTTTCCCCACTGCTAAAAACATATTTTTTTTATGGATGGTAAGGCATTTAAATAGTTAGAAGGCTGTAAGAATCCACCTCCTTGGCAGCTACAAATTCTTTCTGATGAGAAAGATGAGACATCAGAAAGTCTGCCTGGTAAATCATGCAGAGTTTCCAAATAAGCTCTCCCCTCCCATGGATTTTTTCTGCAGGAGATGATGATCAGGCCATATGTTACTATGACAGATTTGGTATTTCATAACTGAAACCTATATAGCTCCTATATTAATATTTCCTCAAAACAGGGCAATTTTTAATAAAACCCCAAACCTACTTTAATGTCTACATCCTACAAAAATCATGACTGAGGCACTGTCCCCAAAAGTAGCTTTATATTCAATTACTTTTGTAAATACATCCCCTTTTATTATTTTTAGGTTTTAAAAGACAACTAAATACTGCATTTAATAGTAAGCATGTGCCCTGCTGAAGGGAACACAAACTATAATGATATGCCTAGCTTAAAAGCAAATCTAATCTACTTGCTTATTAAATTTAAATGTGTTTAAGGCTGATACGGTTTGAAAATGATATGTAAAATAACAGCTTCCATGGCTATAAATGTCAAGTCTAAAAATTATATGCAATATAACATACAAAATAAATGCTGCTTCATCTTTACATTTCAGTGTGATCAATTCATTAAATGAGGTATTACAAGCTATGAGAAAATTTTACAACTCCTGAGACATAATTCGTCACAGCGTATTACAATGCAGCAAGGAAATACTTTAGAGGTTTTGTCATCAATGGATTAAAATTCTTATTAGAAAGAAGGTGGGGGAAAAGTAGCTTTCTGATGTACCATGACCAAAATTACTCATCACAGCATATATTAAACACCTACGTGATCCTTTTTCATGAGACAGTCTCTGTATTAAATGCCTGCTTTTTTTTTTTTCTTCCCCTTGGAAAATAAAGGAAAGGATAGGTGGTATATTTTATAAGGCCAAGATGTAAGGACACAAAGGACACAGAGGTTCCCTGCAACACCAAACCCAATTATTTTCCATGGGTTTGTTTGGCTTTTCTTTCCTCTTCCTCTTTTACTGCAATAGAGGGATGGTCTTTCCCACCTGCTGTGGGAAATAACAGAAAACACCAGAAATAACATGTCCATGGATTTTAAAGCACTGGTTAGAGAGGAGCCCAGAGCCATGAGGCCCAGAAATACACTGGCTGTATTCCCCCTCTCCCAAGCCCCCACCAAAATCCCTCTGAATGTTTTATCTATGCAGCAACCTCCACTGCTGAAAAAGCTGCAAAGCCTCGAGAGCCACACCACATCCTGAATCTCCACAGCTCCCTGTTCCAGAAAATACTCCCAAAAGCTCACTCCAGCTTGGGGAAACTGCTCATTTCAGTCCTCTGAGCAACCAGGCAAGAGACACAAAGAAGATCCCTCAGGACACGACTCAGACTATCTAAATTAAACCCTTACTCTGAATTGCCTCCCGAAGACACATCTCTGCCTCTGCTGAGTGCACAGGGAGTGGAAGGAGTCTGGGTTGTGACCACAACCTACTCTTGTCTCCAACCTTCAGCTTTCCAGAAACTCTTGTTTCCAAAAGAGAGACCACTAGCAGATGTTGTGGCTACAGCACTGTTAACTACGAGCCCATCACATTTATTTTCTTCATCCCATTAAGTCTGAGGAAGTTATAAAACTGTCAAGATCTTAGAGATGACTAGAAAAATCCTGTTTCCACTGAGGTGAATGCCTGCTACAGGTAAATAAAAACATGCTATACATCGATGACTCTTAATTTATTTTCCCAAAGGTTTTGTACACCACTTTCTACTCAAGTGTTCAAAAGTCTTGACTGCAAAAGAATATTTTTAACATCTGAATTTTATTCAGACTTTGTTATTTACAATTAAATCCTCTTTCAAAACCCATCCCAATTAAGAACGTTCAGGTCTTTCAGTAATGCAACAAGACATCAATTTTCCCACACAAATATTTACAGTGGTTAAAAGGATAACTGTTACTTCATTCGTTATTTCTCCCTAAAATAAGAATAATATTCACAGTTTTGACCACAATAATTTTATTTCTAAATACCATTGCTATTTCCAAGATACATGCCTGCCTCTTGCCTTATCACTTTCCCAATCTGCCAAATATTTAACACATTTGTCTTTCCCTGACACATAATTTGCTATTATCATGTGACAGAAAAACACACATCACCCCAGATGTTCTCAGGGTGCAACAGAATCTGGTAATGCTTTTGCAGGCCCAGTATCTAGCCATGAATTTCTGCTCCCACAAACCCATCCATATTACCAGGGGAATTATTAGGTGGCTGTATCTTTCCAGGCACTCAGAGCAAGATAACCCTAATCTAGTCTTATCACTTGCACACAAAAGCATTGGATCCAATAGGCTTCCATGTAATCCATCTCTGTCAACCGCATTAAGGAAATTACCTGTCAGAAATATCATGGCCAAGATTCTGTGATTAAATGCAAACTTAGAAAATGCTCAAGGGTATAGTAAAAAAAAAAAAAAAAAAAAAAAAAAGCTGCAAAAAATTGCTTTCACTTTAGTTTTCCGTATGTTAACGTTGTGTCCACAAGCATTTGAACAACACAAAGAATCAAGTAATTTATCAACCACGCGTTGCATTGCCAAAGGAAACAAAATATATTTTTTTAAATTTGTCATAATTCCATGAAGTCGACTTTCATTATTAAGATGGTAAAACTTTAAAAAAATACTTCAAGATCTTTGAAGAACCAAAAAGCACATTAGGTTCAGTTGTGGGGGTTTTTTTTGGGTAATTTTTGGGTTTTTTTGTTCTCCAGGGAGGGAAATTTTTATTGCTGATGAAGTATAGAAATGTCTAAACCCTCAGATTCACTATTTGAATACTTTATTATTTTTTTTCCTCCAAAGCTTTTGTCTCTGAAAACTTTACCATTTAAGTATTACTGGTTACAAGCTTGCATGGCTGACAGCACAGTCCTACACCTCAGGTCATTCAGTTCCAATCCATAATCAAGAACTTTGGTCTTTTCCATAGACACCCTTCTATAAAGAGGACAGAGAAATCATACACAAGTATATAATGCTCTATTAACTGTGAATATCCTGGCTCTGTGTCAAAGAAGGGAACAGAAATAAACTAAAAAAAAAAAAAAAAAAGCCAACAACTTGACTCACAATTCTACAGCTAAACAATTTTGAAGTATTCACTGAAGAATCTTCTATTCTAAAATGCCCAATGTACTCTAAAGGAATCAAAGGAGGTGGAAAAATTACAGGATGAATATTTAGAATATTGATTAATATCCCCAGTAGATGAGAGGCAGTGACTTACTGGAGAGAGTCTAACAAAGGGCCATTAGGATGATTAAGGGACTTGCACATCTCCCTTGTGAGGGAAGGCTGAGAGAGCTGGACTGGTTCAGCCCCGGGAAGAGGAGGTTCAGGGGGATGTTAGTGGGCACAAGTGCTCAAAGGGAGAGTGAAAAGAGTGAGCCAGGGTGTCCCCAGTGGTGCCCAGGGACAGGGCCAGAGGCAATGGGCACAAAGTGCCAGCCAGGAGTTCCCTCAGAGCAGCAGGAGCTGTTCCTCTGGGAGGGTGACCAAGCCCTGGCAGAGGTGCCTGGGGATGTTGTGGAGTTCCCACCTTGGAGACACCTAAAGCCACCTGGCACAGCCCTGGGCAGCTCCAGGTGTCCCTGCTCGAGCCGTGGGGTTGGACCAGAGCACGTCCAGAGGTCCCTTTTAACCACAACCACTTCATGATTCTATTTCTTTTTTATATCCTGCTTATCTAAGCCCCTCTGGAGGGCAGCCCTGTCCTCCACTACACACGGTGCTTCCTCACCCACTCTCCACATTGCTGTTAAAGCACTGTCCCCGAGTCAAACCCTGAGGAACATGGCCATTAAGGAGCCACCGAGTGAACTCTGAACCCCCCACCACAGTCCTGTAAATCCAGCAGTCAGTTGCCTTATCATCCATCCATTTATCCATTCCAATCTGCACCAATGTGGCTGTAAGAATAACAGGGTAGAATGGGCTCAAATCCTCGATGAAATGAAAGAGCTGAACATCCACTACTCCTCCCCCTTCTCTTCACAAGACCAGAAGATGTTATTTTCTCAAGGAAGCTTCACCTGGGCTATGGTTGATCACAAAAGAAAAGAATTCACACCGTTAAGCCACTAAGAATGTTTACCATGGATCTATTTAACTTTAGGAGAATTCTACCTCCATTCAGCTGCATGGAAGTTTCCAAGCACAAGGTCCCACACACCCAAGCAGCAAAACTAAGAACAAACGAACTGGGAGTGAAAGGAGAAAATATTCAAATTTCAAGAACCTCTCCTTGTAAACCTGGAAACACACTTCCTCCTTCACAAGAAATTTCACTGAAAAATCCTTGAATCTATTTTGCCACAAATAATCAACCTAAATCCATCCAGGTGTGTTTGAGACAACACTGAGTAGTAGGTTAGAGCCTGGCAGAGCTTGTTCATTAAGATTCCTACACTGCACCAAATACGTGATGAATGTGTACAGTGAAGATTTCTCTTTCATGTGGTGGTTACACACCAATACAGCTGTCTCTGCACTACCAGAATCTTGAAAGTTCACAGTAAAAGAGTTCATACATGGGAAGCTTGATTTGAGAAATGGAGATTTACTGGATAATGGAAGGAGAGAGAAGTGATAGAGCAGTGGCCTCAGAAAACTAACATCGACATGCTGATTATAATACAGCTATCTTCTGATTAAGATGAAAGGCTGAATCTCTACAAACACTATTGGAGGTGTGCTCTGTCAACATTTTTTCACTTGAAGCATCAGAAAGTATCAGATCTACAAGATGAGGGTTGGGGGTAAAAGTCATTTTAATGAGAAATAACATGATCACAAAATTCCTTTCCACGACAGGCGAGAGAATAAATGGGACATACAAAATGGATGTCCCTTTTCTCACCTTTGTCCAAGGTCAGCCTGGAGTGGCACTGAAGTTCTCCACCCGGTGAAGAGCTGAAGTTCTTCTCCCAAAGCAGGCACTGGGAAAAGCCAATTTGCAAGCAGAAGGCTGCGGGATGCATCTCGTCCTTTGTGAAGACAGGACTAAAAAGCCAACTAAAGGGCTTGAACTTCTGAGCAGCAAAGGAAAGAAAGAAGATAATGCATTTTCTTGGCCACAGAAGCTATCATGGAATTTACAGTGACTTTTAATCTCAGTCAAAAGAACTAGTAATAAGACTCAAAGAGTGAATAGGGTTTGCATAACCTCATTTGCTGATTTATACAATGGTGATTGAAGTAAGGAAGGTGATTAAGTCAGGGAATCATTGTTGTCACACAACATTTACAGCTCAGACTCCATCAACAGAGGCCAAAATCACACACAAAATTATTTTGAACCTTGCACATTAATTATGAATCAGATGAAAGAAATAGTTGTAAAAAAAAATAAAAGCAGACCTATGTTCCATGTGGCACTTTTATTAGTTACTTTATCACCCCTCGAATGTGCTGCCAAGGAAAATTATAATGGGCCACCACTACTAAGTACCAAAGAAGACTATGAATTTTTATTGATATTCTTATTAACTGTGTTAGTAAACTCAACATAACTGGGTCATGATCGTAGAGAAGCTCAAAAAGATACAGTATAGGACAGAAAAAACACAAATACAACACCGCTTTTAAAGCAGGAACAAAGTCCAGTAAGTACAGCTGCAAATTTAATCTCAAAAGCACATATTGACTAATGGAGACTATACCCAAAGCGAGCAGGATAACAATTGTTTCCTAGCAAGCCACTGTGTAAGGCAAGATCCTTTCTTGGAATAACTCTCAGATTAATAGATTCAATATTGTTTCCCTTTTATTGGAAAGTGAATTCCATTAAACACCCTGGATGACTTCAGTAACAGAACATATATTTGCAAATGAGTGCAAAGACTCTGGATGAAGAACAACACACGTTCTGGTCCACCACCATCTATGGGGAATAACTTTCTTTTAATTGTTGTATTTACTCCTACTTCACCCCGTCTGCTGTCACGGCCTGGATTGGGTGTTTTGGAATGAATCTTGCCACATGAGTGATGTAGGAAGCCTCAGGATGCACAGACCACACCAGGCAGCTGTGCTGAACCAGCCCTGCTCAGAACAGGGTCCCAAAATGAGACTAATGAGCCACTACAGCGAGGGCAACTATTGCCACCACCCATCACCATCACCACCTGTTAGCAGCCACTTCACGGGAGGGAAAACGCGTTAGGATCTGAGTGACTTAACAAATGTAATAAAACAAAACAACTGAGCAGCAGAGGTACAAATTCCAGGAGTTCCTGATGCCCAGCTGTGCAGGCTCAGCCCTCCTGAGACAGCTTTGCCTCTCCGTGCCTTCAGAGCTGCGTTGCTGCATCAGGGGAGTTAAGGGAAAAATATGGGAGTTAGGTGGATAAAAGGGAAGGGAAAAGGAAAGGGAAGGGGAAGGAGAAGGGGATAGAAAAAGGAAAAAGGAAAGCCAGAATACCTTTTTTGATCCGTCTTCCACCAATATAATAAAATCAGAGTCCTCTTCAGGCTACGTGGAAAAGACGAACCTGAAGGGAGTTAAGATGTGTTGTTTTTCCTGTATCAGAGTGTAAAAATTGCCAATAGGAAAGCTTCATGGGAAACATATCTTCTTCACTGGCATTCAAAACTACCAGTGAACCACTACTTTGTATTTAATAGCTACGTACTTGTATTTAAGGACTTTGAGTCAACAATATGTAAGTCAAAAACATGTTCTTGCTCTGTTTTCACACCACACTCTCCATCTCAGTATCCAAGAAGAGAGCATTAAACAGTAATGACAAACATCTGTCATCCCTGTTTTCCTACCCACTCGTCACCTTTGTCCTCAGTAAAAATTGAGTGTATAAAGCAGGCAAAGTTGGGAAGGCAGAGCAGAGAACCTCAGGGAAATATGCTATCAGCAGAATCCTTCTGTAGACCTTGCATTGTGTAATACACACGAAAAATAATTGTATCACAGAACTGTTAAATAACCATATTGGATTTGCAAAACAAGATGCATTTTCCCAGCTCACTGAGAGCCTGTAGCATTTTGGAAATTAGCATACATCTGCTCCAAGGTATTCTGCATAAAATATTACAAAATGCATTTGATATAAACAGATAATTCCTTTTAGTTAGGTATAAAGTTAAAATGGACTGCACTTTACATGATTCAGTGAGCAAACTGCCCTTCAGAGCTTAAGGAATAACTAAGCACCACTTTCTTAGTCAATTCTGCCACCTAGCTCATCTTGGGAAAGCTCAGCCTGCTATACTGCGCTCCTGAAAAGCAATTTTCCTCCTGTTTAAAACTGAAATTCACAAATAACTCACCCAGCACACCTAAATCACTTCATTAAACACAGGTAACATGGCATATTAAAAAGAAGAGTCTGTTACGCCAGAGGTACCAAAAGAAAGTTGCTGTGCATAGAAAATCTGTCACTTGTAAACGAACTTTAATTCTGATTGATTCAACATACATCAAACCATTTTGCTTCATTTAATCCCTTAACCACAGTTAATGTTCTAAAATATTCCAAGGGATTTTAATTTTCAAACTATGAAAGAAAAGAAAACACCCTTTATCCACTCTAAATCAAAATATGCAATACTGGTTCTTGGATGGTAATATTCTCATTTCAAACTATTCCTCTCTTGCCAATGCCTTTTAGCAGAACAAAATTTGTGCTGGGACAGACTTTCGAATCTAAGGATCCACAAGCAAGCATGGTCATATATAAACTCTCTCTAAAAAGCACGTGGGAATTATGCCATAGGGGAGTTGTGATGTTTTGAACAACTGCATGTTTTTAATATAGTTAAAAAAAAAAAACACAACAAAACAACTCCCAAAATCCAGGCTGAAAATACGTGGGTTTGATTTTAAGTTCTCTGTGCAACTATGCTGGAAAAGAAGGTGAGAAAGCATAGCTCAGAACCATAAAGCTGCCAGCAAAAAGAGACAAACTATTGTTTTATGGGTTTTTTAAAGTAGTGAATTCTGACACACATAAACAACACAAACCCAAGTGTGGCAGAGATGCCTGAGCATCTCCAGTACTCAGCAGTATTTTAATCTGGAGGTGCCACGTTGCTGCTGAGGAGAGGTTTGTGATGAGATCTCAGCAGCCCTGAGAGCTGACACAATCTGCAGGCTTGATTGGTGCACCCTCTTTGCTCTGGGATTTCTTTCATTCTCGTGTGAAGGATCTGATGCAGGCCACTAACGTTTGGTCTCTTTATCTGGCTCAGTTACATGTTACACATTAATATCACAAACACACAAACAGCTGTCATTATCTTTGATGCTTTTGCTTTTGTGCTGCAGCTACTCTAACAGGCCTTTGCTTGCTGCCAGTAATCTTAATTTATTTACTGAAAAATACTAACCCTCTCACAGTGTAGATGTTTCCTTTAACATGCAGGTTGGATTTGGAAGTATTTTCAAGTTATCTTTCCAAGGAATTACAAAGGGATGGATTTCTTCCAAGGGAAAAGGATAAAGAAATATCAAAAAAGGGTAAAGAAATATCAAAACTCCCCAGTAATATGCTTTTATCTTCGAGCCTCAAAATACTTTACAAAAACTGCAAACTACATTACAAAGAAATCACCCTACTCAAAATGAGAAGAGATCTAAAGAATAAGACCTAAGACTTACAGAACAACTGAAAACATACTCCCTGATCTGATTCCAAACTTCGACTTTTTCAAAGCCCAGTATTACCTCCAAGGATAAGGCAAAACTATACCCATATTAACAAGGATCATTAATGTCCATACTTCTAAAAATAATGCTCCTTATTTTCTGAAATAAAGACTAGCAAGAGTAAACAGAGTAAATACACATATAGTAATTAGGATATTATTCCAATCATCTCATTTTCCAATTTTTGCAATTCAACCTCAAGAATCAATAAAGAGAACAGGTATTATACAGAAGCAAAACTCTGTGGAAGCTCCTCAGAGAATAGCAGAGACAAAAAGTTTGACACATGAAGGTGAGGTAGAAGTCAGGATTTACAGAAAACATTTTCTCCCTCATTAAAGAAGTAATGCCCTTCTCCTTTCTCGATTCTTTTCACTCCCCAGTGCTCATTCCAAAGGGGAATTTGGGGACAGGATCCAGTTGCGGCAGCTACAGCTTTTTTGTGTGTACAGACATTCTGCATCGTTTCCATTCTTTCAGCAGGGAGAGTCAATGAAAACTTTAACACTTCCTACTTCTTTTTTTTTCAATGTACATTTCCCCGCATTCCCCCTGTAACATTTGCTGTCCTCCTGCTACATTTTCTATTCTTAAATCTGACATATCCTTTCTCATTTTGCTTTTATTCCCTCCTTGCTTTATTTCTCATCCTGTCTATCCCTTCCCCTCCCCTCTCCAAGTGCCATATTACAGTTCTCCTTTAGTCTACACCTTTCTCTACTCATTCAATCTCTTCTTTATTCACCTGTCATCCAGAGATGGATTATTTTAAATGCTCCCTCAACCTTTGCTGCTTTCCAGACAGGCTGACAAGAAATCTGGAGACTTAGATCTAAACCAGCTTCAGAGTTTTCTGAATATGGTACTGATAGGGATGGAACGGAGAGAGAGTGGAAAACATGTGACAGTCCTGTTGTTGTCACAGATCCTTAACAAACAGACAGAGGGAACAAGGATCCTGGAAGTTCAAACCCCTTTGTACACAACTTATGTGTTCTCAACTCATCAATTTGTTTTATTTTGGAATCAATCATGACACTCTTCTTTATGGAGCAGTTAAAAAAAAAAAAAAAAAGTAGCTTTGTTTTCACAAAATAAAAAACTCATTATTTTCTTAATTCATTCTGGCTTTCTTTGCTTGGCCAGCAAGGGAGAGGTGTCTGGTTTTGTTTTAGAAACTCAGAGAAGCTCTGCTCAGAGTAACTAACATCCACAGTTTGTTAATGGGATAAACTGCAACAAGCAGCAGCATAACCATTTTAATGGTGCAAACACATTTTTCTACAGTCAGATGTTCAAGTTGCTGCTGACTGGTCTATTGCTCAGCTTGCACAGCACACTTGCTCCTCTGCAGTAACAGCAAAAATAAGCAAAACAGAATGTCTGGCAGGGAACAGAACAGAATAGAATAGCTCAGTGGGAAAGAACCTACAATGATCATCTACTTCAACTGCCTGACTGCTTCAGGGCTGACTGAAAGTTAAAACATCTTATTAAGGGCATTGTCTTAAATCCAGAATGCAGCAGGAGCAATTTTGACCCTGGTTCTTAACAACTTTTAAGCTAATTTCTCAGTCCAAACACTACACTGAAACACTACAAAACAGAAAACTGAACGTTTAGTTTTGTTTTAAAGGAATTTAATGTAGACGCGGCCAAGGCTCTAAAACTAGAGTATAAAAAAGTAAAAAACCCTCACAACATCACTACTGAAACATTAGAAATTCCAAGTTTTTATAATAAAGCTTTTCTGTATCTGAATAGTGACATTTCATTTTCTCCAAATTTTAATGAATCTCACCATATAAAAACTTTTGTCATAAGCAATTTGCAATTTGAACACACACACTAGGTTCCTCTCCCAAATATTTTTTCAAATCACTCCTAAGATTCTATTTCTGCAAGTACACACAGAAGATATTATTATTACTGTTTCAAACATGTCCTAATAACTCGACTGAACTCCTTGTATATAAAATAAATGATTCATAGTCATTAAAATGATCCAATACTAATGCATCAAAGATACAGAGTAGCAACATAAGAAAATATCTGCCATCAGTGATAAATATGGATGTTCACCTCTGTCCAAGCAGAAATGTTGTCTCACATTACACACACACATTCCCTGCCCACCCAGCATGAGTAAGAAATGAAGTGCAGAGCATTTTCCCTTTTTTTTTTTTTTTTAGAAAGCTTAGCACACATTTTCGGTTAAGTGCATCCATCTAAGAATTTGAGCAAAATTTATATAATTTAGAATAAAACCTAGTACCCTTCACCACGAGAGAACAAGATCACACTGTCTGGGCATATAAACATAAGCTCAGCTTTCACATGCCTTTGAAGGCAAACAGGGCTTTCCCAGGAAAAGCAGCAAAGCTCTCAGATATAAATTTTCTACCTACACACTTATACACAACCCTCTCTGTTTCTCATTAGATTTTTTACCTTCAGCCAAGCAAATGCATATCCATGATAACCCAAGCCTTCCAATCAAACCTAGAGTGCTCTTTTGGCAGCACTGAGCTCTCTGGTGAGCAGACCACTGGAGCTGTAAGATAGATACACGCACACAAGTTATAGTAAATGTCAGTGCCACTGGGAGAACCTGTCTGCCTGCTGTGCTGCTGGAACAAGTTAAGCCTTTATAAGTTCACCACCCAAATCCAAACAAACTCAGCTCTGGAAACCATGGGACCTATTAACCTACTTAAATAAAAAGTCATCTCCTTTCTTCCCAGGCCATACATCACAAAACAGCAGCATGGCTTTAATATAGGAAAACCAAGATGATGCTTTAGCTACTCACATGGGCAGCAATTGATCAACATGGCTTATTCCTCTGCTGCTTGCAGCTTTGCTCAGGGAACAACTCCGTGGAAAGCTTATGGCTTATTCTGACTCTTCAGAAAATAAAATTTATACATAATTCGAGGAAAAAAATCCAAGCCAGTTTCTACACTTTACTTTTTAAACCGTTTTGTCACACAGAATAATGGTAGCATCTGTGTGATAAAAAGGACATTAAAAATTTAGCAGAGCATACAAGTCCTTGGGTGCTGCAGGATGCTGGCTCTGGGAGGAACAGAACACTGCAGTGCCTTTTAAGCACAGTGCTGTGAAATATTGTATAACAAGTGATACAGTCCTATAACAAATGGATTTCTGTGTGCAAGAGAACCCCAAATGTGCAGGGCAGGGTTAGCTCCTTCCATTGGCTGTCACAGGTACCACACCTAAGGGACATTTTCCAGCATCACATAATTGTCCATCACCAGCCAAAACAGCTCAGCTGAGTTTGGACCTTGACACTAGGAAATATTCAAACAGATGCTTGAGACTGACCAAATATTTCCACTTGCTTTGGAGAGGAAGAAAACAGTTATAGGAAATTTCAGAATACAAACCACAGCACAAAAAAAGTTTTTGAGTAATTTAAAGGCATTGTTTTTTCTCTTCTGCCTGGAATATGTACATAGTTAGAGGGCAATATTTCTAAAATATATTAACTAATATGCATCTACAGAGTTTTAACATGGAAGTTGCCCTTTTTAAGCAAAGAAACCAGGCATAGGGTAGAAGACAAAAAACAATTAATATGTACTGGCATATCCAAAGTACTGCTTTGCAAAATTAATACTTCAATTTTAGGGTGTAGAAGATTTTTTTTTTTTTTGTAAATATCTGTAAGCTCCTGCATCCCTAAATACCTGGAGCATATTGCTGAAAAAAAAAAAACCAAAAAGACAAAGTTGGAGTTCTCTGAGGAACTCCGTTTTGCCTTACTTGGGAATAACCTCTTGATTTTCCAGCTTTCTTCCCCTACACATCCCACTCCACAGCACTGGCCATGTAATGAGCACACATACAATATCCTGTCCCATCTCTATTCACAGGGACTCTCTCCTTTCAAAATGTGCTGCTGTAAAGCAAGGAAGGTGTTTAAAGAAACCCAGGGAGCTCTAAGAACCAGACCTTAGGCCCAGCTGAGTCTGTATGAGCTCAGAACTGCAGGTGCCAGCAATGTTCTGTGCATTCCTGGCCTTCAAAGCAATCATTTCAACAACGTTTTAGGAATTTGGGTGCTGAGCTGTACCAAAACTCTGCCAAAAGTTTGCAAAACTCAACTGGTTAGGGGTTTTTGTCCAGCTGTTTGTCTAAGTCACATCCTTGGGTGCCCAGTGACAAAAGCTGAGCTCTCTGACTTCCAGGTTATCAATTGAAAGCACATGAAACAAGAGTGCTTCCCAAAATCACTATAACACCTTTTACTATAGGGAAAATTGTATTTTTCCTGTAATCACTTCCATATGTGTTTCAGGTTTCCTAGTAGCAATTTTCGAGTGAAAAAAAAAGACCTCTAAAGCAGATGCCAAACATGTAAAGTTTATGGGTGAGCGGTCAACAACCTTTTAAACAAAGAAATCCAGGTGATAGTGTCACGCACCTGTTATCACTTTCTCCTAAAATAATTCCATCAGTTTCAGTAATTAACAGGTGCTTTCGGTTTCACCTCAAAGCAGGGGATGGCACAAACCCAGGACTTGACTCCTCAAGTCTTAATGTTTCTAATGAGAATGAAAGAGAGTGGTACCATTCGAATTAATTAGTAAAAGTGTTTTAGAAACTCTACCTGACAGTGGTGGTCTGTAAAACACTTCTCAGCTGAGACTCCTCACAAATGTTACATCCAGTATGACTGAAAATGGACCTCACCACATGATCTTTTACCTGCTATGAATTTAGGCACCTCCTCCAAGTTGTTCCTGACATTTTACTGTCACCACTTTTGCCAACTCTAAAGTACATCACATCGAATACTTTCTCTGCTAGAGCAAAACACAATGGAAATTTATCTGCTGCTCTCATAAAAGAGACAATAAAATTCTGTTCTAGTCAAAACAAGTAAAAACCACACAACCCTCCAACAAACTAACTACTTGCAATCTGAACAATGTTCATAAACCCAACATATTCTAAAGTTATTTCTAATAACAGAGAAGCCAGAGCCTCACTTTCTGGCTGTGGACACAGATAAGGGATTCACAACTGAGAAAACATCAGTTCTCATGACATGAAAGAGAGGTATCCTGAAACATGGCCATGTTCACAGATTACCTCTGAAATGCCCCAATAAAAATGTTGGTTAATCAGTCCTTGCTCAAACTGCACTACAGAGGTAACAATTCTGTGGTGATGTTCAGCCAAACAGCAACACCAAAAGTTCCTATAACTCCATTCCGGCCAAATACTGAGAGAACTGGGGTTTTACTACCTTTTTTTTTTTAAAAAAAACCCTTTAAAGTCCTAAGCCTACATGCACTAACTAAAAGAAAAATTAATGTGTATCATTAGATGCAAAGACTAAAAAAAGCATCATTATTCAACATGCAGATAATAAAAATCCAGCTTTGGCAATGTTTTCCATTAAATAATTTAGAGATATCTATTAAGTTACGTAATTCATTAATATCAAAGTTTAAGTTCAGGTAATTGTTCTATAAGTAAAACGATGACATAAAATATGAGTCACTACTACATCACTTTCAGCTTTCACTACTTCATCACTTTCACTTCAGAGAGTGAAAGAAAAGTGCTGTTCCCTTCTTAAATTTCATGCAGGCTTTGAAAATAAAAAGTTCCTGTGAATGGGGTTAGCTTGGACAACGGGACAGAAAAAAGTCTAATCTTAACAGGGAAATGGCCTATTATGTTAAAATGCTGATGAATTTCACTTAAAATACAGATAAAATTTAATTTCTTCCAGCCGTATTTCACTGAGAAAGGGTGCTGAGGGAACTTCTAGATAAGTCTGCCTCTCAGAGAACATAAATATATTCTCTGTGCTTAAAATACATGTGTTAACAGAAAGAGGACTTAAAGTTCAACACAGTATAGGGCAAAGGGTTTATCCTCACATTTTCCTCCAACTATCTTTAGAAAGATGTTTCTAAAGATACACATCCTGAATGGAGAAGCACAAATAGTAAATTTTTGTTCTTACTCCAGATCAGGTGCATGACATCGATGGTAAGATGTAGAATTCTTTTGATCCATCAGTTTCCACCTGATCTCAGTTTGGCACAGGTGCTGCAGCTTTTTGGGTTCGTTTACATTCAGCACGACTTTATCATCCCTGACAGAGGAGCAACACACAAGAACTCTGGATATACCACCCAGCAATTTCCTTTTGATTCCATAGCAACACCATGTCACAACACTGTGCATGGGCCACAACCTTCTGTTTACCCTAAATTCATTTTCAAATTGAAACAGTATCTTGTACTACACATGTTTCCAGTGATTGAGTTTGTCCTAGGAATGTATTTAATGACTAAGCATATGGTCCTGCTTCCCATTCCCCGAGCCCAGAGCTCCTCAGAGCTGCCTGTCACACTCTACAGAAGCATGAGGAAAAGCTTTGCATCGGGTAAGACTCCTGAAAAGATGATCAGATGAGTTTCCTTCCATTAACCCAGATGAGTTTCCTTTCATTAACCTACACTGACGAGGATAACACTGCCCATGTCATTTTGGTTATATACTCTTAATGACACTGAAGCCTCTGAATATTTAGTGAATATTCAGCTCTAACACTACTGAATGCAAGAACGTGGCTGGAATTCTTCTGTATTTAAAAGAGGGCTGCAGCCAGGTCTAAACAAGCTGTATCATTGCATGACCTAATGCACACACAGTTTGCCAGAACAATACCTTCTTGCAGTTACAGCAGAAACACAGCTTGCATTTTTGAACTGTGAACTAAATGACAACCAAGATTTCTCTGCTGTCTCTAAAAGGTCAAGATATTTTGACTTTGAATAAAAAGAGACTTGTAGGATTAAACATTTTAAAATGCATTTTATTTTGGGGATTGGTGACTGTCACTGGAAAGCTTTTGTGCTGTTTCCACCCTGTGCAGCCTTGAACTAGAGACCACATTCAGTATTTTGAGAAATCATTTTGAAATAAAGACCTCACATATGTTTAGAAATCCATACCACCCAGTATATAATATATATTTCAGTGTGTATGTTTTTCTTGTGAAACATAACTGCTTGCTGTTCAAATTATCTTGGCACAATAGTGACTCTTTAATATATTTATTAGCACTCACCAGCACAGCTGGAATAAACACTTAATGCAATTCAGAACCAGGAACATGGTCCTTGAATCTATTCCTAATTCATCACCAGTGGGTCAGATATTGTGGTGTGTGTTAAAATGACCTAGTGTGAGATGTAAAAGTGTATCAGCAATACAAGATTTGATTCCTTTCTTTTTCTACCTTCTGTGTCTTTTTTTTTTTATTATTATTATTTATTTTTTAATAATATTCTCTATGGCTTCATTGGTGTTTGGGGAAATCACCACCAGAGACTGCCAAGACAGAATCTGTTAGAGCAGAGGAGATGAAGCAGCATTGCTCACCACAAGAAGTTCAGTGACTCAGTGTTCAAGGTTAATGACTCCTGTTTTGGGCCCAAATCAGGTTCTCCCCCTCTTTGCCCTTAAGTTTCTGGAAGGCAGATTGTTTCAAACAGATTAAGGAGGGTGACACAGCAGGATGTGGAATCTGTGTTTGATGGCTTGTATTTTAAGGTTAAACACAAAGCTGCACCTCTGCTTTGCATAAACCATTCCAGACCAACATCAGAGCATTATGCTGATAATCCTGAAAGAAACCCAAGGGTTTCTCCTTTTGATGTGAGCTCTCCATGTAAGGCAAGGTGTGCCAGAAACAGGCAGCATTTCCCTCAGCTCAAGTTTCTTCATCTGGTCTGTCTGCAAGTAAAATGGGATAAACAACACCCTTCAGTCATGCACTGGCAAACACAGGGACATAACATATGAGCAATTGTACTATGTTCCATCAAATAAAAGCCTGCCCCAAAATTCTGTCCCCAGATTTGTCTAAATCTTGCAGAGTCTGGAGAACGAGAAATAAGGCAACAATATAATGGGACTGCCCTGCACTGAACTGTTTCAATCACTTCTGCTTAAATAATGCATCGTGAACTTGTTTTCCATGTTTATCAAATGGATTTTGAACTATGCAAGTTTTGACACCCCCATTATTCTGTGACTGTGAATCAGACAGTTAAAAGTATGCAGTGTACCTTTTTAAAAATGATGTGAACATAAGCTATAAGCCTTGTCCCCTACCTCTCAGAAGAAAACCTGTGGGCTGCTCTGCACGATCTGTTAAAGAGGAGACAGCTTTAACCACAGCTTTAACCTCAGTGCAGGGCAGAAAGAGACATCTCTGGGTTACTGCCCTGGAATCCAGTGGCTATACCTCGAAAAGAACAAGCACTTCTCTTACTTAAAAAGACTACATAAAGGCTTCCATCCTCAGTTTTCAGTTCTGAATTTACCACAGACTTCAAATGCTCTGAATTCCTGTCTAAGCTGCAGGGGTGGAACTAGGGACACCTTTATCCATACTGTTATTGAACACAGCTGACACTGCTCATCACATCCATTTTTGTGTGTTCTGAGCCCCACAGTTCTGATTATGCACTGTTCAATGCATGTAGGTGCCTAACTCTGGATTTTGCAGATAAAAGCAAAAAATTTCGACATTTAAACAAAAGTAGATGTAGGCAAGTGAGTAATTTTGCAGCGATTCTATCACTGCAGTCATGTGATCACTGATCAGCAATCCAATGCTAAGTCACTCAATCCAAATACAGCATAACACAAGTCAAAAGACTTAATTAGATTATATTGCTTCAGTTATGCTGCCACAGAGTACAACTTTTATCCACGTTGTGCATGACGTAGCATCCTCGGACATAAATCTATAAACAGGGTAACTCCAACAGTAAGATAATGTTCCTTTGGCATTCCTATTTCAAATGTCTTTTGCTACTTCTTTACAGTACCCCACCAGAGAGTATTTAATTACTCTGGTATGGATTTCATTTCTCCCCTTGTTAATTAACCTGGTGATATTGTAACATATTCATGCAATGATATCATTTATTTGGTTACTGAATTACATGTGATAAAAGATTTATTACTTTTTCTCTGTCATCATCATGACGTCATATTTTACAATTGGCATTATGAGTAGTTGCTTATTGTAGTGAAAAATCTAGAAATTATAATCAGTACAAGATTGCTGTTTCTTAGCCTTGATGACTTTGAAACTCTTATAAAACAGACCCTGGCAAAAAGTAAAGACAGAATTCTACACCTGAATTGTAAAAAAAATAAAAAACAACCACAACACAAAACCAACAAACAAGCAAACAAAAAGCCTTACAAACAAACAAACAGCCCCATATAGATTCAAAACCCAGAACTGCAGACCTCAATTTCTATTCAAAATATAAGTTATCATGGTCAGCGGGAAAAAGATAATTCTGCAAAGGAAGAATTGAAAACTGTGTTATATTTTGCATTTTGCACACAGAATGCTCTTTATTTTCATACTTTTTTTTTCCCATTCCCATTTTTATGTATTTATCTGCACTGCTGGTCAGTTGAAATAACTATCCACTGTTATGTTTTTGGACTACAGGCACTGCTGCTTTATGCAAGATATAAACTGCTCTAGAAACACATATTAATTACTAGAGGGAAATTTAGCGATCTTTTATCTGATGTAATTAAATCTAGCTAGCAGTGTGCATTTAACACAGAAATTATCCTTACCTCAAAGCTTGCTTGCTCCACAGTCTAACCAACAAGGAATCTGTGTTAATGGGCACGACCTGGAGCGGCTCCCGCAGTCTAAAAGGCTTTGTTAGGTTTAACTGCAGCCCTTACTGACACTTTTAACTTCCTTTTTTTTTGCCAAAGTGGTTACTGAAGTGCCTTGCTGTGGGCTGGGGCAGAACTGAACTGGCCAGTCCTCGTTGTCCCTGGCATGTGAAGTTCAAGAGCCATCGTTTGTGTTCAAGCCAACATTCCAAAAGCTGAACATTTGCAGGTAATGAGGGAGAGCCTGGGGGTCCTTTTCTGGTCACCTTCAGCGTGAACCTCTTGCCTTGGTGACACAGGCAGCACCAGCAATCATCTCTTTGGCCCAGCTTGTTGTATAACTAAGCACCCTGCAAACAATATGAGGGATGAAAATCTTGAGTTTCACCTCTCTGTCCTTTTCTCAGTGCAAGGCTGAATTTTTGACAGATTTCAAAAGGGAAAAAAAAAAAAAATCAGAAGCTTAACTTAATACAGGACACCCTTGTCATCTATTAACCACTATTCCCCACAAATTGATGAAAACACAGTTTTTTCCTTGCTAATTAAATTTCATTAACCTGTGTATCATTCAGTAAATTTTTTGAGACCAAACCAGAGGTTACAGCCATTTACTCTGTTTTTGCCAAGTAGGTTAAAAATGGGGAACAACGCTTCAAAATTAAATGCAATATATTCAATACATGGCTACACTCTGGAAATGAGTATCCTAGAATTGCAAGGCTCATGCTACTAGAAACAGCTATTTGAAAATACTGATCCTGCTTTCTCCTGGACATCTAATAGTGAGAGAAATAATAATGAGTAAATTACCCAGTGATAGTTAAGAAAGTAAGAACAAACCTTTCTAATTTAGACTTTTTAAAAAGATGCTTCCTAATTACCATACTAACACTGGGTTATTTGTTCATTCAAATAAAATTTAAATTATATTAATTAAAAAAAAAATCACCTGCATGTTTGGGTTTTTTTAACTAAGTTGTATATTAAATCATCCTTATGGAAAGATACTAGAGAAGGAATGTCCTATTTTCCAGTCTGCTTACCACATGCTTCTGACAGGCCACAGTATACAAGTGAGTTTTTACCACTTCACCTGTGGAATCAATCAGTTTTTGTAGCTATATTCAGTTGATTTTAGTTTTGATATGAAGATAAAAATCTACCAGCAGCAAGGTATCATATTTAGCAAGTCTTTCTAGCAACAAAAGAAAGGAAAAACACCTATAATTTATAATTTATCACTGAATCAATACCAAACCCTCTAAATTTAGGAGCACGTGATGGGACACAGCTCACAGACATCAGAAAAGGAAGCAAACCTGGGATTTATCTAAATTCTGTATGTCAGTAGCTTAACATTGCATTCATCTTACTTTGAATTATATTGCCTTTGCAGTCCTATTGCAGAAAATATTATGAATCTGGAGGGATCTGTCTGCATAGAGGAAATCAGAGTCACTGCACACTGGAAAATTTAAGTGCATCCTTAATTGCAATCAAGTGTAGCAAATATCGGTTTCAGTACTTATCTGGAGAACACTGATGCTCCAAAGGAAGAGCAGTGTATGGATAAGTAACTAAATAAGACAATAAAAAAATAGAAGGGGAAACAGTGAAAGACACTGATAAAAACTCTGCATTCACCTGGATTAGCTGTTCAAGTATTTCCCATCTCTTGGGTAGATGCCAACGCAAGTTCCACAAAAACTTTATTCGTTTCCAAATCTAACACGAATTTGAGCCAAACACAGCTCCTTTCTTTTTTTCAGTATATTCTAAACTTCAGCAATAAATTGCCCTAGTCCCACAACCTCTCATGAGAGTACATTACATTGATCCCAGGATCCCATTACAAACAGCTCTGCAGGTGATGAATCGTGCAGGATTTATGTCAAGGGAGGTTCTTCTCTGGACCCTGACTCCTGGCCCAGTTGTGTTCCTTATTTCAGTGTCCCATGTCCCAAAAAGATGAAATGAGGCTTCTTTCTGCTGTTTCAAAGCTTGTTTATTTCTTGTTCTTATCAAAGTTTGGGAGGCACAGACTGTGCTGTGACCTCCAGGAACACGAGGGCAGAATGGCAATGGCTACCCAAAGCAGGTAGCTTTTATATCTATTATCAACCAGTTAGAAAACTTTACCTATCTTATTTTGTTCCCAAAACCAGTGAATATCAACCTCATTGACATGTCTCCTCTACACTAAATTCTATCTACTAATTAACAAGTCACAGGAACTCATGTCAGAGAGGAAAGGAAGAGATATGGAAAGATTAGGAAGAAAGGAGAAGAAAGAAGAATATGAAGAAGAAGAAGACAACACCCTAGAATCTCCATGTTGGCTCTATATAATATATATAGCAAAACCTAAAAACTCCAACTCCACACTCTGTGCTGCACTAAACAACATCTCCTCATTTCTTTGGTGTTCTCAGCTCATCCAGAATTGGGGGTAAATGCTCCCACGAGCTTGGTTCGCAGGCCAAGCCTTTTTTGAGGAGCTCTGAGGGTAAAACGAACACCCAAAGGAGCAGGAAAAGTTCCCAGGCTTTTCCTAGACTCCAACAATTTACACCTGGAGGGTGATAAGGATATGCTCCTTGCATCCTGTTCCATGCTCACACGGATGTGTGAGGGCAGTGGCTGAGGAAACCCTGCATTGTTAAGGGTTTGACAACCTTTCATTCAGCTCAACGTTACAGCCTTGTGCTTATTTCTACCCCACAAATAATCTTACCAAAGTCCAAGGGCCCAATATGGATTTTTGGCACTGCAGAAATTGTTTCAGCAAAAATAAAGTGACTAAATCTGAGGATGTTTGCTGACGAAAGTACAGAACAATACAGGAGCCTTTCATCTCAAGGAATCACAGATTCAGTTGTCTACCTCGTTTTCTCTTCCCTCATATTTTTTCAAGTAGCCAAATTGTTGGACAGTACAGGAATTTTCACTCTTTTCCCCCAGCACACAGGGCATTATAGGGCATACAATAACTGGGGTATTTTTCCACTAACTAGTAGATTTCTCTGTAGAGTTCCTCAGAATAAATTAAGCCAAACCTCATTGGCTGCTTCTATGATGAAGATTTTCAGCAGTCCTCCCCTAGCAAAGCCGTTGCCTTCATGCATTATAGCAACACAGCATGGCAGTACACAGGAAAGACTAGGTCCTGTTGTAAGAGGTAAAATAAAGTGTAAAATGCCTAAGAATGCCACAGAGATTGGGCTGTAGGTCTTGGTGGGGGCTGCAGGCCAGCAGCAACCCCCTGAGATGCTCCCCTCAGCTGTCTTGCTAATGAGTACATTCAGCACTGCTCACACCACAGAGCACCTGGCTCCCCAAAAGCTGACAGAGGAAGAAACTGCAATTAAATCTGTGATTTAGTGGTCTTCCTACAGCTTTTATTTGATTAATCTGAAACTATACCAAACTGTGGAACAAATAAACAAAACACACAAAAAAAAATCAGGAGTTATTCTCCTCTGAAGGTATTTCTCCCTGTGCACATCACCAGTGCTCAGGTGCCTTCTGTTGCAGAACAATAATGGGAGTGTGCCTAATTCATATCTCATTCTTCATATTAATTTATTTTAAATCAGGATCTCTCTTTCATCCTAGTTATGTTCTGATATTGGCTGATTTTTAAATCCAGTTATCACTGCCTTGACAAGGGTCACATACTGTGTATCACAGCTGTCAAAGTGAGGGAAACATCTCTTTTTACCATTCTTTGATGAAACAAAAGAATTATTTTCAGTTTCACTGAGGAAATAAATTCTTTTGGTAACTCTAAAAAAGCAGATTTGGTTAAACTGAAGGAAAGATTCTGGAAAAGGTTTTGAAACATCCAGAGGAGATTTTCTGGCGCTGGTCCCTTGATCATTTTAGGAAGTGGTGCTCATCAGTGCTTCTACACAAGGGGTAAACAGGTGGTGAGCCCCAAAATAATGACTAATGCAGAATACAGGTGAAAAAAAATGAAAAAACAAAGAAGTTTTCTCCTTGTTTTGTTGCATCCAACAGAGAGGGAGCAGGAGAGGGAAGGAGGTGCTGGCTGGTGTGGGTGTTAATTGCCATCCTGACTTCAGGTGTTCCCTGGAACGCTACCAGGGCTCAGGCTGTGCTCCTCAGCCCAGCTCCCTGACCTCAGAAAGCACATCTGCATGCACAGGTGCACCAACAACAGTGTCCAAGGCACTCCTTACCTTTGACATTAATATTCTAAGACTCCTGCCTGCCTGCTGGAAGGATGGACCCAGGGCAAAAATTTGCAAAGACAGGTAGTGCCTGGGGTTGAAGTCATTTCACTTGCTGATTATTCCACTGGTAGTATTTTTTTCCTCTGGAGCAAAATTTCAAACAATTCATCCCTGACACATTTTTAAAAATGCAGTATTGGAGAGAACCATTGCTGTCTGTGGGCATTCTCTGCCCACCTGTCATGATCATCAAGTGAACATGAACTTCTAGAAATAACAAAAATAACAACTATGTTTAATTGTTGGGAAAGAATTTTTCTGACCCATGGAAAGATAGCATGCTTCAGTTCCCTAATGATGTTAGTCTCCTTTTTACAAAAGTAGAGAGGCTGATGTTTGGTTGCTTCTGAAAGAGAAAAACCTGGATGTGTTTTAAGTTTGTACATATATATATATATATATTTATATATAAACATAGGCATATGTGTGCACACACAAAACTGTCTCCCTGATCATAAATCTATGTCTCAATAATCCTTCATTATATTTGCTAGAAAATGAGATTTCTGCCTCTTCTGTCACCAATCACAGTTGATTTTAGTAGTTTTTAATAAAGTCCTGCAACTTTCATGCATGAGAGAGGACCCTGATTAATTTCTTCCCTAATGCAGTTTTCTTTGATGTGTAGGAGAAAGCATTGTGACTTGGGGATGTACTGACAGCTGGAGAGATCCAGTCTTACAATGGACTCATCCCATTCCTACATGAAATATCTCAGATTTTCATAGGACAGAGCCCTGACAAATACAGCAGGAATATTCATGGTTATAATCCATCTGCTTAGGCCTTAAATTCACAGGCCTTAAAAAGGAACAAAAAAAAAAAAAAAAACAAAACAAAAAAAAAAAAAAAAAAAAAAAAAAAGAAATGGAATGTTTTAAGCACTAGGTAGGGAGGAAACACCATTTTCCTTTTAAAAGTTGTAAAAGCAAAACAGCAATGTTTCCCTGCACTATAAATCTACAAATCTAGAACTATAACTCTACAAAGCAGTAAACTTCCCTTACCTCCTTGCTTTCAGAAGGAAAACAGATGCATTTTCTTCCTATCTAATTTTGTTTAGTGTCATTTTACCATTAATTAATGATGTTTTCCCACTAAGAGCTACTTGATTATCCACAAGACACAAGGCAACTCTGTACTATTTTCCAGTGAAAGATGCTAGAAAGCACTTCAGTAAAGACCAGGTTACATAAAAGTGCTGCATTTTTACTGAGTGTTGCTTGAAACCGAAGTCTTACAAATGTAAATAATTTCATTATCTTTTATTTAAAAAATTAAACAATACACTATGCACTAATATTTAGATGAAAAGCTCTGCATTCTAGGGCTCAACGAAATTGCAAGTTCTGTAAATCAGTATTCTGCCACAAATAATTAAGAAAATTTATTCAGATTGGCAAAGGTTGGAAAAGAAATACTTGGCTGTCCTTAATGAGGGTCTGAAGAAAATGTTTAGCTAATCAGAACTGATTTTCAGGACATGCACATAGAGATCATTAGGGGAAAAAAGGAGCAAAAGAAGTGAAAGTTAAAAATCTTAATTCTTGTAATTTGGCTGAGCTTAAGTAACTGATAATGCAGAATAAAAATACAGCCTGCCTTTTATTCTGTTTGAAATACCTGCAAAGGGCAACCTGAAACTGAAAAATGGAGTAAGTGCAATGAGGCCTTTAGAATAATTATGTGTTGTTAATTGAAGAATGTTAATCATGTCATATTAGGAGGGAGAGAGGGTTAAATTGGTAAAATTTCAATTCACTTAGGCCTTATCTCTTGTTGGAATGAACCAGATGATTAATCCTTAATATTCTTCAGGGATACAGAGAACATCAGCAATTAAATTAACAACTACAAAGTTTATGCTCAGAGATTCAAAAATGAAAGACAGAAACACTTTAATTTTTCACAAGTTGTTACCTTAATTATCTTCTTATTGCTTCTGTCTCTTTTCCCTCATTACAAAAAACACACCCCTCAGTATTCATGGATCCCTTTAATTTGCTGTAGCTCGGCAACTGTGTAAGGAACGTCACTGGAGCTGCAAAAGTCATAAATCTTACTTTGTGCATGCTCATTGGAAATAAATCCTTCGGCTGGACCTTGTTCCCTGCATTCCAGCTGCAAGTGCCGACAAATTTTTGTTTCCCTACAAACTGCAGCGTCCCTCAAAAGGTGCTGGCAGAAAAGGAAGGCTTGCTTAGCACAGGAAGTGAAGTTTCTTTTAGGAAAATATAAAAGTACAGATAGTCAACCTAATAGCTGTTATGCAAAGTGCTAACAGGAAGGTAAAGGGATAAGTTTCTTATGAAACCTCTTAATTCCACAGTCATGAAAATAAGAGTGTCATTTCAGATCATTCATGAAAATTATATACCACTAAGAAATTACAGACTGATGTTTAAATGCTCTCTGCTTAAAGAAGAAAACAACAGACAAAATGGAGGACTTGAGAATGTCTTTGGGATCCTTTCTTAAGAGTTGCATTAGGACATGTGGAATCTTGTTATCAATACTGGTCTGCTTCATATATTGAATGATTTCAAATGTAATTGCTGTGAAAGTAAATGCTCCCACAAGCTCAATGCAAAAATCCATGCCCACGAAACACAGGGACTTGACATTGTTATCACCAGGCATGCTTTCAAAATTATCAAAGTTTTAAAGTAAAATGTCATATCCCTGAAGGGTGCCCTTACAACGAATTATTAACGAAGCTCTATTGATCCTCACCCAAACAGCAAAATCTCAATAAATCTCCTCTGGACCTTTGCTGAAGCTGGAAAATGCATTACACCCCCCTACTGACCACAATTTTTATTATCGCTATTGTGTTTGCAGGGCAGTCAATTTTATACAGCATTACAAACTGCCAAGTGCTAAAGTGATTTCCTCTATTACTGAGGTCCATGTATTAAATTTAGTGAGGCACAATATCAGGCTTCAAATATTGCAGGGTTTAGAATTGAATGCAGCTGAGCCTAATGTTATCAACCTGACAAAAAACTCTGACATATTAAGTAGCAAATCATTTATTCATATTTGGGACTGGTTTTGTTTTTCTGTTCAGCTGGATAGTTTTAGATTAGCCACAGTATTTCAAAATGTGACTGTTACTGTGAAGTCCAAAGACACTGTGGAACAGATATTTCATAGACTTATTATGCACTGTAGATCAGAGAAATATGCCTCAATGACCTGTTAACACATATAAATACATGTAAATTAATAAATTACTTTATATAATGCAGGTTTAGGCTGCAAATACTTTAACCCTTTAGAATGATCTGTGATAAACATTTCAGGTACTTTTTATTGTAGTCAAATACAAAGCCTTAATGCTCAGATAAAGTTTCATTTTGTGTTCCTTTTTTTGCCCTGATCATTCTTTTCCCTCCAGTCTGAAATATTCAAAGCTAGTGGATTTCTGAGCTTGTAGATACTATTTGAAACCTAGTTCTTTCTGAAATATGCCTGTTGCAATGTACACCTGGAAGAATTGATGGATCCATAATAATCCAGTACTTGTCCCTTACAAGTATTACAAAAAATTGCTTACATCATTTTTTTAATAGAAATAAAGCTTTGTATATCTTTTTGTCAATGGAAAGCAAATTATTCTGTAACAAACTGAGAAGAAATAGCCAATATTTTGCTTGCTTGAAATAATCCAAATGATACTCTGTGGTAAAAGATGAAGCCAGAAGGCTCTGAGTAAAAAAAAATCCTGCATTGATACCAGTTATTATACAGAATGCCAGCTTCCACCTTTTATAAATGACTGTGCATGCTGACAGGTCTGTGGTCTAATTGTGCAACTATTAAACTGCAAAAACTGTCATTAAAAATTGCTCAGAGTGGATCTCTGGACAGAACTATCCATCCTCGTGCAAAAACTCCAGGGAAGATTCCTACAAATTTCTCTCTGAAAACCTCTGTCTTCAATGTGCAACATGGCTCAGTTGGGAAGACAGAAAGAAAACGCCATTGACAGATTTGCAAAACATTCCAAATGTGACAGAAAACCTCCAGATGAAAGGATAGAATTCCCCTCCTGTTTAAACCTTTCCAGGCTCAATCACACATCTCGGCTTGCTGGGAGTCTGCAGTTTTTACTTGGAGTATTTCACTGCTGTAGCTAATTCTGCCCTAACAACCATGTTGGATACTAAACTGTCCAAATCAATCTTTAAACAGTTTAGCACTGTGCTTCATATTGTCACTAGGCTCCTACACCTGTCTCAGGAGACAGCAGGACAAAAATATTCCTACTTTGAACTTTACTGTGGAGCTGGAAAGACAACTTTCTACTGGAAAGCCTACTTCGAGCCCTGAATTTTATGTCTGCTTTTTCCCCCCAAGTATCTTCCTGTCAATCGTTCCTAGACAATCCCTGAAACACTAGCTGGCTGCAAACAAATAAGCAAACAGATGAATCCTGAAAAAACAAGCATTAAATATTTAAACTTGGGAGTATTGCCCTTTTGGAGTTAGACCCCAGGTGCTTTAGCTGCAAGCCCTTTCCTCAAAAGATAAAGCATTTAACATAAGCTGACACTCAAACATCTCAGGCTCATACACTGCCAGAGTTCCTCCTTGTCACCAAAAGAGATCAGATATTATTTTGCTAATTGGACTGAAAAATGCTCTTGGCATTCAGAGACTTCCCACATATTCACTACTGAGTTCTTGGACCATGTGGGTCCCTGAACTGGCTTTATGGAAGTTTCTCTCTGTTCTTCAATCTCATCAGAAATTGGACTCCTCTCATCCAACACCAACATTTAACTATTAATAACTCTGTTTATTCAGTTCCATTGCAGGAATTCCACAGGAGCAGTGAGGAACAACCCTCCATAGTTCTATGAGTAGAGCTAATGGCACTCCTTCTTTCATTCCTGAAATGTTAATTAGCCCATAAGTCTGACACTTGGTAATGAAATATTTATTTTCCTGGAGTACTACATGCAACTTAAGAATTACAAGTGAATCTAGATGTATTACTGAATATAAAAAACATTATTCTAAACCATGTTGCAATCTACAAGGGAGAAACAATATATTAGTACAAAGAATTTCCTTATCCACATGGGTGAGTACCATCTTTTTTAAGCACTTTGCATTTTGAATTTTGGAGGAGCAGGCTCTGTTGCTTGCAAGAGTTCTTTAAAACATAAAAAAAACATTCCACAAAGTTTACATGCTTCAATTCAAACCTTAAATTACATTACATTGCATTTCATTTAGAGTCATCAAAGACATAACCAATTTGAAAATATTTTACCCTGTTTGTGACCTGAGCTTCTCAGAGAGTAGTTTGGCATCCTGACAAAAAACTGGATGTGAATACCAAAATAGTGGAATCATCACATTGAACTCAAAGTGCTGGGGACACCTCCGAGAAACTGAAAAGGATAGGAGTAATCAATCAGCAGAATCTCAAAATATGAGATGGAAATGACTACCAGAAGGCTGGTAGAAGAATTGATTTGCTGGCTAAGAAGCAGTGAAAAGGTGCAGAAAGGATCAGGATTTCCCTTGGTGGGAAAGGGCCAGGTTAGGCAGGAGAGCAAAGGCTAAATTCACTTTTATTGACGAGCATAAATAGACCTTTGATCAACCCAGGTTGGATGTGCCCAGCCTGTGTCCCCTCCCAGCCTCTTGCCATCTCCAGCAGCCACACGTTGTAGGAGGCAGGGTGGGAAAAAGAGGAACCTTTGATGCTCTGCCCACACTGCTGAGCAGCAGCCAAAATAGGGGCTGGTGTTAACTCTGCTCCTGCCTCAAACCTGAACTCAGCACCACATGGCTTCTGGGCAGGCAATAAACTCCAGCACAGCCAGACCCACTGCACAGATTTCAGCTTTTTATCTCAAATTCTTCCTGAAGAGAGATGAGGGGGATTTAAAGAAATAAATGTTAAACTTCTCCAGTGTGATTTCCAAATGGGGTGCCCAGGAATCAGCTCTCGTGTTGTGCAAGTATCTTCTGCTCAACACATTTGGGTTCTTTAGGGCCACAGGTGTGGTTTTGAAAATTAGCAATTCCCAGTAAATGATCAGGGGTGAACACAATGAGTGAGGGACACCATGCTGTGATCATGTGGCACTGAGAAATCATTCTCAGGCCTATCCTACAACTCCTTGGCTATTCTTGGATATTCAGGATTATTTCCAATACACAGTCATAATTCAGCGATAAACTATTAAGCAAAATAACTGTAATTTCTACAGTTGCCCCAATGAAATTCCAATAAATTTTACTTTTTGAGACTATTCTGTTGAAGAGCAGCTCACCTGAAAAGTAATAGCACGATGGCATTTTCATGAAATAATTCAAAATTAGCACAGCTGTTTACACCTAGAAAATCTCCAGAAATACAAGATTCCCACACTGCAATCCACATACAGAACAACTCGTCCCACAGACCTGTCTTGGTGTGGAAAACGGTGGGGTTGAATTGAACAAAGTCAGTGTAACGTGATTGAAAGGACTGGTGAAAATAACACAGGCACACGTGAAGCTGTGTATGCTGAGCTTTCTATGAGGGAAGCTGAACTGAAATACTCAGCCAGTTAAATAATGTGCATCTAAAAAAAGTAGAAACAAGATTACTCGGTCATATTTACCTTATTTGACTGTGATAACATTATTAAATTTGTTCCCTGATAAGACATATCTCTGAAATAAATCGGAGTCACTTCACTTAAAAGATGAGTGAACCATATCACTTCAGTAGCATCATAGGAAATAAAAAAAATCTTCAGTGTGTAAAACACTGCTGCAAAACATGAGTAAATATTAATTTCTCCATGTCCAACAGAATAAGACATGAACAGGCTTGCTTTTCAGCAGGAAAGATTCCAATTGAACATGTGGCTCACTTGTGTGTGGTTTTTATAGCTAGGAGATGAATTTGACTTGTCTGTTTATAATTGCTTTTTATAAACCAATTTAAATTAAGAATTTGTTCACTGGCTGTGAACATCCATATATTAATTTAAAACAGGATTGTTATCTTTGGTTTCACTGCATAGTTTTACATTAATAGCATATGATAACCTTCTGAAATGAGAGAGTAAATGTTTAACACACACATTAATAATGAATAGTAAGAAAGAGAAGTGCATGAGGAACTTTTACAAGCACCAGTAACACGTCACTGCATCCCACCACAGGATTCCTCACATGTGAGTTGTACAATGAGATGTTTTATGCCACCTCAGCTAGGCCTGTATGTATTATTAAATTACCTTCCTAGTCTTTACAAGACTTAATTCCACATTTGTCTCCAGCATTTTTTTCCCATAGCATTTGTAATTTTGTCTTTGTGTTAGACCAGCTTTCTTCCCTTGCTTGAGAGTAACCTCTTCTACTTGTCCTACTTCTCATGAGGAATTATCCAATATACAAATCAAAATTTGCATCCTATTATTATTATTCTGTTGCTGCCCATAGAGTCATCAAACATGTTGCCTGACGTGCAGGGAAAAAAAAAGTAACCAAAATACTCTGACTCTTAAACCATCCAGTTCAACGAATTGCAGCCAAGTCCCACCAAGAGGGTAAAACAGACACTTTTCTAAAGCAATTTTTTAATTGCCTTTCAGCCAAAATGATCCCCCCAAAAAATAAAGTGGTTTTTTTTTTATGCAAATGATCTCTGTTGGAATTAACTTTCCTTATCTCAGAGGGTGGTGCCTTCTACATCTACAACCAAAGCATAGCCAAGTAAAGATATTATTATTAACAGCATCACCAAGTTACTCCAGGTTCTGTGACAGCAAACAGGGTTTGAAACACACGAAGACAAAAGATAAGTTCACCCTGTGGGCTGCTTTAGAAGTAGAATTTCAGTGATGTCAAGAGGACACGATTCTTCCACATTTGAAAAGGACAGTGACTCTTCTGATCTTGAATATTCTCCTTTCATTTCAGCCCCCTGACCTCTCTCTTTCCTTCATTTTCCTTCCCTTTCAGTGATATTTCTTGTTTTCTCCCTCTTCCCCCACTGTCCCTGTTGTCACTGGGATGTTGCATTTCCAGGACAGGATTGGAGTGTGAAGGTACAACTGGACAAACAATTGTGGCCATTGCGAGTGTTCCCCCACAAAACAAAGTTCCCTCAGTTTTCTCACCACATGTACTGGAGAAAGAACATGGGAAGCAAGTGAAAAATTACAAATTAATAGCACTGACCTGGGATATTTTCTGAAAAACTCACAAGCTAAAAAAGTACTATTACTGAAAACAGTGAGGCACAATCAGTAATGGTCTTTTCTGCAGGTTAGGTGTTTCAGTTACCTTACATGTCTGTTGAGTAAAAAATAACTGCTTTTATTTTTTTTTAAAAAAAAGAATTATTTTTCTTATGTCACAGTTTTAAAGCAGTTTTGTAAGCTCTATTCAGTATCCATACCATGGTAAAAGTAGGTTGCTAATTTTTAAATCAGCAGTGCAATTAACATTGTCACCTTAATATTAGCACTGCAGTTACTCTTCAAATTGGTTGTATGAGAATCAATATATTAAACATTTCCATATTCCAATGTAAATGCTTACCTATGTTCACCCTTGGAGGGAAAAAAAATCATCTGCACAACAGTTCACCCTAAAGAATTGACAATTTTAAATTTTATTTTTTCAATAAAAGAACTCACACATTTGTTTAAAAAATCCTGATTAAAACAAACCAAAGCTCAAATAAAGTAGCCCTCTTAATAAAAGTTTAGATCTCAAATAAAAGTAATTATAAATATTTGGTCTGATGTAATCTAAAGACAGCTATTAGCTTTGAAAAGGTCACTTTTTAACCAAATCACATCTCACCAAACATAGTTTTGTCTTCACTTCGTATTCCATAACAATGGATGCTCTGAAAAGCTCCAATATCTAGAATATCTAGAAATGCAACATCTCTCTTGGCTGTTCTTTAATGTTAGTTGGGAAAGCACAGATCAGCTTCACTTTAACTGCAGCCACCGACCAGCTGCTTCCCTGGAATTTCAATAGAAACCAAATTCTGAAAGCCCAAAGGACAGAGTTTCATTCATTACTACAAATATTCTTAATAAAAGGAAAATTACATGGTCATCGTGATTACCTCACTCAAAACATGAAATGTACAGTATAAAACTCAAAGAATGACTAAAGTTGAAGCATTTCTTGCTGATTTTCCACCTAATGCTGCTGTGAATCAAAGTCTCAGCGAGGCAGACAGACTTTCCAAAGAGCACACACAGCCACAAAAGCAGAGATCTCAGTTTTATCGAGTGCTCATTGCATCCTAGCTCATCACAGACCCACTGAAAGCCCCACGTTTGAAACACACAGGAAGGAATCAACTGAAATAAAAACATTCCAATTTGAGCAATCTTTTTGAACTTAGTCTGTGGTTTCTAATCTAAAACCATCGCTGGCTGGGCAATTTTCATTTTTGTAAAACAACAAGTTTATTTTAGGTAAAGGACAACATGAAGTTCCCAACTTTATAAAGTGGATCCCTCCCTAACACAAACCAGTGCATGCTGGTGTCTAACGCTAGAGAGGAATGTTCACACACTCGAAAATAAATGGTTTTTGCATTTCAAGGTGACAAGTACAATGTCAGACACAATCAATCGATCACTGCATAATTATTATTGCAAATGATCCATATCCATGCTGCAAACCTTAAGGGGAATTTAATGAAGCAGGAAGCACATCAATAATAAGATCTGCTTCGGTCTCTGTTAAATTTTGCAATTCACAAATATGTTGTCACATTTTATCCTTCCTTGAATTCCTGTAATTATATTTGAGGAGAAGCTCACTGAAAGTAAAATCCAAACATGCATCAGCTTTTCCTCTATAAAAGGAGTCCCTGTAAATTATATATACATCACAAAAGATTAAATGTACAAAACTCCACGAACACAACAATCTCTGAAGAAAACTTGAAATGCCAATGATCAGACTCAGTCTGATGTGTTTGGCTGACTTAAATCTGTGTTGTGCCCATGAAGGGACACAAAAGGAAGCACAGCAAGAGGGAAAAAGAGCTGAAGAGACAAACTCCTGCATCCCAACTGCAATCCCTCCATGTCACTCACTGCCAAGCTGAAGAAAGGGAGTTTAACTTGTGGTGATAGCAAAAAGGGTTCCTGGTTTTGTCTTCCACTGCCTGAATCAGAAATTAAATTGCCAAACTTAATTGGCAATAAATAATGTCATTTCTTCCAAGGCAAGTCTGTTGTGTCTGTGACAGTGATGAGGAAGTTTTCTGGCTGTTTCCTCCACGTTTTCCTTCTGTTTGACAAGTTTTCTCACTCCAGGTCTTCCCATTCCTTCTGTCCCACTGAGGCAGAGAGTGAGAAGGAATTTTAGCTGGGTCCAACCCATGACACACCTGGCATCCTGATGGGGAAAAATCCATCTCGTGCATTGGAAGCCTGTGTGAAAAGCAGTCATTTCTGCAGGAGTGTTGGACTTTGGCTTTCTGGTTGCAGTAAGAACAGGTGGATTTCCATTCTAGGCTATGACAAGGATCCAAACACAGATTCATCTGCTTGGCAAGGAAGGAATATCAACCCGGGAGCAGAAGGGAAAAAGGAAGCCATATGGAAAGGCATCAAAAGAAGATGTGAACAGATACCTAGGCTTCGATGAGTAAACATCCCCTTTTGTTGATTAAACTGTGAGACAGTCAAACTAGTTATAAAAGGTAAATCCAGCCCAGTGGCACTTGCACATTAGAGGGAAAAGATAAGCAAAATCTTGGCTTAGGGACTATGACAGCTTCTCCAACAGGCACGCTTCGCTGGAGTAAATACCCAAAAGGAACGGATCAGGAAATTAAACTCAAGATACAAACAAGGTTTCTCAACTTGCCCAGAAAAATCTTCAGGACTTGCTCATTCCTCTGCCTCCCCAGCTAAGCCCATTCCAAAAGCAGCTACGGTCCTACAGCTGTAGATGCAGTAGCTTAAACCCACCAGATTTGTCACAGAAGTGGCGTTCAGGAAGGATTTCCACCAGGAGATAACAGTGGGACAATAGGAGGACTCTAACCTGCTCACCCAGCCACGTTTCATGCAGTCTTTGCCCAATTCTTCCCTCACACAAAAATCCCTGGACTGATAAAGACACCCACACAGTTCATTCAAAGCTTTGATGGAAACCAACGCTATTAAGAGAGACACAATGAAGATAAGGTTAATTGGACAAGTGTAACTCCTTGCTAAAGTAAGGGGGGAGTACAGATTAGGTAATTAAAGTATACAGAGTATATAATGCAACTTCAGAAGAGGACAGAGCAAGTCTGTCATGCTGTTTTACACAAAATGCACTGATTCTGCAGCAAGAATTAGTGGTAATAATAATAATACATATATTCTTGATGCTTAAACTAAATTTAATCCTGCTTAAACTCTGTTTCATCAAACACTTGCATGTGTTTGTGTCTAAAGGAATGTACATTGCTTTTATAAACCAAAAGTGCCTCGCTTGCCTATCTGCAGTGCTGGACATCACAGATCATCATCCTGATTTGTTCTCTTCCCATTCTTACCCCACACAAATAACACAACAGTGTTCTATGAAATACTGCAGCGGGTCAAGAAAACCCTTCGAGAACTGAATGTGCCAGATGACCAAAAGTTACTGTCAAGTATTCTGAGCTAAAATTGCTTTTCTCTTCTGTTTCATTTCTCTTTTCACACTAAAAAATTGCTGAATGCCTTCATGTTTTGCATGCTAGTGCAACTTTTAGCTTCTGTCATCACAACATGAATTATTATATATATGATTTTTAATCCAATCTATGTGTGTGTTCCAATAGACACATAAACACAGCCTACTGAGAGTTGTCTTAGATTCTACCATAACTAATTGCAGTCCTGTTTTCATTCAACCTCTCTGTCAGTCCTTTCATTCTAGCCATCAGGCTTGTAGATTTATAAATTGCAATACTTGATTATTCAAGTTTATTGAGCCAGATACCCTTGAAGATCCTTACTATTCACATCAGCATACTCTATTATGAAATCATTTTGTATTTTTCTGTGTTAGTAATAAAAGGTACATATTTATTCAACATCAGCAGTCAGGCAGTCAGATACAGAGGATAAAGCTACATGTTTTATTCAAGGTCTCAGTGGAAAGCAGAATGAGGATCACTTTGACTCTGAAGATACCTGCAGCTTTTCAGCTAATGTGTTTGATTTTTCTTAACTAAAAGGATCTAAATACTTCGATTACTCAATAATTCTATGCAATAAAATCTATACTGCTGAAGTGTTCCACTGAAAATGTTTCCAACACAGTAATTTATTCTTTCAGCTTAGTTCGTGCTGGATCTCACTCTCTGTAGCTCTTGAAGCACAGTCAGTTGTGCATTTTGTACTAGTCTAGGGCGGTTTTGGAAAGTCCTCATTTCAGAGAGAAATCCTTTGCTTAACACACTCAATGTCAATGCTGCAAAATACACAGTAAGTAAAGTTACTAAAAAAAAAAACAATCAGCATTGTATTTGCTCCTTACTCCAATTTAAAAAATCCTAAGGTTTTTTTCCTTTATGATTTTAGTCATCTTCACATCTGTTTAGGGAAAAAAGCCTTTACAAAGGTGTCCTGCAGCACTGAGCACACAAGGAGCACAAGTTAGGCTGGGAATGACACCCTCGTGTAAGGCAGGAGAAAGGCACACTCTGTGCCTGCATGCATTCGGGAGAGCATGAAAACATCCAGACTTTGGTCAGCTGAATAAAATACCATCTGCTTTTGAATATGTGAGCTGACACAGACTCCTGGGTGTATTAGGATGTCTCTAAATACGAGAAGCACCAGAAATGCAACCATAAAGAGTTTAAACCGCTAAATATCCAGATTAAATTTTGCTAGAGTCTGTTACTGCCTTTTCCTCCAGACTTTTTCCCAGATGTTCATCTAAGGAACATTTTGCTAATTCAGACAAGTACAATTCTCTATATTGGACCCAAAAGCTTTATTCTACAGAGTTGTCAAAATAGTGTCCTATTGCCAGAAGAAATTATCTTGTTGCTATTGCATACACATTTTTTTCAATCTGTTTCTCTGTATCTGCCTACTTTAGTCTGTGTAAGTAATAAACAAAGGTTTTTTTGGGAAAAAAAACCAAATTTCATCTGCTGACATGCTTTCTGCCTTGTTTGATCAAGTTTCATTCTGAAGCTGCTACTGAAAAAATCTGTGCTAAATATACACAAAATTTCTGACAACTCATTCCCTATTGTTAAAAAGAACAGCAGACTGACAGGAATGAAGCACACCTCTGACTAAGCAGACATTAATTAGATGTTTATACAATTCATAAAACTGTATTATGGTACATTAAGGTAATTTTAGTCCAGCTTTTTCATAGAATACAACAAAGCATGGAAAACTAAAAATTTGTATTTTAAAAATGTAGTTACCAGTAATTTTGTCCCAGTTTTTCCTACGACAACATTTAACTGCTTTTGACTTTTTCACGACACATAGTAACTTTAAATCCTCGACTTCAAACTCGGAATATGAAAGTTGAACATGGGGTGGGTGAGAACTCAGAATAGTCCAGAAAATAACCAGATGGAAAACAACCAACCACAGAACTGTTTGCCTGGGAATCAAGCAGCTGCTTGTGCTCCCATGTGGACAAACTATGATCATTTTTCAAAATATGAAAAAGAGGAGGAGGAGGAGGAATACTGTACAGAAAGAGGGAGTTTGGACGACTGGGGGCTCTGTGAAAGATTGGGAGCATCATTTATTGCTTAGCATCAACTCTCATTTCCCCCACCAATAATTACACTGCTTTAGCCAAGCTAAGCACAAGTCAGCAACTTCAGAGCCCTCTAACTGGAAAAAAAACCCCAAAACATTTATTTGCTACATTCTGGGAAAATCACAGCACCTTTGAGGAGATGAGTTACACAGGAAATGTCAATGATAATCTGCAGTGATGGAGAACATCTTGAGTCACTGCAACAATCTTATTTTGGGGAGAAAGGGGAATTACACTCCAGCAGCAGCAGGTGTAGAAGGGTCTGTACCCCTCAGAAAGAACACAGCCCCTTTGGACTTCACTAGCTCCTAAATGCCTGGAAGACTTTAAAGTTTCTTGGTCCGTGTGAACTCTGATATTGATGAACTCTGATTCCTACAGCACAGGTGTCTACACATAAAGCACCAGACCAAAAAAAAAAAGATCTTTTTTGTCCAGGGAAGGAGGAAAGTATAAACATCATTTATTGCTTAGGCTGTCAACAAATAGGGATTTCCCTTGACAGGGTTAACACTACTAAAAACTTACTCTACTTTTTTAATTTTTGAAATAAGTATTTAAAAAACAGCAACCAATCAAGACTGTTCCATTCAATAGACTGAATTAGTGTCTGTGCCCTGCATTGCTGCACAATGTTTTTAGTTTGCTAAACATTTTAGGTTGCAATAAAAGGAACTCGATACCAGTGTCATCAGTATAACTAAAAAAAAACCTGACACCAAACTGTGCCAGGATATCACTTAGTAAGACATTAGAAAATGGGAAGAAATCAAAATTTTCTTTTTCTTTGTAAATATTGTAAAATGTTTCTACATTATACGTTAAATGAAACAACAGGTAAGCACTGCCACATAAACGAGTGAACAATCTGAAAAAATCTCAGTCAATGTAATAAATTAATTTTAAGCCCTTTAAAAAGGGGAAGGCTACATTTTCACACAAGTTGGCTATTTTAAATTTTAATAGAGTTGCTGAGGAGCTTTTTATAATTATATAAAATATTGATGTGATGCCAGGAGAAAGCATTTCAAGTGCTGCTGTGAGTTTATACCTTGCACCTACATATATGAAAAGTCTCTTGCTCACCTACTGCATCTTTTCACATAGGCTGCATTTTAGGTACCTCTACATGCCCAGTTAATATATAGAGTTTCAAAATCATAACATTTCAGAAAAAAAAAAATAAATCTCTATTTCCAGAAAAAAAACCATAAAATAATAATGTTCTGCTACAATTTTTTAAACAAAGTTCATTCTCTGTTTCTTCCTACTAATCTTGAGATCTTATACAAATAATTTAGACTAGAAAAGTTCAGCTGCAAATGAGAAGAATACTTAATACTCAGGTGTAGTAGTGCCAAAAGAGAGAGAGGTTGTTTAAAGAATTCTGCAAATCAGAAAACCAGAAGAAAACTTACATCTTAAAAGGTAAGTAAAAAGGACAAAATAAAAATTGAATGAACACACTTTTAAATGTAAAATATTAATTACTAGAACCATTATTTTAATTACTAGAAGCTTTGAAAACCAGGAAGTGGTACCATCAGAAACTGCTTATTACTGTGGTTGTTTTGCTTAAAGCATTTACATACATCTCTAAAATGAATAACTAGAAAAATTCATCAATAATGTAAAATATAGCACGCTAAAAGTGATAGAAATCTGCATAGCTACCTGCAAGAAAAGGTATTTCATTGAATTTCAAAGTAACAGTGATTCCTAGGCTTGGGGAGGGAGAAGTTCCCTGGCATTTAAACCTTTTTGAGTCCTGTGCCACAGAGAAACAGAATAATACAGATTATTGCATGTCCTTTCACCTCAGTGTGAATATTAAAAAGAAGGGTTTATCCTCAAATATGTACTGTGCATCTCCCTTGGATGATGGCAACTACAACAGCACAACACAAACTGAACGAAAGACAGACTGCTGCAACTGAGGGATCTGATTTATAAACCTAAAAATAGAATTAAATCAATCCTTGCACCAGCAGCTTCAATACAGAATCGTGGCAAGGGTTAAAAACGAGCAGCAGTCGGGGTTGCTGTTAAATGCACAGACACACTGGTGAAAATTCAAGGGACTTGTAGTACAGAACCCAGAAAAAAAGGAAAAGGCAAAATCACAAGGCTCAGTGATTGGTGAGCTCCCGAAACCATGGCACAGGTCAAAGTACTGAAACAAGAAACTTGAAAGTCTACGTGCAGTGCCTTCTGCACAGAGGACAAAAGTTACTAAGATATACTGGAGGGTCAACAGAAATTAGAAGGAAGCATAAGGGGAGATTTACAGCACGAACCACGAGCGATTCAGAAAGAGAAGGAGTGATTGCTGATAATATCTCCAAGACTTCAGTGTTGCTCCTCTGCAGCCTGTTTTGCAGAGGTGGCCCAGATTAGCTGCACGCCTGTCTATTTTTACATACATTTAAATTAAATAAATAAATAGATTGTCAAATGAGATTAGTTTAAAATATTTTCCCAGAAGATGCACAGGCTTTGAAGAGGAACACAGAAAAGCTTTTAAGTATGCAGATATGTTCACTGATCTTTCTGTGGGGTTTTTTTTTGCTAAGAGAAAAAACGTTCTGTATCAAAAACTGAATAAATTCACAGGTTAATAGGTTTACTAATTCAAAACATACATGCCACAACACAACATTATTTTTAAGGTGAGCAGATTTTGCTGCAAGGAATCAGAACAAGGCTGAATATAAAATCACAGAAATAGGAACATAATATCTATTTCTTCACCTGCAGTTGTCAATTACCAGAAACTTAAAAAGCCAAGACAGACTGTGACAATTAGCATAGAAGTAACTGGGTTAAGTAACACACATTAGAAGTTTTAATCACATTAAGATTGTTTCATTTCTTACAAAGAAAGCAAATTCTGATCAGCCACAAGTGATGCAGCATTCGCCTTGTAACTGAACCACACAGTGAATCTCACACGATTGCAATATGTTCTAAGGCAACGAAAAGAAAGCAGTGCACTCTGCCACATCCTGCAAATCTTGAAAATAAATTTCAGCTTCACGTTAATGAACTGGTTTGTTTAAACTCTGCCTGGAAATGCAAGCACATGTTCTGCATCCCAGCCACGCTACCCTGCAGCACACACACACACACCTTACATAGCACAAAACATGCTGCAACTACAGGCTAAAATCCACAGTCCCAAAGTCAATTTATTAACAAAAGATTGACATGGAGAGAGACACTACCTACCCACAAATACATCATCATCTTGAAAGAAATCAAGGGCTCTGTCAGCAAACAGAAGTCTCCTTACTTCACCAAGTATGTCTGGAAGGAAAACTGAAAACAGTGGGTAGAAAATCTTGCCTTTTTCTGTCAAGTCCTCACAGTTCTCTTCTTATACAAGGTATTTTTTTTTAGTTTGTTTGTGAGAATAGCATTCGTTCAGTGGCTCTTTCTGCGTGTGAAGTGACTTGCTTCAGGCTGTCTTTTTTCTTCCCTTTTTCTCCCTAACTCAGTCTGTCCTTTCTCTACTGTCAAGCTTGCTTAGGTAACAGTTCTTGGTGTATCTATTTAATGAGCAGGTCCGTGCACTAAAGGCAGCCAACTACACTGGAGAGAGGGGAGGGGGGGAGAAGGGAAAAANTTATTATGGGATCTACGGACGCCCCCTCTGTAGGAATTTATAGGAGGATTTCTAAGACGTCTTGAGGGAGGGGGGGAATCCTCAGAGTGACTCCAGTGGCACTCGAGCCATTACCTCTCCCTGCTGAAGGACCCAGCTCACAAATCCCGCATTTGAGAAATTTTTAAACTCAAAGCAAAGCTCCTACAGAAAAGAAAGGAACATGTACTGCACCCTGCTTCTCCTTTATCTCTTTAAATGTACTTCAGATAAAAGCTGCATCCAGTCAGGTCAAGGCCTTTCCCAATCTTATTACGCTCGCACAGGAGCGTTCAACACACTTTTCTACAGCCATCTACTGTCTCCACAGTGTTATTGCTGCTGCTCCTGCTGCCGGGAAACAGGGAATGCAAACTGTAAATCAGACCACAGGAAAGATGCTTGGGCTAATTTGATTTATTTATAGTAGGATTTCTTTTTTTTCCCTCTCCTTACCACAAGACATATTTTAAAATCAAAGTTAGGATTGTGATTTGCGTATTTAACAAAGGTTAATAAAGAGAACTGCATCTTTTGCTGGTGTTTGTTTTTTGTTTTTTGGTTTTTTTTGTTAAGTTGAAGATACTTTATGCAAAGGAATGGGCATGCAAGGGACTCGAGTTTTTTTTGACTGACACCTGAACTTTTATCCTTTGCTACAAGAAAGTACTTTTAACTCATTTAACCCATCTCATTAAAACACACAATATGCTTCATAAATTGATCAACAGCATCCTCAGGTGAGCAACAATTTTAAAATGCAAAGGAGACAAATCTTAGTTACTTTTAAGGCTGCATTATTGGACTGGAAAATCATGCCTGACCTCATCAGCTGGTGCATGCCACACCCTGACCAGGACACATTTCGGGAACTGATGTGGAGAGCCATGCACACAATCTATCTACTATGTGCATCAATTATATATTATAAATAATAATAACTACAGAGATGAGGTATAAAATAGTCATGGGAATGAAATGAAACAGAATTTTTTGCCTTATTTTTATGTTTATTTATTCATTATCTTAGGTCACAGAATTTGCCCTTCCTAAAAAAAAAAAAAAAAATAATAAAAAAAAAATTACCTAAAGACTCCAGTCCATTTCCATATTCAGCTTGACCATACAAGACAAAATGTCACCTAAATAATTAAAATTCATTAACTAAATCACATAATCACTCACTGCACCAGGGCAGGTGGCAAATGGAGAGGCACCTGCTGAAACAAGTCCATAACGAGGAGACACAATAGCAAAGCAAGGCTGGGGGGAGCAAACTAAAATCCACAGCACTAAACCAACTGGAATCTGCCACCAGGGTGAAGTCCAAATAAAAATAACTGCTGTACCACTGACAGTTCAGAGCTGATTTAACAGAAAAATGAAACAATCAATTCAGGTGGCACCTCACGCTAAAATTTTAGTAGAGAAGTTTATACAGATAAACAGATACACACACAGAGCTATTTATGTCTGAGCTGCAAAATAGTGTGGCCAGGTAAAACGCTGTTGCCTCTTTTAGCGGAGGCAAAAGGCAGAGATTTAACACACCAATTCCTAAAGTGATAATTTTTAGTGTAATGTGCAATGACAATAACATTTATATAAGTTTAGTGCAGTTTCATGAAATAAAGCCACTTACTTCACACAGGTAGGCTCCAAGAGGAGAAGAAAAAACCTTTTGTTTCCAGATTTGAGTTGTTTAAACTGCTGCCACTTTAGCCACCAACACTCAGCACTCTATCAGGCCTAACCCAGTCACCTTTAAGCTGCACACCTTCACCTCATTTAGTCTTCTGCATAGTGCACTGCGTTCTGTAGTCAGTTACACTGTAACAAACCTGAAATATCATGTTAGAATGAATTACATTATACTGGTTAGGCTGAAAATACATTTTCTGATAATGTATCTGAACATCTGCCAGCCAGCAGTTCCTTTTATCTGTGCACCTCAACACAGGAGGCTTTAGAATTTTCAAAGACTAGTTAAAGATTTTATTAATATGATAAAAGACTGTGCACAGCTATTGCCTATAAATCACTTCTGTATCAAAATTTCCCTGTTCTGGAGCAGAGGCAGCATGTGAAACTTCAGGGAAAGGTGTCCCAAGGCTTTCAACTACTCTGTAGTCTAAATTCTCTTCATTATTAAATTGGTTACTCAGTCAATTCTTCATCTCTTAGTCCTTCAAACACGAGGAACAGATTCTAATGCTGCTGTACAAAACCATTCATTTCAAGTGTTTTCTTTTTCTCACAGCTATTATTCAATACTTTGTCAGATCATGAGCAGTTCCTGTGCAGGAAGAAAAACATGGGTAAAAAGATGACTGAGAACAGGTGTATTACTCTGGTTTTTGCACCTATGGCTGAAATTTAAACCAAACCTCGTTTGCTAAGGTCACTTGGTACACGTTCTGGATCTGCAAACAGTGCGAAAAAAGCAAATAGAAGGTACTGACCACAATCATTTTAACAAAGTGTGGTCCAAGAGAGCTGACACTGGGTTAAGGTCAAAGGGTATCGAAATCAATGCGAGCCTTGCTGTTAGAAAAACAGGCAGTCAGAAACTCTGTAACCAATCTGGACATTTGCTATTTGCTGCCATATCAGCTCCTCTGATTCTCCCCAAGATGTTCTCACAGGGCTCCTCCACAGGGGCTCTCACAGGCACTTCCAGCTTCAGAACCACGATTGCTGTGTGAGCCTCTACCACAGCCTGAACTTTTATAATGAGTCAGAACATCATATATTTTCCCTACAGAATCACGAGGGATTGGTGAGATATTAAGGGTAGATAAAAATAGTTGGTAAGAGCAAAAAATGAAATAATAAATTTTGTACTCATAATTAATCAAGATTAGTTATATATGCGATCAGCACATTCTTATTGGCATCTAAACAGTTCCCATTTCTAAAAAATCAAGCTCTAGATTCTAGGAGTTCCATTACTTTATTAAAGGGCCATAATTCATAGACATATCTTGGCATATTTATTAATGACACAGAAGATTGGAAATAGCACTGATATTGCTGCTTACTGCATTGGAAGATAAGAAAATGCAGACTAAGTTCCTCCTCTTGCAGGGGATGATATAAGACTCCTAAGAACTGCAAGAATATTAAAACAAGCTCATTGCTAGACGGTATGATCTTTGTTTCTCTAGGTGCTATATGACCATGTAGAAGGGTATCAAAATCACAGATTTAACTAAAGGACTGCAAAGACAAAATTTACTGACTTTAATGAGTCTATGCTTTTAACCAATGTCTCCATTCTTCAGAATTTAAACCAGAGGGATTTAATAATTCTTAAAAATCAAAATGACTAATAAAGGAGGGAGGGAATGTGATGGTAATGATTACATTGGCATTGCTGGTAATGAACTGGTTTCTTTTACTTGAAGTTCCCCAAGAGAAGATACCAATGATGCACATGATACATGAGCTGCAACAATGCTAAAATCTGACATAATTTACACAGAACACAAAAAATAATTCGAAACATTTCGAAGGCTAGAAATATTTGTGTTTGTGCTTATTTTCCACACCTTAACAGCCTCATCTATCATGGCTGTATATGAAATGAAAAACTGCAGATTTTTAGGAGGTATGGAAACAAAACAAGCCCTTAATCTGTTCTCGAGTCACTGCAGTTTTAAGGGGTGGGTTTTGCTGTATTTTTTCTGGCTTTTGCTTTTTGGATTTCAGCCTAAATGCAGAAGAGCAACTGAAGTGCAACTTTATGTACAGTTTGGTTGGTTTATAAACTCCATGTTTTCATCACAGTTTTTGAGGTTGTTTTTTTATTTCAATTTTCAATTAATTTCTACTACTTTAGCCCTTCTGCCACTTTTGATGCAAGAAATGGGTTTCTGTGATCATTTTCTGTACAACAAAGGTCAGAAAATTGTCCCAGGAAAGCCTGAGGAGCAACCAGCCAACAGTTTGGTCATTATTGCTGAGCACAATTTGGAATCCCCAGTCAGGGCTCCTGGCTGTTTGATGAACAGTGTGCAGCCCAAGGGGGGACAAGCAGGATGGTGGCAGATGGGAGCCTCCTCAGATCCTGTGACACACACGTGGGATGCACACAGCCAACCTCTTCCCACGGAACCAGCAACAGCAAACTTTGCTTTCCCTTTCCTCAGCACAGCAAGGTGATGGGACAAAACCATGAGGGGTCTAACCCTTTGTCTGGTACAAACACCTCATTTGTGGTGTTAACTGGAACAAAGCCAGTGGCTTATTTCTCCCAACACTCATTCTATCCTGACAGGACTCTGGGTAACTAAGTGATTATAATTAAGCCAAAGTATTAGTGATCATTGTTCAGTTGGTACCAGCTCAATCCCTTATCCATAATTTCAGTGGCAGGAACTATATTGCTGCTGCTTCTTCACTGTCTTTGGTGAGAACAGACTCAGCCAATAGTTCTGCCAAAGAAAACCCTGGCAGCCACAGGAAAACCTCACATAATCTCTCCTGGTTTTAAGATGTCATAGCTGGACTCCAGTCTGATCAGGGAGGGTGTTACTGTGCGTTCATGATGGACTTGACTTTACTTAAATAAAGTAAAAGAAAAGAAAGAAAAGTATCAGAGAATTAACACAAGGACAGAGGGACCAGAATTTTCCGGCTGCAAGAAAAGAGCTTTAACTGAATTTCCTGAAATGTTCATACAGCTCTCCAATTTTCTGCTGGATAATGCCCAGGTGTGTGTGCAAATCTTCCCCTTGACTTCAGACACTCTGCTTATACAGATCACAAAAAAGAAACATCTGATTCAGCATGTAATCGTTCACACTCGAACAAAGCAAGCTGGATATCAAATATTGAGTACTGGTAACAAGTGGCTCTCAATTCATCTGTTCCCTGAGAAGTTAGATTGGTTGAATAAAATTGAATGAATTAAGTATCTCAGGATACTCTGGAGCAGAAAAAAGAAACTAATGTCATCAGTGAAATTACCTCCAGGCAAATGTTTGCTTAGCTTTAGTCAACATCTTCTTTCCACTGCCCATAAAATCTTTGATTCAAGAGAACACAAAGACGACTCACAATCTTATAATGCATTTTTAAAACCTGGCAGAGGGTATTTCCATCTTCACAGTAGGACACATAATTATATTCTCCTTAGAACAGGCTAATCTGAAACCAGCTATTGCTAACTATTATCTATTTATTGAAACACAGGAAAAAATCTCTTTTCAAGATACTCCACTCAAATTTGCTTTGGGAAAGATCTGCTCCCCAGTAGTGGAGCCAGCTAATGCCATTCCTCAGGTAACATCAGCCACATGCTGCTGCTGGCAGAACCATCAATCAGCTTACATCAGCTGGTGCAGAGACCTGATGGGGTGGGAGAGGGATGGCACTCAGATAAATAAATAAAACTCGCCACACTTGCACAATAAATCAATACAAAGTTGTCTCTAGGACTTCTTTGAGTAATTGCAACTATTCTAAGGTAAGATTTTGTTTTAAAAAGGGGAATAGGGGTTAACATTTGATAATCATCACTAATATGATATAAGGTTCCTATTAACAATGACTTAAGGACTTCTTCCCTGTAATTTTCAGTTTATGAGTATATAAATTGCTTTGTTATTTAGTGCAGGCTCCTTAAATCCTGAAGTCTTTATGCACTGGATGATAACAAATGGATCAGTTTTACCACTTATAATAGTTCAGTAAATCATGGAACAGCCTACCTTTCAGCAGAGCCATCATACAGAACTTATCACAGCAAACCTATCAGCTGCTATTTCTGACTATATATCTGACAAAACTAATTCATGCTCTGTCTCCTCGTCTCACTTGTTTTCTAACAAGGTGAGAACAGCCTCGTAACCGAGGGTGGGTTGCATCAGTGTTTTGATTTGGCGAGGGACAGGCACCTCCACAGTGTGTGCTGAGCACACCAGGCTGCCAGAGCACCCCTGCACAACGATAAAAAAGGTGAAAAATCTGCTCCTCTGCCACCTGAAATCCAGGAAACAGCACCAGAACCAGCCTGGCCATTAGGCTGCCCAGCATCTCCAGTTCTGCTCACACTGTCAGCAAGGCAGCAGTGTCCTGGTGGAGATGGGTGCTGCCCACCCCCAGGCAGGACAAGGGACAAACCAGTGTCAATCCTGCAGGAGCAGGATTTTGGGGAGGCACCGCAGGGGCAAGGCGTGTGCTTGGAATGGAAAACTACAAAACTAATACTGGCTACTCAGAGAGAAAACGGGGAAAAGAAGTTACATAAGAGGATTGAGATATCTACAAAAATAGACAGAAAGCTGATGCTACAGGTGCTAATCACTCCCAGCATATTAGCAGTGCACAGGAGCAGCCCTGAGTTAACTCCATTAACAAAACAGCTGAGTTTGGCACTTTTGAGACAATTGGTGCCTCACAATTGCTGTCTCATTGAAGCTGTTTTTTTTTTTTTTTTTTAATACCACATCACAAGTGCAGAGGGTAAAAGCCTACACAACTCCTGGGGTACTTCTTGCACGAGCAGTGGCTGTGTTTAACAACCCACAGGCGAGCACTGGCACGGCACACTGAATTCTGCAGTCAGGCACAACGTGATGGTCTGGCAGGGGCATCAGTCTGGAAACAACGACCGTCTTCAGAATCTTCTCCTGCTCCTCGTTCTCAAGGAAATCAGGGACTGTTTGAGGAGCTCTAATGGCACCATCGCATCGAGAAAAGGAAGACGTGATGCTGCTCTTTAATAAATCAATGCCTCTTTGGCCGCCTTCCAGACCACAAAAACACTTTGGGCATCTTTGCCTGCCTTTCATTTTGTGACTTGTAGGACCCTCTCCATCATCCTGATGTCTGCAGATTTTCTTCATAACCCTTTTCCTTTTTTTTTTTTTTTTTTGTTTCACTACTACCATGAGACTCACAGAACACTCCTCTTTAATAGGTCTCAAGCTGTGTTTTTCCAGAAACACTTGACATTTTCTGAAACCTGGCAATTATGTATTAAAGACAAATAAGTAGTGAGACAATACTTAAGGCAGCATCAGAGCTTTCCTAAAGTGTGCAACATGCTGTGTGGACCTGCATGGCCAAATGGTTCTGAATCTCAGAAGTGGCCTCAAATTATTATGACATCACTTCAAAAATACTGGGAAACTTCTGTCCATCAGTCCAAACTATGAGAGGGAACCCAGGGCATGTCAGGAGACAAAAATGAGATGAAGAGAGCCTTCTGGGAGCCTGGCAGAGGCAATGTCCTCCTGGCATCCTGGAGCAGGACAGACCTGTGAATGGGTGTGAATGCAGCCATCCACAGCCTGTTCTCATTCACACTGAAAGCTCAAAAGTACAAAGACTCATTTCTAGGATTTCTTTAAACAGGACATGGTTGCGTTTGAAGAGCAGTTTAGAAGTTAAATGGAACACAGCTGTAAAGGAGTTCTTGTGGTTGGGCAGCTGCCCATTCCCACTGCAGGCCAATGCACACAGCACTGCACAAGGAACCCTCTGGGACAGGAGATCGTGCACTGCTTCCCCCCCAGTGCAGGCACTGCATAACCAGGTCACTACACCCCTTCCAACATCCCCACAGTAGGAATAATCTTTTTCCTGCTCTTAAAAAATGTTGGGAGTATGCAGCTTGATGTGAAAGGCTGGGTCCAGAATGGTTTTTCCTGCGTGCTTCGAGCATTACAAAGCATGTCAGTGTTCTGCTGCCAGACCCAACATGCCAGTAAACCAGGCAAGAATCAAACCAACCTGTGAGTACTGTTCAGGTTCCCCCAAAAGCCTTCAAGTACTCTCAGAAATTCCTTCAGCAAAGTGAAGCTGGATTCCTCAGCTTTTCATTCTCGCAATTAAAAAGTTCACTTCTCATACAGTTATTCTGCCTGAAATCAAAATACTCCCTGCATTGCCTCCCCTTCCATGAGCTGTCCTTCCTTTCTGTTATTAAATTGATTGTACATTAGAGATGCTGTGTTTACCTCAGACACTCTCCATTAGGAGGGATCCAGCCTGTACACTAAATATTTAATTGGTGTTCTGAGATGCTCTGAATCTATGGTTGTTTTTTTTTTTTTTCCTAGGGGGTTCATGGTTCACATCGGTTGGATACCTCTTTCCCAGCAACAAAAGGCAAAGTTAGCTATTTCCAACAGCAAATGCACAGGTACTGACACTGAAAAAAACCCAAAAAAACATCAAACCAAACCAAACAAACCCAAAAAAAACCAAGCAAAAAACCAAAACAAAACAAATTACACCCTGTTCTGAAAGTAGTGACATTCTGGAAATTTAACCTCTCTCTCAGACCAAAATGTAAGACCAAAATGTAGTACAGGCTGATAATACTTTGTGAACGTGCAAAAACTGAGATTGTTTCTTTTCTTTTCCCCCTTGGGGAGGGAAATTCTCCAGTAGCATCACAAGGAGTGATTGTTCCACACTTTACCCTTCCATCTTTGATCAGAGAGAAATCACCAGCACGGTGGCAACGTTCTGGTGCAGCCCAGGGTTACTGCTCAGCTCTGAAGCACTTCCCATGACAAAAGGCTGGTGGCACTTCGACTAAAAGAGCATCAGCAAGTGGCAGAGCAAACATCTGCTGCTCTGGCTGTCAGAAACTCCACACACACGAGGAACGGGAGCAGCTTCTGTGAGCACAGAGCTGGGAAACAGTCTCGATATCCTTTCTGGGACCACACCAGGCTCAGCTGGGCTCCACTCACAGAGTAAACTGCAAAATAATGATCAAAGGCATCACAGCGCTCACGCTTTTCACTGAGCAAGACCTTGCTAAGCCACGGCAGCTTTGCAAACTGATCTTTGCAAGCAAACAGTATTAAAGCATTTCAAAATGACGCTTTGATTTTTTTTTTTTTTAACATGAAATTTCACGTGCCAATATGACAAATAAGCAAAGACCGTTTAGCATGGGGAACCCCTCCTTCTGTTTAGTTATTGTCTCCTAAGAACACATTACATTCAGAGCAAAGGGGTAACAAGCAGGGCTTGTTTTCCATGCTGACCTGCACTTCAAACAAGGGAATTCTCCATGAGCAGAGCTCATTAATGCAATTCTTTACAAGGCAGGGAGACTCTGGGCTGCAGGAACATGTTGCATAAAGCCCATCTGGCCTCTCAGAGGTGATATTTTGTGTTCTCCTCTGAGCACTGCACTCGGATGCTCTCTGCACACTGAGTGAGTCTCCACCGCTCTGAATTAAACTCTTCTGTGGCTGTGGAAACCCAAACAAGCACAACACCTAATTAAACACGTGCTAAAGTTTTTCTTTGCCTAAGATACATCTTCTAAGACTATTTCTGTGTTCCAAATTCCAATTCAATCCCAACAATATTATGTTCTTTGCTCCACCTGGCCAAGGAAAGGCATTCCCTGGAACCTCTAAGCAGGGAAGAGGCTGAGTGCTCCATATAATGCACTGGAAGTGCATCAGAAACATGCTTTAGTGCCAGCAGCACAGCAAAATAAGCAGTGCAGGAACAGGGCAAGCATTTGGGTGGGATTCAGTTCAGAAAAACACACAGGAACATCAATCTGCTCTCGGTATTTACTGTAATAATGTCAAAAATCTTTGTTTCAACTGAATTTCCTGTGTATTACATCGCCACACTAATTGTAGTATGGTGACAGATGAACACTTTCTGAACTTCTTCCTCTTTTTAATAACACCATGCCGCCAGGTTTTTCCTTGGGCTCTGTGGCAATATCACGTAAAAATTCCTGGGAGATTTCATTCCAAAAAATGGGAAATGCCAGTTAGGGTGTTGAGAGAAAAAGAACAAGGGGGAAGCTAAATAAAACAGCCTTTGATAAAAAGGCTGTTTGTTTGTTTGTTTAAAAAAAAACCTACCGGTTTTAGATGCAAATGTGCACAAACCTATGTGCCTGGAATTATTGGTAAGCAGAATGTTTACAATACCTTTATGGTGAGTAGCAAACACATGATTGGTTACCTGCACCACATAAAGTGACTCACCATCATTTGATCATGAAAAATTGTGGGAATAAAACAGGAGATTAATGCAATCTACCTTAAAATTCCCAGGCAGTGTGTTAAGCTAAAAAGGTACACCAGATATCAAGGATGTATCTGAACCATAAAGTATTTGGGGCAAAGGCAGTATCTTACTCTGTGCTCGTAAAGTGTCTGTAATTTATGGTGTTATATAAATGATTTTTAACAATGATGAAAACAGTTGTAGAAAGCAGTAGTTCAGAGCAGGGAAAAAAAAAAAAAGAGGAGAAATGAGCTGATAGCATATGAAGCAATCTATAGCACGTAGGGAAAACCAACCAAAAGGTAATAAAACTATTCATTATGTGCTCTTTGGAGGGCAGCTGCTCTCAAGTAGCAAAGTGACCTTGAGATGAACACCACTTTTTTTTTTACTTTCAGTGCTGTACTCAAAGAGATCCTAAGAATCCAAAGGCAGAGGTAACTACTGCATGAAAGAGAAATGGAACTCTGAGCACTGAGTGCATCTGTGTTTTTGCCCATTACCTATGGAATAACAGTCTGCATGGCACTTGATTACACACTTGGGATACATCTGTAGCCACTCCTTCACATCATGGCCTCAATTTCTGGTATTAGTGGAGCACAGAAAATGCTTGTGATCTGATACACTCTGGTTTTATATCTCCCTCACCCTGTCTAGGCCACGCTGTCTTTAAAGATAACAGAGGTGATCAAAGCTTCAAAATACACAACAGCACACAGATGTGGAGGGAAAAAACATTTCCGAAACAAGGTCAGCTTCTCCCAGGGGTGACAAACCACAAAGATGCTACAAATCAGCACAGCATTTTTACCTTTCTCCACTCCCTGGCTTATAAAATGGATCCTCCAGGTACCATGCTACAAATATAAGAATACCAGCTCAGGATTTCTTCCATTTCTCAATCAATTTGTACCCCAGTTCCTACTGATATCGGTGATTGCCTCAGCCAAGGATCTTGCACCTGGCCTTGTTCAGCTCCATGAGCTTCACGTGGTTCCACCTTTCCAGCCCACACAGGGAAAAGTGTGAAACTCTGGATAATACACTTTTTTTTTCCTGAATGAATTTTTGCTGCAGGCCTTTGTAAAGAAAAGAAACATTAGTAGACCAGAGGTATTTTTTAAAATTCTGTACTTCATTTGTCTTCCAATACCAGGTATAGCTCCCTGCTCGAGCCCAAAACTTGAAGATGGCACAAAACTACTGTCAGCTTGATAAAAAACGGATTTTGTTTGTTTGGTGTAGCTTCTTTTTATTTCTCTATCCCATTTCCTAGGGACTAAATAGAGGTGTTTTTGGGATTTCGTAGCAAGAAAGCCATTTCTGTTGAACACAAACAGAATGAGTTGGGATTTTGCTGCAGAGTAGAAGAGAGCCCAGTTACAGTTCACTTATTCTCACTATTAAAAATATCAAGACTAAGAACAAATATAGACTTCTAAAATCCTGGCCCAGTCAAAGCCAATATTTCACTCTTTATCCATCAGTGTGGTGTCACAAGTCAGTAGAGCTGGATCCTTAACTGTATTTATATATATGTATAATACAGATACATATTTGTATGTGTATATTTGCATATTAATATTGATTAATGCATTTCTTTTTCCTTGTAATTTCTGTGCTTTGAAAAAACTTTGGCAGCTACTTAAAAAAGCATAATGAAATGTTTTTGTAGAGTAGTACACCTGACCAGTTTAAACAAGTAAGGTTTAGAAAGATTTTACGGAACAGCAAAAGACCATTAACCTCAATACAAGGACATGATGTCCATATTAAAATCAATATTCCTTCATTCACTCTACTTGAAAAAATACTGGTTCAAGAAGTCAATGAGGCTCAGTGACTACATGTCCCTATAACACTACATTGTTTGGATTGCTCATGTAAATTGGTTTGGGTTTTTTTTTCAGTTCTTACAATATTTTCAGTGCCTTTCTTGGTCCCTTCAAAAATCTTGCTGCTCAGTCTGTTCTTTTATAAATGAGTAAATGAGAATAGAAATTCACCATGCAGAAGGACTAAAAATGCGTTAAAAATCCAGCCCAACTACCTGCAACTGAAAAGCTTTTCCTGTTTTTTCACTTTTTTTCACCCAAGTGAAAAAGAAAATATTGCAAGCCAACAGCACTAGCTATGCAAAATCACACAACCTCCACCCAAGCCAGAAAGGCCTCATGGAAACACCCAGGAGAAAGAAAAATCAAAACCAAGACCAATCCAAACCAAGAAAAAAAACCCTAAACAAACAAAACAAACAAACAAAAAACCCCACAAACCCCTCCAAGCTGCACTGTAAACTAGGTAGTGTTTCCTGTTTGAATTAGGTGTGACACTACAGAGACTATGATCTTTGCTAGTCAAATTGCCTCAGCAACAGCAGAGGCTGAAATCATAACTCAGGATAGTATAAACACTGTTAAAGCTGTGCACTCAAAGGTCTGGTTTCCAGATGATCAAAGAGAAACTACAAAAGCTGTGTGAAAAAAGAGCTCCCTCTCAACAAACACAAACTAAGCAAGAAAACCTTTCTTTTTTTCTAGGACAGCCTCCCTGATCGCAGCGAATGCTCTGCAGCAGGAGCTGTGCGCAGCCACTGCAGAAAGCCTGAACCAAAAGTTGCTGTTCTGGGTGCAGAGCTGTACCTGAGAGCAGAGCTGTACCTGAATACAGAGCTCTGAATACAGAGCTGTACCTGAATACAGAGCTATAACTGAATACAGAGCTGTACCTGAGAGCAGAGCTGTACCTGAGATTAGAGCTGTACCTGAATACAGAGGTCTGAATACAGAGCTGTACCTGAATGCAGAGCTCTACCTGAATACAGAGCTGTACCTGAGTTCAGAGCTGTACCTCAGTGCAGAGCTGTACCTGAGCACAGAGCTATACCTGAATGCAGNGTTCTGAATGCAGAGCTGTACCTGAATGCAGAACTGTACCTGAGTTCAGAGCTGTAACTGAATACAGAGCTATAACTGAATACAGAGCTCTGAATGCAGAGCTTTACCTGAGCACAGAGTTATACCTGAGCTCAGAGCTGTACCTGAGCAGAGCTGTACCTGAGCTCAGAGCTGTACCTGAGCTCAGAGCTGTACCTCAGTCCACAGCTGTACCTGAATGCAGAGCTGTACCTGAGCACAGAGCTGTACCTGAATGCAGAGCTGTACCTGAGCTCAGAGCTGTACCTGAATGCAGAGCTGTACCTGAGTACAGAGCCGTACCTCAGTCCACAGCTGTACCTGAGCAGAGCTGTACCTCAGTGCAGTGTGGAGCCAGGGCTGGGCATTGCTCGTGTTTGTGCAGCAGGAGGAAGAGAGCACCAGGATATTGACTTAATGTTGGGTACTGTCTCAGCAGCCCTTAAACTGTCCAAATATAATTCCTTTCATCCCTTCACAGGTTTAGCACTTCCTGAACCTTCATTACACTCAGTGAACTATTCCCTGCTCCTGATTTTCTGTGTACAGATATGAGTTTAAACACACATTGAGTAGCTGCCGAGTTCCACAGAGAGAGATGCAGCTCTAAATGGAACCTGTCACCCCAACCAGACAGGTACTTTGTGCAAACCTTGCCTTGGCCTCACCAAAAATTCCTGTAATCCTTCAGGTCCAGCAATCATGAAGCACCATACCGAGAAAATACTTGACTGTGCAAAAATCAAAGCTGAATTCAAAAGAAAGTGGCACTTGAACAGCAGAAAAGCATCTGCCTGCTGTTCTCAGAGAGAGATGCCAAAACAACACCAGGACAGGAATGGAAAGTTTTCTGAATAGCATTCCACCAAGAGCAGAATCAGGACAATACCTAAAGGCCTCTGAAAAAGCCCTGAAAGGATTCAAAGAAACCTGAAGTGAGTGGCACCACTATTCAACAGAGTGCTGCAAGCACTTTATTCTCTTGATCCAAGGGCCCTATTAGCAGTTAGCATTTGAAGAGAACAGAATCCTTGTGATGAGAGGCCAGGGCACTTGAAACATGAACCTCATGAACCTCAACAGTTTTCATTACCTTGCCACTGTTTTTAGTCACAATAATATTAAACAACAAATTGGAGGCCAGCATTATGAGTTACTATTCTTGGGAAGGCTCCTAAAATCTAGCAGAACTGCCAAGCAAGACTGCAATTTAATTTTACATTTCTCTAGTTGCTTTTTTTTTTATTTTGGCACACATTTATTTCAAGCTAAGTTAAAATTTAAATGAAATCACATCCCTACAATTAACCCTTCTCTCCAGACTTTTTTAGATCTTATTTCCAAGATTTTCTTTTTTTTTTTTTTCCTCTGAGCTATGATGTAAATTATTCTTTATGGAACCGCTGGGAATATAGCTGGTAAGACAGTGAGTGAGAGTACTCCAAATTTCATTGTGTAACACAAATCAGGAACCAAAAATACATCTTCTTATTGATCTCACCTACCTGTATCTCCACACTACACCTACACAGGTGATGACACCCACAGCTCACTGCAAGAATAACTACAGGGAGTAAAGGAGGATCACTTTAAGCCATTTGTCTGGCACATCAGATTCAGCACATGTGAATTTCTAAGGAAAGGATGAGTAGTAAACACACTGGATCGACCCAGCTTTAGTAGTTGTCTTAGCTTTTCTCCCCATAACCCTTTTTCCTGTGAGGGACTTGGAATACTTGGTAGTTCCAGATTACTCTTCCAGGCAAAACACACACACACATACACACTGTTTACAAATGCAGACCAAGGGATTTTCAGAGGAAAGGCAAAAAGTGACATTTTTATTACTGGCCAGAACCAGCTGCCCTGTTTTGCAGACATGCTATGAGTTACTCTGTTGCTCTCTGATAACCAGACATCACTGACTCAGGAAACAAGCTCACACCCATTTCTTTGCCTCCTGTCCAGTGTGGGAAGAGGTGGATGGAGAGCAGAGGTTTTTGGCCATCTACCACCAACGTTCTGCCCTGCTATCACACTATGTAATTTCAGAGAACCCTTGAGAATAACATCTACTTAACAAATCACTTCCACTCTGATTCTCTTCCTCTCTCCAATTGTTTGTTTGTTTGTTTTCGCTCAGTTCAAACCAATGAAAAAATTAGTGTCTGTCACTGAATCACAATTCAACTCCTTAGTGCAATCAGAGGAACACCCTACACAAAAATGTCAATGGGTTATTCTTCTACCGCTGGAGAAAGCTAATGCCACAACAAATGAGCTTCAAACGTTTTCTTAAAAAAAGTTTCCAAAACCCCTCATAAATACAGCTGAGAACATCAGAAACCTGATAAATCAAGGCACTGAAGAAAGACACAAATAAAGCTAAATACTGCAGGACGAGTGTTGCTTTAAAATGATGCTGGACATCAATGCATTTTCTTTTGTTTTCTCTCTGCCTGGCATAACTTTGATACATTGTTGGCTGCATGTTGCACTTTATTTTATTTACCATATAAAAGACAAGACAAATAGAACAATATGGAATGCAAAACTTCTGTCTCCTTGAAAACTGCAGCACTATAAAAGTATGAAAGTTGATATTAAGTGCAAGATGATAGTAAGAGCCTGCCCTGCTAATGTTTCAGACCAGAGAAGGAACTCTGGTTACAAATAATGCATCTTGATAATAAGTACATGTGAAAGAAGCTGTTAATTAGAGCAACAACTGGGTCACTTAAAATTTCAGATCAAGGAAGCTAATCACACCATTTACCATTAGACCTCATTGGTATTCACAGGAACATTTATAAAGCCTCCTAACATTAGAGTCTAAAATTGCTCTCTGCCCACCTTGGAGAGCTCATCTGGTGTTGCTGCACCAGCACCAAAAGCATTATCTTATATAACACTGAAGCCTTAGGTTTTAACTTTTATATTTTTCAAATCCTGCACTGTTAGTGTAACTCTGCAGTTCCCTGTAGCTCATTCAGTGCTGTTCTCTCATGCTCACACTGACATAACAAAGCCTCTCTGACTTGCTCTCCAAGGACACCCAGACCAAGAATTGTAAACCTTCATCTTAGGGAGAAAGGGGCAGGCTTGGGGAAATTCCATCATTGGCTGGGTTCTGGTTGAATTTATGCTGATATCAAAGTGTGAAGAACTCGTGACCTGTCATTGTCCATTTTGGAGATCCACTGAAGCGAGACTCTCTAAAACCCAAAAGTGTACATATGAAAGCCTTTCAAATAAATCCCTCCTTTATTCCTTTATTCCTGCCTAGTCTCTGTTTCTAGGTAGACATTTAAGGCATCAACACAAGTCATGCCAGTACAGATACAGGAGTTCATTTTAAACAGTTACGCTGAATTAATCATGCAAAATAAAAAATAATGAGCTGAAGGTTGGGTAAAGCTCGGTAAGCTTTAAGTTAGCCTGTGCACTTAAGTCATGTCCTTAGGCTATGATAAAAAAATAACATCTCAGGTTCAAGTCAGAGCAGCAAGGAAGGTTCAGTGGGAACAGCAGACAGACTTCTGAGGCTGCCACTGCCCTTCTTAATAGCTTTAGGTACTCCAGCTAATTTCTATTTAGGGCTTGTATCCCAAATTTCTTCACAGCCTTAAATAACCTGGACCAGACGTGGTTCAAAGCATTTCTCAGAATGAAATATAAGCAGAAAAGTGCTTTTAAATGATTTTGAAGCAAGCTGTGGGTTCTGTGTCTTTACAGGTCACTTCTGATACATCAGAATGCCAACGACACACAGCAGCTCGTGAGCAGCAAGGGGCAGCAGGAGAGAGGCAGAGAAAAGGAGAGGAGGTGACTGTCCAAAAAGAGATTTATAAACCAGTACTGGATTACACAGAATACAGTGAAGGGGAGTAAGGAGTCTCATTACTTTCTTTAAAGGAAATACTGATGAAGCACAGTGTGTGGAGGGAGGTGGGGAGAGCGATACTGATGAGTCAATTTGCCTTTAAAAACACACTGTCTTTTTTGGTACAAGTTAAATAACACCAGATTAGAAAGCAAAAAGACATTAAGAAACATGAAAATAATTAATATTCAAGGCAGCACGTTGTAATGAAAATCACTGCCAAGAGGAAAAATGGCATTGATACTTTATTTTTTTTTTAATCTAATGGAAATTTACTGTAGTTAGGTTATGTTAAGTTTGCAATTGGAATAAAAAAGCCTCAACAAGGCTTTTATTGCTAGAAATAAAGTTCCCATAGTTTTCTGTACGATTTCTCATTTAAATAATTCAGGTAAAGACATTAATATCTAGCTGGGGATTGCACCAGGCTGTCTGGGCAAATAAGTTACACACCTGTGGTTGTTGTGAAGTTCAAATATTGAGTAGAAAAGAGTTAAAATATAGAGGCTTCCTTAATTATTAGGATTACCATTCATTGTAAATATAATGTATAATGGTCAGAGGCTCTAATATGGATGAGTTTCATTACTCTAAATGTTTTATTTCAGAACAGTGACATTCTGCTTTGCACTCAGAATTTACAAGGCAGTGAAATAGATAAGAGGTGGGAAATATCTGAATAAATGGTTCAGTCAGACTTGGATATTTCTTTCCTATAGCCACAAAACGACTAATTATTTATTTACAATATAATGCTTTTAACAAGCCTTTCTTTTGAAACTTTTTTATGACTGTTAGACCAAGGAATTACTATGGAATCAAAAAAGAAGGGTGGCAGACATTTTCATCTTAGACTTAGCAAGGAAGTGGGAGATATTCTATCTTTTTTGTTGTATTATTAGATGATCTAATGATAATCTGATTTTATCTTGGTTTAACAAACAACAGGATGTTGACATTTTGCTGTTTTAATCCTGTTTCCTTGTTCTATTTCAATTCTTTCAGCTGGGATGAAGCACTATTTCCTTTTTTTTTTTTTTTNAGGTCACAAACCCCAAAAGAAAATACTGCAGGCCTGCAAAAATTCAGCCAATGAAACATTTCTTTAACAGCACTGCTCAGTTAGGGAGCCAACCTAAAAGCGGCAGAATGGTCGAGTTACACCTTCAGAGTGCTCAAAGTGCAACAGATCCACACAGGATATTTAAATTTCAGCGTGACCTTTTGTCAGAGCAGATAAAGTGTGAAAGCCACAGGAGATGCCTGCTACAGGAGCAGAGAACACCCGAAACTGTGTTTTGTGTAGCAGGAACATCACAGGAGTTGTGGAAGCAGATGTACCTAAATTCAGTAGGTTACAGACGTGGTTTTGTCTTTAGGTGTCACATTTTGCTGTGACACAAAGGCATCCTAAGCACTGGGCTCATTGTTCGACATAAACGTGTAGCACTGGAATAGAGAGACACATGAAAGTTTCACTGCACCACATTTTATCTGCTGCTTTGAAAAAGCACACATATTTACTTGAAGAATGAGCTGGTGGCCTCCTCACATCATTTTTAAAAGCAATGTTTTCCTTCATTCAAAGAAGAAAATAAAAACAATAAAAAGAAATGAAAACTTTCTTTGTTCTCAAGGCACTGCTACCTCTGGAAAAGCTTGTCCTTCAGGTACTATTGCAATATTTTAGCTTTGACAGCTGCTCTTTTGAGACATGACAACTGATAAAACAAAGCTTTGTCACTCCAGCTCCAGTACAATGCAATGCAGTCACATGTCAGCAAGAAAAGAATTGAGGACAATATGTGATGCATTGTTCTTGCATAACTTGTTTTCCAAAAATCCCATTACAAGTGTGGTGAAGACCAGCTGAAGCATCTAGATATGTTGATGAAGTTAATCTAATGAATGGCTGAATGGACAAGAACACTGCACAATGTACTTTAGGACAAGTATATTCTTTATACTTGCGAGTCATGCAGGCACTGCTGGTGCTTAGTAAACAGCAAACAAACAGAAAAAAAGCTGCTTGTTCTATTTCCAACAATATTTTTGTTTGTATTGAAACTTACCCTTCCTTCAGGCCTGCCTCTCCCTCTCTACTTGCACGTGGGATTTCAAGTGAATACTCATCATGTGCTATCAACAAATGAGGGTCTACTAGGCAACACTCAGATGATCAAAAAGCTTTGGGTTGGTTGGGGTTTTTTTCGGTTTTGTTGTTTTCATTTAGTTAATGAAGGTTCTTATACTTTCCCAAACAAATAGTACAATCAATCAAGAAATATTGTAATGGAAAACGATCTTCAGAGACCTGTGGCATTTAAAGGGAGCAGAGACTGAAAGCTGTTTAAAACAGTCACTCCAATAGAGGAAAAGGGGAAAACAAAAGGAAGGTCAGCATCCCGTGCTCAGGAACTCCATCTCTTCACAGATTGTACACACCCAACAGACACTAAAATAACCAGCTCCCTCACAGCCCTGGCACTGATTCCTCCCTGAAAGTACACAGACTACAGAAATCCAAAGGATAAGGTCTTGTTGTTGGAAACAATCTGGGAGTGGAGAAAGCCTGGGGAGCACAGTGACCTCTGGCACTGCTAGAGCTGCACGTGGTGCATGGGAAGAGCTCACTGAGTGTCAGGGGCCCCATGAAAGAGCCTTTCGCTGCCAAATCTCACCACAAGATGGAAGAAAAACCTGGAACTACTGTAGCTCTTTGATACTGAGAGATGTACAATATTTACCAACAAGCAACACATGAACTAAATATGTTCCTCTTAAATTAAGTAATCCACCTGTCAATAGCACAGACTAGATTTTACTTATGTTTTAAAGAAACAGAGCATTTTGCATATCATTGCACTTACCCTTAGCTGTTCTCTTTCACAACTCATCTGTTGTTTTGAACTCTACAAGGGGAAAAAAGAAAAAAAATGCCAAAATAACTTTGAAAGCATAGCATTCTTGCCACAATAAAGCTGCTAAATCTACTTATCTTACACATATAAATATTGGAAATGTAGCCATTTGTCTAAACACAATATTGTTCTGTGAATCCAGACAGAATCATTACTGCAAAAAAAAAGAAGAAGAAGCCTAAACTTTTTCCACTCATATTTTAAATTTACAAAGATCAAAATGAAATTAACACCAGAACCCACAACATATCTGAAGTAGAAAAGAACCTTTTTTAGATTTTAAACACCTCATTGGCAGCCCAGTTCAGGAAGAAGCTTTCCTCCTTTTGTGTTCTATCATGAGTCTGTTGTATTTGTGAATATCCCATTGCTTCCGCCCCATGAAATATTCACAGCACAGGAATATAGACACACAAGACTCAAATAAGTGATAGAACACATTCCTCTGCAAACTTCCAGTTCTAATCTGCTGTAAAAGTCACTCTATTTGATTAATAAGACTATTTGATTCCACAGCATATTTGTTTCCATACTGCATTTCCATTTCTAATCCAGATTTACAAGAACCATTGCTGTTCAGAGGGTGAGAGCTGCTGGCTGGGTGGGACAGCAGACACGGGGCAGGGGCAGTGCCAGCACGACTTGGGATGTCCCAATGCTGCCAGAAGGAAAAGGCTCCTCCAGGAAGAGCTCTGGAAATAACAACAGCCCTGAAACACCCAGCTCCCAGTCTGCTTTTCCAGCTCCCAGTCCGCTTTTCCAGTTCCCAGTCTGCTTTTCCAGACCCCAGTCTGCTTTTCCAGCCCCCAGTCTGCTTTTCCAGCTCCCAGTCTGCTTTTC